>LPNX010931774.1:13573-30543 GCA_001517045.1 Pseudotsuga menziesii
ACGAGAAGCTCATTAAGGTATATGGCCACTTTTGTATTCCTAGGATTTTTTACATTTATAAATGACTGTTTATTTGCTTATATATTATTTACTGATATAATTTTCTTGTCTNTAGACCCTTGTTATCCTTCATTAGGCCTAACGCTGCTCCTAAAAGTATTCCTAGTAGAACTCAGATTTCAAGTGTAATGTAAGTTAAAGATCCTTGGCTATGCGTCTAAAAATGACTTCTCATAGAACAATTTCCCATTCTTCCAGCTGGGTATTAGAGATTTTTATGTTATATTCTTGGAAAATATGCTCCAAATGGAATAGATTCCTGAAACTATTACTATTACTAGAATTTGTTTAAACTTGAGGCCAAAAATTAGCTAGTCTAGTCATATAAAAGATCAGAGCTAATGACGAGTTTATCAAATTTTTGTGTGAAGAGCCCGTCGCAGGTATAGCATGGCCGTCGCTATTCCTGGGGTTTGCATTTTTTTTTTAAAACTTATACAAAGCATGGATACAACGACGGCCCAGCATGGATACAGAGACGGAAAGGCGTGGATACAGAGACGGAAAGGCGTGGCTATAGCGACGTCTTATTCCTGGGTTTGCATTTAAAAAAAAAAACCTTATACAGAGCGTGGATACAGCGACGGCTAGGCGTGGATACAGAGACGTCCAGGCGTGGATATAGCGATGGCTTAGACATCTAACGAAATATAGAACATTGTCGCTCTTGCAACGCAAATTAGGGGTCGTCTCTATTGCGACGGAATTGTTTCCACGGAAAAAAAAACACTTAGACGTGGCAATATCCACGCTTTTCCGTGGATATTGCCATGTTTTGCCGTGGAAAAATTGATCACTTGTACTAGTGCTAGGAGAGAGGAGTCGTCTCCATTATAATTCACATTTTTCCACAGTGGGGAATCTGGTGTGTTTCGATCCGTATTTGGGATTGGGTGTAAATCTTCTCTCAAGCACAGGCTTCTTTCTTGTTTGGCCTCATGCAGCCAACAAGCTGGGGGCCATTTGGTCACTATCACCCATGATTTTTCTTGTGGAGAGCCATTTTTATGCTTAGGGACCGTGTGTAAGTTTTTCCTTATTGATTTGTGGCTCATGCATATGTTTTTCCCTTTGTATTTTGGGGCCTGGTGCAAGTTTCCCTCGCACACAGCTTGGGAGACTGTATTTTCTTCCCCAGTGCGGCCTGTGTAAGTCTTTTCCAGTTGTTTCATTGTCCAGGAGGGACTGTTGCTTTCCCCATGTTGTGATTTGTGTTTACTGATACATTTTGGGGACTATTGTAATTCGCTTGGGAGTCATTTTGGCCACGATAGGGCCAAGAATGGCTCATGAGTCGCTTTCCCTGTCTAAGCTGTAACTACTGATTGATTGCATGCGTGCAATGGCTGGTCTTCAGACTATGTTGGGAGAAGGGATGGGGGCTTGGGTTGCCTGATAAATCTGGTGTGTTTGGGACCCACACAGATAGAGCTAGAGGGCTATATTTCTTCTCCACAACCCCTGAATAGCATTGGAAGGGAAGTCAGGGATTGAGGGATTGTGTAGCAGAGAAGGGACTGATTCCTTGTGTTGGGTGTGTGTGGGTGTCTTAGAAGTTAGGCTAGTTCTAGTGTAGGTGTTCCTAGCTCTGTAATGAGCTCACCAGCTTAGCATTTAGCCTTTCCCAACTCTTGGATGGCCTGATAAACCTAACCATGGTTGCTTGGTTGTCTGGTTGATGGCCTGATAAATCAAACTACGTTGGCTTGGCTGTGTTTTGTGTATCCTTGGCTATGTGTAAGCTTGCTAGTTCCTTTTTACTTGGAGAATCATGCCTAGATCGAGGGTGGCAGCATTGCTGAGAGATTAAGGAGCACGCTGGCCTATGGTTGGGTGGAACGTTCCAGCGACGTAGCTAGTTGCGGAGCAAGTTATTTATAAGATAAGTAATCTTGTCTATTTTACTTCTGCAATCCTATTTACTATTAATGATTGTGATGAACATGTTGAATGCTTGTATGAACGTATGTTTGGTTCCACTATATGATAAATGATCATGTATGCATGTTCTAGTTCAAAGCATTTCGTTTCAACATTTCAACATTTTATGAATGCACATGTTCATGGGGCTGGTTTCCCAGATGGTTAACGCCATGCTAGCATCCTCTTCGCCAGTCGGAGGGTCAGGGACATTACAGTCTGGTATAAGAGCTCACTGAATGAGCCTTAAAAGATGCAGTGACAGAGATAGGATTTATTTCTTCCCAGCAGAGGTCAGAATTTTATGACAAAACTTCCACAAAAATTTGTCTAAGTGTTCGAACTGTTGGTTCATCGAAACACTTCATGGGAAGGACTTCTGATGTAGCAGAGAGCTAGGCGGAAGCATACCCAATGGAGGATAGTTGGAAGGAAAATTATGGAAAATTTTCTAAGTGTTCGACGTCTGTCGATGGAAAATAGTTGATCAAGCGCCCGCCGTTGCGGATGGCTAGACAACTACGCATCTAATGGGTAAGGCCTCCGACTGTCGACGCTGTAAAGAAAGAAAGTTTAATTTTTTTTTCTCTAAGGCCCGAATTGTCAACTACAGGAAGAATATGGTGTTTAGTGCATCCATCGTTGTGGAAGCCTAAAGCACTAGTCTTCTGATCGGGAGAAGCTCCGACTGCCGATGCCGATAAAAATCAGTTCACCGATCAAAAGAATATCAAGGATAGTTGGCCGCTATTGCGACTGCTGATGGAACTATTTCATCGACAAAAAGAAGAGGATTGAACCGATCAAGCTGCGAAGAGGAAGACTAAGGGGAGAAATTCAAAAATATTTCTAAGTCTTGGAGCCAACAGAGTCAGTGAAAGATAAAGTAGTTTTTGTTGATAGAAGAAGAAATTTTCAAAAAAATTGTCTAAGTGTTGAGGCCATCGGTGATCGATGACGGTTAGCTATTTGGATCGGCAAAATTTAGTGGATTGGATGTCTGCCATTGCGGCTGCCTAGAAGACTAATCGTCAGATGCAATAACATAGCCGATCACTGACACAGAGGAGGTAAGTTATCGTTTGGATCGCTGCAACAACAGGAAGTACAGTGACTTGGATCACCGATGTGCAGAGGGTTAGTTTTCCAAGATAGGCTTGTGGCCGCAGAAGAAACAGAAGGTTTATGGGCCACCATTGTGGAAGTCGAGATGACTAACCACCTGATGCACAAGATGCTCGACCGTCGATGCAGTGCATAGGCTGGCTTCATCACCGACCAGGTTCGGAGAGTTGGATGCGGATCCAATGCAGCGAAAGGAAATAGGTGAAAAGTCCTCCGTGTTTCCGATGCAGATAGGAATCTTGGCAATTTTCCCGCCGAAATGCTGGAAAACTTGTGCGGGAGAGACCCGATGAAGAGAAGGAAAATTTGGGTTTTTTCGAAGTGGAATTTTTCTCAGCAAATTCTAACTATTTTCAGTAGATTTTAGTAGACTGTTCGTAGTCATAGAGTTGAATATGAAATAGAAAAGAATTCAATGTTTTAGCATAATTGTTGTTTTATGAATTTATAGAAGAAAAGGTAAGTAATTTTGATTAATATTATGCATCTAACAGTTGCTACAACACATTTGTAGAACTTTAGATAACTTCCAAAGGCAATACTCCAGAAAGAGCAGTGTGGTAAAGCCAGAGGTGGTTCAGTCATGAGAACCCATGATGGGTATGATGCTCGGGATTCTTATGAGCGAGCAGAAGATGAAATGAGAGAAAATGTCCATAATGGAAATGATGACATAGAGTCTAATGGAAGGAGATTCCAGGGGACACCGTCTGAGGTTGCAGCCACCATGAGAAGCTTGGGTAAAGCCCAAGAAGAGCAGCATCAATTGAATGCTGCCATATTGCAGAGTTTGACAGAATTGCAAAGAAAGATAGACTCTAGACTAGGTATAACAAGACTAGAAGGTAGTAAGAGAAGTACTAGGAGAAGGAGAAGGACTTCTAGTGGATCATCTGATTCTGAAGAATCTAGCGGGGATTGAATTTCTTCTCATAAAAGGAAAAGAAGGAGACACCATAGGGATTTCTCTCAGGATGAATTTAGGAAAGCTAAACCTCCTACATTTGATGGTGAGGTAAAGATTGGACAAGAGGCTGAAGCTTGGCTTCTTGGAATAAAGAAGTACTTTCAAGTGCATGATTATTCGAGAAACATGAAGGCAAGAGTTGCCATATTCAATCTGAATGGAAGGGCATCCATTTGGTGGGAACACTTCAAGCAAGTAAAGAGGATCAGTGAAAGGAGGCTTAAGTGGAAACAGTTCAAGAAGTATTTCAAGCATAAATACCTCTCTGACAGGTATTATGATGACAAGATTAAGGAGTTCCATGAACTGATATTGAGACAGCGGACCATGGAAGAATATGCAAATAAGTTTTTGGAGCTGTTGAGGTATGTCAGGTACATTAGAGATGAAAAAGTGAAGGTCCAACATTTTTTGAGTGGATTACCTCAGTCTTACAAAGATAGAATCAAGTTTTATGAACCTACAAATCTTTAGGAAGCAATAAGGAAGGCTAAGTATTGCTATGAGAAAATCAAAGGTAAGCCGGATTACCATAAGGCATGGAAGGACAAGAAGAATGAGAAGTTTGACCAAAGAAATAAAGGTTTCTAACCTTCTAACTTTAGGAATCAGCAGAAGCAGCCATCTCAAGCTGCGAGTAAACCAGTTGGAATGACAGGAGAAAAGCCTAAAGATCCACAACAGAATAGAGGTCCACTTCAATTTTGGAAATGTGGAGGACCCCACATGCGCAAAAATTGTCCACTCAAGAATGAGAGTGCAAGGCCAGCTTATAAAATTCAAGAAGCAGAAATAGTGGGTCAAGTAGCAAGGGCAGTCCCTAGGATTTATGCAGCACTGGAGGACCGTCAGGCGGATCACCAGTCAACAATAGTTGAATTAGCAGGTAATATTGTTGAGCAATCTGTTTCTATTTTGATCATACCTTGGTTCTACTCACAGTTACATTAATCCTAGAGTAGTGGAGATTTGTGCTTTTAAGAAAGTAAAGCATAGAAAATCTTGGCTAGTTCAGCTAGCCATTGAAACTAAGAGAAAATTCAGTGAAATGGTAGAGAAATGTCCATTCATCATGGATGGATTGGTCACTTGTGTAGATCTAAATGTTCTACTGCTTGGTTCCTATGATGTTCTCATTGGAATGGATTGGTTAGAAGCTCACAGGGTGAAGCTTGAATGTTACAATAAGACTTTTGAATGCATGAATGAGGAAGGGAACCTAGTAGTTGTGAAAGGTATTCCAAAGGTAATTTCAGTAAGGCAGGTTTCAGCAATGTAGTTAAAGAAGTTTTGTAGGAAGGATTACAGTTGTTTGCAGCCCATATTTTGGAGACATCAAGAGATGAAACTCCTAGGTTGGAGGACTATCAGGTGTTACAGGAATTCAGGGATGCATTTTCTAATGAGATTCCAGGGCTTCCTCCCAAGAGGGACATTGATTTCACAATTGAACTTGTGCCAGGAGCAGCACCAGTGCCCAAAGCACCCTACACAATGAGTACACCAGAGATGCTAGAGTTGAAGATGCAACTGCAAGAGTTGTTGGAAAAGAAGTATATCCAACCGAGTGTGTCTCCTTGGGAAGCATCGGTTTTGTTTGTAAAGAAGAAATATGGTACACTCAGGTTGTGTATTGATTACAGAAAATTGATCAAGGTTACTATGAAGAATAAATATCCTTTGCCTAGGATTGATGACCTCTTTGATCAAATGAGAGGAGCAAAGGTATTTTCCAAGATTGACTTGAGGTTTGGTTACCATCAGGTGAGAATCAAGGATGAAGACATTCATAAGACAGCCTTCAAGACAAGGTATGGACATTATGAGTTTGTAGTGGTACCATTTGGTCTCACAAATGCACCAACTACATTTATGTGCCTTATGAATAGTGTCTTCAGTAGATATTTGGACAAGTTTGTTCTTGTTTTCCTTGATGACATTCTTGTTTATTCTAAGAATGAGGAATAACATGAAGAGCATTTGATTTTGACATTGCAATTTCTTAGGGAGCACCAGTTGTATGCAAAACTAAGCAAGTGTGACTTCTATAGAGATAGAAACCAGTACTTGGGTCACATTATCTCAGAAGAGGGTATATATGTGGACCCTGAAAAGATTGAAGCCATTATGAATTGTCCTACTCCAAGAAATGTGATAGATGTAAGATATTTTATGGGACTTGTAGGATACTATAGGAGATTCATTGAGGGATTCTCCAAATTTGCACACGCCATCACTTCTTTGCAAAATAAGGGGGTGAAGTTCGAATGGACATCGAGGTGTGAAGAAATTTTCCAGAGGTTGAAGATTCTTCTCACCAGTGCACCCGTATTGAAGGTTGCATATCCAGAGAAAGACTTTGTGGTGTGTACCGATGCATGCGGACAAGGGCTTGGAGGAGTCCTTATGCATGACAACCACATGATATGTTATGAGTCAAGAAAGCTCAAAGAGCATGAGAAGAATTATGCCACTCATGACCTAGATCTTGCAACCATAGTACATGCTCTCCATATGTGGAGACATTACTTGATGGGCAAGAGATTTGAGCTCAAAACAGACCATTGTGGTATGTAGTATTTGTTTGATCAGCCTACTCTGAATGCTAGGCAAGCAAGATGGCTGGAGTTTTTATGTGAGTTTTATTTTGAAATCAAGCACATAAAAGGGAAAGAGAAAAAGGTAGCTGATGCACTCAGTAGGAAGGTGCAGGAAATGCATGTGGCATCTCTTAGTATTTTCCAATGAGATTTGAGGCAGCAGATTGTTAATCATGTTGCTGGAGATGAATTATATGAGCAGGTAAAAGACAAATTGCAACAGCAAAGTCTTGAGAAGAGGTATGAGGGATATAAATTGGAAGAAGATGGACTTCTCACTTATAAAGGTAGAATTTATATTCCAGATGTAGCCGATTTGAGGAGAGTTGTTATGGATGAGATCCATCAAGCTCCGTATTCTGATCGCCCAGGGTATCAGAAGACAATTGCTTTAGCTAGAAAGTAGTACTTTTGGTAAAGAATGAAAAAGGACATGGCTAAATACATTTCAAGGTGCATGAAATGTCAGCAGGTAAAGGTTGAGCATCAACATCCAGCAGGTTTGTTGCAGCCCTTGCCAATTCCGGAATAGAAATGGGAAGTTATTTCCATGGATTTTATTACAGGATTGTCGATGACTTGGAGGAAACATGATTCCATCATGGTTGTGGTAGACAAGTTGACTAAGGCAGTGCATTTTATACCGGTTAAGTCTACACATAAGACGGATGGCATTGCAAAGATCTTCATGAAGGATATTTTCAAATTGCATGGATTGCCTAAGGCAATAGTCTCTGATAGAGATGTCAAGTTTACTTCCAATTTTTGGAAGGGGTTGTTTGCAGATTTGGGTACAAAGCTAAACATCAGCACTGCATACCATCCTTAGTGTTATCCACTTGAATGGCACCTCTCCGTCTGAGTGCGGACATCCCTCATGTGGGCACACAAAAGGACATTTATGGATTGAGGTTTGCCCAAAACACTATAGATGGGCTTATTATAAAATACATTCCTCATCCATCCAGCTGGTTACTTTGACTTTTTAACTATGTCAAGTCATATCCGTGACCCTATATATATGCAACTCGCGGATCATACGCAAGTGTCGGTTGTTGCAAGTTGCGGATGGATGTATATGCAGGTTGCTCTTATAGAAAATCGCGGATCATACATGAGTTGTCATTTTTGATACCCGTGGATATGTCCTTTTGAAATTTAAAATAAAAACACGCGATTACTTGAGATTAGTTAATCCATTTACCTTAATCTCCTTAACTGTCTCAACCTCTTCAACCTTCAAAACTACCTTATTTCATCCATATAAATACAGGCCTTGGGGAGGGTGTTGAGAAGATACACTTGGAAAGCAAAGTTATGCTGGTGGATTTTATACAAAAGTATTTGGAGCAGTGGAACTTAGAATCATTTGGCTGCAGAGGAGTCCTTGTCTTAGGCGTTGGGTTGTAACATGAACTCTTTCATTATTGATAACAAAGAGAATCCTTCTTCCATATGTGTCTCATGTATTTTGGTTTGATAAATGTTTATGTTTCTGTATTTTATATATGATTTATCTAACCTATTTATATATATATATATATATGAATCCTCTTGTATCTGGAAGATTAACTCTTGACAGGTGAAGGAGAAAGCATCCCTGAAGACTTTGGAGGAGAAGCAGAGCGAAAGAGGACAAGCTAGGATCAACCATCGTGTATCAAGTAAGTCCTTCCCATCCTCCTATTTCCTTTACTGCACTCTAGAGTCAATTGTCTGCAAGTTTATTGAGTATGTTGGTAACCCCAGACCTTAGGTTATAAGGTGTATAATCCTGTACAACAGAACTGGTGACTCCGTTGGGGGAGGCCTAGACTGTTGTAGGTTGTTTCTGTCATCCCTGACTAGTCTGTGTGCGATCTTTTATCCTGGTTCATACTTGCCTCAGTATTTGAAAGTATTGGGAATTTTTTCTTGTTTTTTGAGAAATTTTTTTATACCGATCCGCGAGTTTCTCTTCTGCACAATCGCGGATACAAGCCTGCATACGCGGGTTGCTGTATTGAACAGTCGCATATCATCCATGGGTTGCACTTATATACAGTCGCGTATATGCCTGGAAGTAGGGTTTTTTTAAATTAAGGTTTGCTTGTTCCTTTCTTTGTGTAATCCCTGTTTGTGAGTTGATTTTATTTATGAATGCTGTGTACCTTGTCTAAATACCTTTGGTGATCACACTTTGTGCTTTTTCGAAAGCCCTTGAGTCTTTTTTGCTTGGATTATTTCCTTCTTGCATGCTGAAGTAATTTGGCCTGTTTAGGTTGTAGGTTAAAGTGTCCCTATCCAGATCAGTGATCAGGGTCTTGGGTTCTGTTTTTCCAGTCTGTCTTTTGACAGTGGCTGGTTTTCACTTGCCTTTATAAGTCTATAGTGATTTTTTTCATTGTGTGCACCCAAGCTAGGGTTCCTAGCCTTCCTTTGTTGGTTGTCTTTTGGTTCTGTCAGCCGGTTTGCTTCAGTTTGTTGCTTTTAGACAGTTTATTTGATTCAAGTTTTCTCAAGTACAGTGCATTGTAAGTGCATGGTAAAATTTTGAGTATTTTTAAAAGTGAAAAGAAAACATTGTTAAGCTTTTGCATCTTGATTTCGCATAAGTAGTGTTTGTTTCAGTTTTAAAATATTATCTCAAAAGCTACAAAAACTATAGGCTTAGTTTCTTTTATCATTGCATTCAGTTCATCAATATATATTTGCAAAAAAGAAAAAGGAGTTTGCTTTTATAATGGTAATTTATCTTTGAATACACCTTTGCTTTTATTTATTGCTTATTTGAGTCAAAAACACCACAAGTACACCACTCCATTTCCTCTTGAGTAAGAAACAACCCTTTAAAATGAACGCATAAATTAAAATTTACTAGTAATCTTTTGTTTTTAGGGGACTTTCACCTACTAGCTTAGGCTAGACTTGTGGGCTAGGAAGTGTAAACTTCCCACAAGTTATAAAACTCAGACATAGTGGACCTTTCTTAAGGTAAATCCTTGAATTTATTGACTGTATCTGGGAAGCTCCTCTCAAACGGGAGTTAAGCATGAGGCCACGTGGAGGCTTGAACAGAGGAGATAACCCTCTGAATCCTTGTCAAAATGTAACTCAGGAATTTTACACATATGGGGATTCTGTCCTAGACAAATTTTCAGGCTCAACTACCCTGCCCATGCGTATGAGTTCGGCTTGTGACTGTCCCCCCAGACTGTTGGTATAGCCAAGGTAGCCTTTAGTCTCTTGTCTTTTAGGGTTCATACCTAGGTAAACCAGAAGGTTATTTCTGGTTCACCTTGAACAGGCTTGGAAGGTAACCCTTGTTGAAAGTGTAGGAGGTCGGTTGGGTGATTCCTCCGCTTATGCCTAAGAACCACTTCAAGGACGCCAAGTAATCGTTCATTAGCTTTCTTCGGGAAAGTATATCTTTTAGCCTTCTTTGATTGCTTGAGACTTTAGGATTTTTATAGTGTATGCTCTGTGGTTTTGAATGTGTTTAGTTGGCCTTAGGGTGTGATTTGTCAAATTTTCAATTCTGGAGTACCAACCTTTTAGAAGGTCAAGAAGGTTGAGAAACCTTCCTCCTCTCACCACATTGGAGCCTTCACCTCTACCCCAAAGGCGGAGATTAAACATTGACGGTTCATTTGAACCAGTAGGGATAAGTGAAGTTCTTGGTGAACCAAAATTGATAGCTAACCGTTTTTATCTTGATACAGTTGAGATATAAGAATTGCAGACTAACAAGTTTGCAAGAAACTTTAACACCCGCTTGATTGATTTAAACAATCCTGTGATCGTTCAGGTTAGACCTTTTGATTCACCTGTATTAGGTGTCCCTATGGGTAGGACCATGTCTTCTGTGAAAGAAAGTCCTTTTTTGTTCACCTCAACCATTCCAGTTGAAGGGGTACTACCTCCCCCGGTAAGTGCCCCTAGATATAGTCTACCTTATACACCTTTGACTCCAGCGAGCTAGGTGGTTCAACCACTGGTTCACTCAAACATAGCAGGTACTTTTGGTGACATGGTTACTGGGATCCACAGTATACCTACTATTCCTTCTTCCTTTCCATATACTACCCAGAGTGGTCTGGTAGGATCCTCGGCATTTGTCCAAGATTTTCCTTGGAATGGGAGGCACATTCCCCCATCCAGTCCATAAGTAGGTCCATCTCCTTCCTATGTAGGAGTGCAGTTTGGGAGCAACACCTCTTATGGGAAAAGTTTCCAAACCCCTATTTTGGTCCCATACACGAGCTCTCCCTTTTCATTGTTTAGCGGAGGGATACCTGCTCCTATCTTTCAGACCCCTGCTTCTATGGGGACGGCCCGAACTTCTTACACTACACCTCCTACACACAATCTTGTGGCTTATGGATGGAATCTGTTTCAAAGCAATATTCCCACTTCGTAACCAGTAGCAGGGGGAAACCCCACTTTTACCCATGGGAATTCAAGGGAATATCCCTCAAATCCCCAAGCTGGCACATTTACTACCCCTGTTCAACCCAAACTTCCATTCCTAGCAACCCTAAAATTGCCAGATTTGTCAAAATTGATGAATGACCCGGTGAGGCATGACCCCTTGTGGCCACCTGTTCCCACCAAATTGCCATCAGACATCCCTAAGTTTGAAGGAAAAACTGGTGAAGATCCTGGGGCTCATGCCACCACCTTCCATTTATGGTGTTCTTCAAATTCGCTGAATGAAGATTCAGTTAGGTTGAGGCTGTTCCAGAGAACCTTGACAGGAACTATGGAAAAATGGTATATTGAATTACCTTATGCTGCTTTCAGTAGTTTCTAGGACTTGGCTAGTGCATTTCTCATCCATTTTCAGCTTCCAGTCCGATATGATTTCAGAACGGAATTGTTGTCTACTTTTAGACAAAACAAGGCTACCCACATCTCAGATCATATCTAAGAGTGGAGGATGCGAAAGAGCCTTATAAAAGCCACTATCCCTCCTGAGTTCCTTTTAGAGTGGTTCCTTAAATCACTATTTCCATACATATCTAAGGATGTATCCACCTCAGGAGTGATGAATGAAGAAGAAACCATACTCAGGGCCCAGCAACTGGATTTGATTTATTCACAATCTGGGATCTAAAATGAGATCATCCCTAAGGCACCGAGGCCTTCGCATGAGGCAGAGAAGCCTAAGCCTATACCCCATGCCAATGGTGTGGTTGGATCCGTTAACTCTCCCACCGTAGAGTCTTTGACTAAACAAATTCACCATTTGTCTATCAAACAGTCTATGATGGAGGCAGCAAAGGCTGCCCCCTCCCCCTAGAGTGCAATTTTTTTTGCACAAACCTCTCAGAAGGGAAATCAGCAGCCCAGTGGGAAGAAAAAGAAAGGTAAAAAGGGAGAGGGAAACCAAAACAAGCAAAATCCCTCAAACAATGTTGATGGGGGGGAAAAAAGAAAAGAATAAGGTCAAGTTCCCTTGTAAGTTGTGCCAAGAGGACCACCTTACTCACCTTTGTCCCCTTATGGATCAAGCCTAGAAGCTACTTAAAGCTCAACAATCGGCTGTCCTGAAGGATCCTTTTCCCCAAGGACAAAACTTTGCTTTAGCTTCTAACGTAGCAGGGGGTACTCAAAATGCCCCTGACCCAAACTATATCAACATGGTTAGTTCTTTGACTTTGTTGTAGACAAGGAACAAAAATTATGAGAAAGAGACTCCTGAGAAGGGTAAAGCTGTAGGTGAAACTTCTAACCCTCTCACAATAGAAAAGCCTGTTGAAACTATGCTGAAGATACCGAAAGGTGTCTTCAAGAATACCTTGCATAACCCTAATGCTAGGGATGCTTAGAACTACTCCGTGGTTGAAGACTTATCTCAAACCCCGTGTGAAATGTCAGCTTTAGAGGTGTTACAGAGTTGTCCCGCTCAGTGGGATGCCCTCTTAGCAGCTTTAGGCAGCATGGACTCTTCGAGTCTCATGGATAAATTTCATTTATGTGATGTTAAAATTCGCCTGCCTTACCATGTAGCCCTATCAATAGATGTTTTCCATGGTGGTAAGACCATTGGAAGGGTAGTTGTTGATGAGGGGGCCTCTACATGTGTTATGTCCTTGACCTGTTGGAAAGCTCTTAGATCCCCAAAGCTGGTCCCATCAAACACTTTGCTTACTGCTTTTTATGGAAAATCCTTCCGTCCGCATGGTATCCTGTCGGCTTTTCAGATTAAGTTGGCAGGAAAAGTAGTTTCTATTGAAGTAGAAGTGATTGATGCTCCCTTGGACTATAATCTGCTTCTGGGAAGGAGTTGGACTTATGCGATGTCTGCTATTGCATCGACCATTTTTCATGTAGTGGTTTTTCCATATGAGGGCAAGTTGATTACTATTGATCAACTTGATTTTACCCGAAAAGGCCATTTAGAGTCTAATGAGTCCACTGTGCCATTGGTTGATTAGGTCAAACCTGCTGCACAGAGCTTGGGGGCTGGAATGTACACATCACTGATGGGCACATTTGATCTTCCAGCCCTGGTTAATTATATTGGTTCTACTAGTGTGGGGAAGTCCATCGCTATAGTTGTCGATAGGACTGATCCTTGGGTTCTCCCAACTCCCCATGAACCTGAAGTGCCCTTATCAACAGTGGAGGTGGAATATCAAGCTATCACTCAAGCCACTGTTGATCCCATTCCAGATCCTCTAACTGTCTTGGATGATCTGGAAGAAGTCTATTTTCCCGCATGGGCAGAAAACTCTTCGCATTCTATAGATTGTTTAGACACAGTTTTACCTTCCGATGAAGCTATTCTGGAAGCCATGAGTGGATGTGATAAGATTTGTGAGGATCTTCATCACCAATCCTATTTTCTTCCAGAACTAAGCAGAATAGAAAACCAAGAGTTTCACGTGAGACTGTCAGAAGATGTTGATACACCTATCAATCCCTTGCCTAGGGAAGGAATCTTTGCCGAGGAGAATATGGCAAATATTTTTGTCACTATACGTATTAACATCTATGTAAACCCCGATGTCATGGAAAACATATATATAGGTGCAAACTGCTCTCCTGAAGAGATTTCCACCTATACTACCCTTTTTAAGGAATTCTGTGATGTCTTTGCTTGGTCATATGAGGAGATGCCAGGGATAGATCCATCTATTGTTGAACATGAAATCCGAACCTATCCTGATGCCAAGCCAGTTCGACAAAAATTAAGGCTCGTGAACCCGCGTAAAGCGGCGACTGTGAAAGCAAAAGTTGAAAATCTATTGAAAGCTGGTTTCATATATCCCATAGCTTTGACTGAATGGGTGTCCAACCCTGTTCCTGTTGATAAAAAGCAAGGGACTATTCGCGTTTGTACAGACTTTAGAGACCTCAACAAATCCTGTCCTAAGGACAACTACCCCACACCATTTATTGACCAGATCATAGATGCATGTGCGGGAAGTGAGGTGTTTTTGTTTATGGATGGTTTCTGCAGCTACAATCAAATCCAAATCAAACCGAAAGACCAACATAAAACTGCTTTCATTTGCCCTTGGGGTACATTTTCATATAAGAAAATGCCCTTTGGATTGAAAAATGCTGGGGAAACCTTTCAACGGGCTATGAACTTTGCTTTTCATGACATTAAAGCCATTGTCGAACCATACTTTGATGATCTACCTGCACATTCTCGTAAGAGGATCCAACATCTAGATCATTTATGGTTGATATTTGAAAGATGCATATATTATAAAATTCACTTGAATCCCCACAAGTGTGTTTTCTGCGTCGAGTTAGGAAGATTACTCGGATTCATTGTCTCTAGTAGAGGCATCCAAGTGGATCCATTGAATGTTGAGGCCATTGTAAATCTGCCTCCTCCTCGTTCCCTCAGGCAACTTCAAAGCCTGCAAGGAAAGTCTAACTTTATTCAACGTTTTATTGTTAATTATACCAAGATCACTAAGGGTTTCATGCGCCTGCTCAAACAGGACACCCCATTTGTATGGGATGAAACCGCACAACTTGCATTTGAGGCATTGAAAAAAGCTTTGTTGTCGGCACCTTTATTACGTCCACTAGATTATTCTAGGGATTTTATATTATATCTGGCCGCGTCAGAGTCGACCATTGGGGTAGTACTAGTCCAGGAAGACTATAATCTTGTTGAGCATGTCATCTACTATCTTAGCCGTGCCTTGGCTGGACTTGAGCTTAGATACTCCCACATCGAGAAATTAGCCTTAGCAGCTGTTTATGCTGTACAAAGGTTACATCACTACATTTTACTAAGAACCACAACGGTAGTGGCAGATGTGAATCCGTTCCAATATGTTTTATCCCGACGGATTGTTGGGGGAAATTTTAAAAAATGAATAGTCATTCTCCAAGAGTTTGACTTGGATTTCGAGTCTGCTAAGTCTAAGAAGTCCTTAGTTTTTGCTGAGCTGATAGCATAATTTCCTACTGAAGAAGATGTAGTGGTTGAAGATGACTCATTCCCAGATGAGCACATCTTTCTGATATCCACCTCTGATCCTTGGTATGGAGATATTCTTATATATCTCCAGAATTTGAGGTATCCTGCAGCTTCCTCTAGGGAGGAATGACGCAAGTTACACCTTCATGCCAAGAACTACCTCATTATAGGAGATACATTATATCGACGAGGGGTAGATTCCGTGTTGCATCGTTGCCTTACTCATGAGGAAGAGGAGATTTTACTAAATGATTCCCATAGCAGAGCATGTGGGGGTCATTTATCTAGGTTAGCAATGGCCCAGAATATATTTTGTGTCGATTATTTCTGGCTCACGATCTTTAAAGATTGTGTGGAAGCAGTGAAGCACTGTCATCCGTGTCAGCTTTACACTAGGAAAATGTGGTCACATCCTACTACATTATTTCCCGTTGTCTCGGTAGGTCCCTTTATGAAATGGGGAATTGATTACGTGACATGCAACCCAGCCTCGACTAGGGGGCATAAATACATCATTGTCGCTGTTGACTATTTTACGAAATGGGCAGAGGCAATGCTTACTTTCAAAGCCGATGGGGAAACAACAACTTTCTTTGTATTCAATCAGATTATTGCACGATTCAGTATACCCAAAGTGATTTCCACTGACCATGGTAGTCATTTTCAAAATAACATGATGATGGAACTGACCACTATGCTCGGATTCAGGAAAGAACTTTCTTCTCCATACTATCCGCAAGCAAACGCTCAGGTCGAGGCTGTCAACAAGACTTTAAAAACTATCCTTAAACGTACAATTGATGCAGCCCGCTCTCACTGGCACATCATGTTATACCCTGCTCTTTGGGCCTACTGAACTAACGTAAATACTGCTACGGGTTTCTCACCTTTCCAATTCGTTCATGGGGTGGAAGCAGTTACTCCGATTGAATGTGAAATCTCGTCTCTACAGATAGCCATTCATGTGTTTCCTGATACGACTGAGCTTGAGGAATGTCTGGTACATTTAGAACACCTTGATGAACAACGTAGAGATGCGCTGACTGCTAATTAGGCTCATAAAAATAGGGTTAAATCTCAGTATGATAAATCGGTCAAACCTAGGGTTTTTTCTAAAGGGGAACTTGTCTTGCTTTGGGACCAAGATAAAGAACCTCTGGGGATAGGAAAATTCAAGGCTATGTGGTTAGGACCCTATGTCATGTCGAAAGTATTAAGTAAGGGTGCATATGAGTTAGTTGATTTCAATGGGAATAAGCTGCCTGAGCCTAGAAATGTGCTCTACTTGAAGAAGTACTACACTTAGGCTTAACACTTTTTCTTGTAATTTTATTGTATGTATTTTTATGTACATTAGGTTGTCAGTTTTGTTTTTGATATATATCTGCTGGTTGTTGCAGATGTCTTCTAAATGGTATATAGGGTTTTCTGATGGCACCAACCATCATACTTGTAACCTAGCTTCAACAACGTGGGTTATCTATTCTCCCTCAGGACAGCTTGTCGCCGCGGGAGGTGCTTGTCTAGGTCCTGCTTTGAATAATGTTGCTGAGTATAGGGCCGTCATTGAGCTCCTATGGGATGCTTTGTCACATGGTATCACCTAGCTTGAGGTCCGTTTGGACTCTCAGTTGGTGGTTTCCCAGCTCAATCGAGCTTATCAGGTACGAAATCCTATCTTATTACGTCAATTCATGCAAATTCGTTTATTGGAAAGACATTTTGAAGTTATTAATTTTAATCATATTCCACGAAACCAAAATTGATTGACTGATGCATATGCTAATTACATTTTGGATTGGCATCTCACACACATTTTATAAAAATATACAGCAAACATATAAGAAACACTTGTAAATAAACTGAC
>LPNX010931774.1:31527-41934 GCA_001517045.1 Pseudotsuga menziesii
ACTAGTCCTCAATGCCTATATGGTGGGCGCACTTTGGAGCGCCACTTGGTCCATTATTTCGTGCTCCCTTTCCCTCCATTCCAGAACCATATTTTACCTAGCAAATATAAGCAATTGGATTCAGTATTTCCATATCAAAATTCAAAAAAATTTGCATATATTTAAGCTTTTTTCCTCCACGTAGTATCCACGACTGTCTATTTAGACAGGTCACGTACCATCTGCGGCTGTCTAGTTAGGCAACTCGCGGATATAACGCGTATCCACGAGTTTCCATATCAGCAACCCGCGGATGCGCACTACTACAGTTTAGGATGTTGTTAAATATTGAATTCACACTTAAACTTAACATTTGCTTGGATCAAATTGAAGAGCTTAGGGTGTAGGCTTACCTGGAGCTGGCAGATTTCGATTTCATTGGTCCAATTGTCCACAATGATCGATCAAAGGTAGAGGGTAAACTTGCTTTTTATGGCTCAAAAGTTCAAATGGTGAGATTTGTTTTAATTTTCAACCTATTTATAGAAATTATATTTCATAAAGTGGGTCTTTTTCTATAGTTTGAAATGTCAATCAACTAATACCATACTTTTTGTGCCTTGGAATAGGTTTATCACTTTTTACAAAGTGTTGTTTCTCCAATAGGGTGGTTTTGTTATTTCCAATACATGTTGGCATATTTTCACTCCACATTAACCTTAGCATTCAACATTTTGCCACAGACTATGGTATTCTAAGCCATTAGTCCCTTGTCTTTACCATTGTTCTTTCGTGGCTAGGACCCTTCTTTCATGAGTATCCTTCTTATATGCCTTTGTCATTCTTTGGTACTCATGTCGCCACTGTTCCAGGTTCAGGGGTATCCTCTTAGCTATTTTTCACGGCAAATAGAGCTTCTTTTGAATCTCTTTTTACAAGCTATCCCTTTATAGGAATCCCCGTCCTTATGGAGATTCTTTAGGCCCAGGTTTGACTCCTTCAAAACAGACTTGACTGCCGAGTTATCTCATTCATTCAAGCTCGTTAAGAATATGTAAACGGGCATCCACATTGGTGGTAGGTTATCTCTTTATTGGACCATGCAGAATAATACGAGAAAGGATCACTCTCTTTTCTTTTGAATTGAGAAGAGTATTTTTAGGTATAGGTTTATCACTTTTTTGGACCTGAGGGACTAAATCTATAGAAAAGGAACACCCGGTTTGAGCTTAGTTTACTCTTTTTCGTGCTCTAGACCCAAACATAAAAAAGATTCCGAGTGTACTTTGTGTCTTTGTCATGCTCGTTAAACACTTAAGAACAAAGCAACGAGTTTCTTGGTGTAAGCCCCATTTCTCGTAACCAAATGGATCTTTCCGAGTGATCTTACTTTCCTTCACACTCGTAAAACTCAAGCTATTTTATGTTGTTCTGGAATGAGCATTGGGTAGGTGGTGATTTAACCTTTTTCAGACCTCCCTAACTAAGTACGAAAAAGGTTCACCTTTTCTTCTTCGAAAGTTAAGAGAGTTCTTCTGTGGTTTGTTTTATACTTTTTCAGCCTCAGGAGACTAAATTGGACGAAAAAGGACCCCCCTGGAGTCTTCTTTGGATTTTTCAGACTCTCTAAATGTGAAAACACCAACTGAGCATGTACTAGTTCGGGCTCATTAAATCCACAAATCAGTGACACTATCAAGCATTATTTTCCTATCTCTTAAAGCTTGTTAAAAAATGAAGAGGGAACCGAGTTGACTTTCCTGGACTTGTTAAAATTTAACAGGGAAGGTAAGGAAGAAGTTTTCTCTTGTTTTCAGTAATGGTAGCATGTCATCCTTGAACATAGCACTCTTTGTTTTTCGATATCGATGTTTCAGTGTCCACTTTTGTTCAGCTATCACTTTGAGTTTCTTACTCCTCCTCTTGTCCATTATACTCGAGGAATCTGATCATGTATCCTACATGACAGATAAGTCTAGTTCTTTTATTTATAAGTTATACACTGCCTTGGGTCATCTCTGTGTTGTGCTCATTGTTCAAGGACTCTTCCCAATGCTTGATCTATAGCCTGATCCCATCATTGTTATATCTGTTATCTATTTGTGTCTCCCTTCTTTTGCCCAGTTCCTAGTCACTCTTGTGATCCGTTGGAGGATCTATTGCCTTCCTTATCACAGCATGGTTCCATTTCAGCACTTCCTGATGATGAAGACCTAAGGTTTTGACGATAGTACCTTAGGATTCACTTTCATCATTTGTGAATTCCTTTGCTTCAGTTGTCGATTATCATCTATTGATTAACAAACTGTTGAATCCTTTCCATGTTTAACTTCAGCTTACCCTTATTCACATGGTTTGGATTGTACTGGTTCTTTGGGATCCTTTATGAAGACCTTAGTTCCTCATTGATGGACTAAATTGCGCAAGACTATGTTCTATTCCTATATACAGCTTCCAGATCTTTGAAGACTCATCATTATTGTATATTGTGGCTTCAATCCACCTTTTGTAATATACGTGGTCTATACCCGTATCATATAATGTACTCAAATATTGTAAAGGAGATAGTGTTCCAGTGAATTGAACATAGCATCCTTAGATGTAACTTTGTATATGACATTACTATGTATTTGTTTCAGGTACTCTCTCTGCTCCATTGGATTTCTGAGTTCTCCAAAGATGATTATTATAATGTATTTCGGCCATCGCTTCCCTCTGACCTCACACATTAGGGGGCATCTGTTATCCACTTGAATGGCACCTCTCCATCCGAGTGTCGACATCCCTCATGTTGGCACACAAAAGGACATCTATGGATTGAGGTTTTCCCAAAACACTATAGATGGGCTTATTATAAAATACATTCCTCATCCATCCAGTTGGTTACTTTGACTTTTTAACTATGTCAATTCATATCCGCGACCCTATATATATGCAACTCACGGATCATACGTGAGTGTCGGTTGTTGCAAGTCGCGGATGGATTTATACGCAGGTTTCTCTTATAGCAACTCATGGATCATACACGAGTTTTCATTCTTGATACCCACGGATATGTCCCTTTGAAATTTAAAATAAAAACACGTGATTACTTGAGATTAGTTAAGCCATTTACCTTAATATCCTTAACTGTCTCAACCTCCTCAACCTTCGAAACTGCCTTATTTCATCCATATAAATACAGGCCTTGGGGAGGGTCTTGAGAAGATACACTTGGAGAGCAAAGTTATGCTGGTGGATTTTATACAGAAGTCTTTGGAGCAGTGGAACTCAGAATCCTTTGGTTGCAGAGGAGTGCTTGTCTCAGGCGTTGGGTTGTAACCTGAACTCTTTCATTATTGCTACCAAAGAGAATCCTTCTTCCATATGTGTCTCATGTATTTTGGTTTGATAAATGTTTATGTTTCTGTATTTTATATATGATTTATCTAACCTGTATATATATATATATATATATATATATGAATCCTCTTGTATTTGGAAGATTGACTCTTGACAGGTGAAGGAGAAAGCATCCCTGAAGACTTTGGAGGAGAAGCAGAGTAGAAGAGGACAAGCTAGGATCAATCGTCGTGTATCGGATAAGTCCTTCCCATCCTCCTATTTCCTTTACTGCACTCTAGAGTCAATTGTCTGCAAGTTTATTGAGTATGTTGGTAACCCTAGACCTTAGGTTATAAGGTGTATAATCCTGTACAGCACTCAGATAGATGGGAAGACAAAGAGAATTAATCAGGTTCTTAAAGATATGCTTCACATGTACCTGATGGACAAACCAACCAAGTGGGAAGATTACTTGCACTTGGTAGAGTTTTCTTATAACAATGGACAACAGGAATCCTTGGGGATGAGCCCATATGAATATTTGTATGGAAGAAGGTGTAGGACACTAGTGACTTGGGATAATCCAGTGAACAGGACTGTGCTTGGAACGAAATTGCTCAGGGAAATGGAGTAAGAGGTTGTAAATATCAGGTAAAATCTCAAAGCAGCACATGATAGACAGAAAAGCTATGCAGATAAGCATAGGGTGAATAGGGAGTTCAGTGTTGGGGATCATGTTTACCTCAGAGTGAGGGCAAAGAAGAGTTCCTTGAAGCTTCAAATTTGTGCCAAGCTGTCACCAAGATATTGTGGGCCGTTTGAAGTGCTTGAAAGACTAGGTCTAGTTGCATATAGACTTGCATTTCCTGCTAGTACTAGAGCTCATAATGTTTTTCATGTATCTTTGCTTAAGAGATATGTACATGAGCCTAACCATGTGATAAATTGGGATGTGATTCAGGTGGAACCTAGGGGAGAGTTCCGAATCAAGCCAATGCACATCCTCGACAGGAAGGTCACAATGCTCTAGAACCAGGCCATAGGGTAGGTAAAGGCACAATGGGAGCACTATGGACCTGAAGAGGTTACATGGGAGTTGGAGGATGCCATGTGGTTGGCACATCCATTTTTGTTCAATTCTATGGAACACTGAGGCGATGCCAGTTTAGCATTTTGTTCAAATTTTGTGAAGCACTGAGGACAGTGCTATTGAAGAGGGAGGGGATTGTAACACCTTGGTTTCAACCCTGTTGCATTAAATGTACATGATGTATATATTGTAATGAATCATGGTGTGGATCTAAAGGCCAAGGCCCCATCATTGGCTGGTTATGCTATGTTTTGGGTTGAAATTGTCAGCGATGGTATATTGGGGCATGCGGCATACATATCAAGTTTTGTCATCATGTAAATATGCATCTTTAATTAAATAGCCCAACCAGCTATGTTCACGAAAACTAAATTGAGAAGGGGCATGATTTTCACAAGGATAAGGGGGGGGATGTCAAACCTTGAACCATGAGAGAAAATCCATGTGTCACCACCCTGTTTTGATTTTCCCATCTTTCCTTGTTTTATCCAACCACAACCATTAAAAGCTCTGCTATTAGTTGGGCTAGTTATGGCTGGGAGTAGAGTGTGGAAGGACTATTAGTCCTTGCCCACATGCACACTCTACTAGCGGATTGAACCTCATGATGGGTAGAAGAATGACTATGCCCCTCATCCCATCCTCTCCACTATGACACTCATTCGATTGCCTATTCATCCTCACGCAGGGACGGTCATCTGTTTATTTCTCATGCGCACGCTTCTTTCCTATTTGGTCTCATGTAGCCAGGAGAGAGGAGCCGTCTCCACTATCATTCACATTTTTCCACAGCGAGGAATCTGGTGTGTTTCGATCTGTATTTGGGATTGGGTGTAAATATTCTCTCATGCATAGGCTTCTTTCTTGTTTGGCCTCACGCAGCCAGCAAGCTGGGGGCCATTCGGTCACTATCACCCATGATGTTTCCTGTGGAGAGCCATTTTTATCCTCAGGGACTATGTGTAAGTTTTTCCTTATTGATTTGTGGCTCGTGCATATGTTTTTCCCTCTGTATTTTGGGGCCTAGTGCAAGTTTCCCTCATGCACAACTTGGGAGATTATATTTTCTTCCCCAGTGTATCCTGTGTAATTATTTTTCGGTTGTTTCATTGTCCAGGAGGGACTGTTGTTTTCCCCATGTTGTGAGTTGTGTTTAGTGACACATTTTGGGGAGTATTGTAATTCACTTGGGAGTTGTTTTGGCCATGATAGGGCCAAGAATGACTCATGAGTTGCTTTCCATGTCTAAGCTGTAACTGCTGATTGATTGCATGCATGAAATGGTTGGTCTTCGGACTGTGTTGGGAGCAGGGATGGGGGCTTGGGTTGATTGATAAACTTGGTGTGTTTGGGACCCACACAGATAGATCTAGAGGGCTGGATGTCTTCTCCACAACCCCTGAATAGCACTAGAAGGGAAGTCAAGGCCTGAGGGACTGTGTAGTAGAGAAGGGACTGATTCCTTGTGTTGGGTGTGTGTGGGTGTCTTAGAAGTCAGGCTAGTTCTAGTGCAGGTGTTCCTAGCTCTGTAATGAGCTCACCAGCTTAGCATTTAGCCTTTCCCAACTCCTAGATGGCCTGATAAACCTGACCATGTTGGCTTGGCTGTCTGGTTGATGGCCTGATAAACCCAACTACGTTGGCTTGGCTGTGTTTTGTGTATCCTTGGCTATGTGTAAGCCTGCTTGTTCCTTATTCCTTGGAGAATCATGCCCAGTTCAGGGGTGGCAGCTTTGCTGAGAGATTAAGGAGCACGCTGGCCTATGGTTGGGTGGAACGTTGCAGCGACGTAGCTGGTTGCGAAGTGAGTTCTTTTTAAGATAAGTAATCTTGTCTATTTTACTTCTCCAATCCTATTTACTGTTAATGAATGTGATGAACATGTTGAATGCTTGTATGAACATATGTTTGCTTCCGCTATATGATAAATGATCATGTATGCATGTTCTAGTTCAAAGCATTTCATTTCAGCATTTCAGCATTTTATGAATGCACATGTTCATAGGGCTAGTTTCCCAGATGGTTAACGCCATGGTAGCGTCCTCTTCGCCGGTCAGAGGGTCGGGGATGTTACATCCACCATTGGATGGAATTGTACAATGTGAAAAGAGAACCAGATGATGATGACATGCTCGACGTAAACATACCTGAGTTAGAAGGTATGCACGCAGTGGAAAGACTTGTTATTTCTAATGACCAATTCCTAAGTCCACTAAAAGTAAATAAAGTTAATATTGTATCACAAGAAAATAAAAGTTCACCAATATTGGATACAATTGGGATGACGAGACTGTAGGAAATATCACTGATTTATTACATGAGCTTCAGGATCTGTTCCCTACCAAATTTTCAGATATGAATGGGATCGTCGTAGATATGGGAGAAATTAAGATACATTTGAGGCCTGACACAAACTCGATCAACCAACTACCATATAGATTGAATCCAAAATATAAATAAAAGGTCAATAATGAGTTGGATTGAATGCTGGACGCGGGTGTTATAGAACCCATGGAAGAATCATAATGGATTAGTCCAATAGTGGTGCAGGAGAAAAAATACCTCAGGTGAAGTAAAAATTTGTATCGAATTGAGAAACTGAATGATTCTTGCTTGCATGACCCATTTTCAACTCCATTTACAGATGAAGTATTGGAGAGTGTCGAGGATCAAGGAATGTACTCGTTCACTAAAGGGTTTTCTATTACCATCCGATCAGAATCACAATGTACGACCGACACAAGACTACCTTTGCAATGGAGTGTGGTTCTTTTGCAATATACCGTAATTCCTTTTGGACTTAAGAATGCTCCTACTATTTTTTACAGAATAGTAGTTGTTTCCTTCAAAGATTTCATCAATAAATTTCTTGAAGTATAGTTCGATGATTGGACAAGATTTGGGCTTATAAAATACCATATCGAGAGCCTTAGGATGATGCTGAAATGTTGTTTCTAGTATAAAATTTCTTTAAACTTGAAGAAATGTATATTTTTCATCCCGTTTGGAGTTCTCTTGGGCCACGTGGTCTATCGCGATGGAATTTTGGTCGAACCTCCCAAATTTGCAATCATTTTCGAGGTCGACTAGACTTGGCGGGAGTCACATGTGTGTTAAGGAATAAAATCATCTTTGTAATTCGGGTCGTCAGTTCCTATTGATAAGTGTCACTAGAATAAGATTGACAACCTTTTGGATAATTGAATGAAGTTGGCTGATAGAGACTTGTAAGATTTTATAAGAAGGAAGAACCTAGGTTGTGTGTGGGTTACTTTCTAGTTTCTTCCTTACTTACTATTGTTTCTTAGCTAGTCAGTTTAGTAGAGATCCAGTTGCTTGCCTTGTGTTAGTAATAAGAGTTGAAGAATTTGCAACTGAGTAAGTAGAAGTGTAGAGAAGATCAAGTCAATCCAAGTTTGCGAATCAACAATAGCATCAAAGAATCAGGATTCATAGAGTTGTAGAGGAGGTTGAGTCGATCAAGGTTGTGAACGGATCGAGAGTAGAGTCAAGTATAAAAGGGAAAAATACAGAAGGCAAGACAACACGAGAGGAGAGATAAGTCTGTATATATAAGAGAAGAATATCTAGAACATAGTTTGCAGCTTAGTGCATAGAAAAAAAAGGTGCCATATATTTCTCTTTCCAAATGAACAGTGGCTTTGTGGTTTTTCTTGAATGGGTTTCCAGGTTAGATACTATGTAAATGTGTAGATGATGAATGTGTTTGTGTCACATGAATGTTTAATGTGAATAAGTGTTTATGCATTTTCCTACGAATGAGTTTATATGCATCTGTCGCACTATTGTAGCCAGAATCTGCTATAAGTCATTATATTTATTATAATAATATCTTTCGACGGATGAATAGAGTCGTATATTAACTGTGCTAATAAGTATAAGGAATACACCCACGGGTTTTGGTCGAGTGATCTAGAAAGTTTCAAATAAGAGTAAATTCTGTTGTAATCTCACAGATCACATAAGGTTACCAATAATACATACAAAAATATACAGCATATACACAGATACAAGAGACAAGAACAGATAGGATAAACAGATTATATTATTCTCAATAGATCATACCAAGCCAAGAACTGAACTTCGTTCTTGTGTGGCTCAACAGCCTAATATATACAGGTTACAAACAGTTACAATCATAACTACCTGTCGGTTCACCGAACCGACATGACTATTAGTTAACAGACTAACTACTGTGTTTACTCAGCCGGCCGACGTAGTTGGTCTCTCGACTTAGTCGGCTGATCGACTAAGTCGGTCTTCGTTCAAGTCGACTTATGTCGACTTGCTCCTTCTACATCTCCCCCACAAACAAAACATTTCTTCGTCCCGAAGAAAGAGGGAGGCACCAAAATTGAAATCCTGTCGAACTCTTCAGACTTGCTCCTGTTGAGGACTATGTAGGTGGATTGTCGGCCGTCGCTGAACGCATACTTCGACGATGGCTGGGGCTGTGATGGCCAATTGATGCTGAAAGTCGGTCCAGCTCTGTAATGCCTTCTCGATATCGATGGTCAAGGTAGTGAGACTTGACAGGATCGACATCTTTTCAGACATAGATTTTTCTGCTATGTTTTCCATGGTCGGGCCCAAGATTTGATTTTGCTCGTCTGTAGCCTGGAGGAGTCTCTTTATGTGGGGACAGAGGTTTCCAACTTTCTACAGGTTAGGTAGAGCCTGTTGAACCCACTGATGGGCCTCACGTTCTAATTTCTGCAGCTTGTTGGTTTCCATGACAATCTGCTCTTCGACGGTCTGCCGTAGTTCAGCTTCTGTAGACTTCCGAGCTTCTAGAGCTTGGATGCCTTGTCTAGTTTGTCTTTTCTGCTGGTATACCTGTCCATAGTGTGTCGGCCAATCTCTGAGTACTTCCTCAGTGACAATAGATTCCTCCATATGGTCCTGTAAGACCTTGTATGCCTCTGAAAATGCAGTGTGTTGGGACAACAACAGTCGGGCAGTTTCTTCTTGCTGTTCTGCTTTGGTCTCTTGGAGGTGTGTTTGGATGGTCGATACCATCCCTTCCAATATCTGATATGCCCTCTCCAAAGGTCGATCTGTGGCTACTTCCTACAGGGCCTGGAACAATGGATTGAGCAAGAGACCTGCATTTGTCGAGGAACTCGACTTCTTCTGTCTCCTTATCCTTGAGTTGTTTCCTTAGTCTGGATGTCCTCCTCTTTGACTCTTTTTCTAGGGTTTTGAGTAAGTGGCCGACCTCTGAGTCGGTCAACGAGCTTACATCCCGTAAGCTAATCCTTAGCTGAGCGGGTCTAGGAAGAGGTTCTGTTGTCTCCTTTCAGGGAATCCCCAGTCATAAGGAGAGGGAAGGAACACAAGAATAGTATAAGGAGAGGGAATCCCCAGTCATGCATAGAATTGAAACTTGTATAAGGAGAGGGAATCCCCAGTCATGCATGTCGAACAAGTGTCTAAGAACTTTGGAGAACATGGCCGAATACAGAGCTTAGTAGAAACCTTCACCGGTCAAGCAGCTAGATGGTGGGATACCCATCAGACAAAACTTCAGACCTGGACTAGTGCTGCAACTTATTTTGTTCAAAGGTTTGGTGGCAAGAAGCTCACCCCACAAGCACAGATCCCCATATTTACTCAAGGATAGAACCCAGAAGAACACATCCAAACTTGTGAAAAAGAATGGAGAAGCCTAGGACATAAGGATGAGAGAGCCTGGCCACACTTGTTTCCCTCAACCCTGGACGACTTACCTAGCAAATGGTATAAAATGGAGGAAGCAAAAGGTGAAACATTTTTCTGGAATGACCTCAAAGAAAATTTCATCCAAACCTTCAACTTTATCCCTGAAGATCAACAATTAGTCGAGCCAGCACAACAAATTAAACAGTTCATTCAACCGACTGAAACATTCCCAGACAAAGACCCTCGACAGGTCAAGCACTGTAATAGTCTCCACATAGGATCAAAAGTCGAGTCGACCCGATTACAATTGGAGAATGAACACACCGAAGGTA
>LPNX010931794.1:0-13687 GCA_001517045.1 Pseudotsuga menziesii
AATTAAAAGTTTAGAATCATAACAATAATAAAAATCCAACAAAAAAAAATTATAACTACTAATTTCCGAATGTATTAAAAATTTACCTAATATATTTCTAAAATTTGTACACGCCACATGGGCTAAATAATGGAAGTCATTTCATAAACATAGAGTCTCAATCCTCTTTAAGTTTAAAGAGGAAAGAAATAATCCATTTCCAAACATTTAATTACTAATCTTTCCTTTTAAATGGGGAACAAATAACTTTTCAATAAAACTTATTTAAAATATGCAAATTTTTGTCACTAGGATCCATAAATTATTTTTATATTCTATAGATAACCACTTTCCAACAAAATTAACATGGAAACATTCTTCTCCTCAATATTTTTAATATATTTCAAAAGTATTCGAGCTTACATCATTGAAAACATAAATATATTTTCCTAAGGGAAGAGACTTTTCAGTTTTTATTTGTTTTCATAGATAAAAATAATAATCTAATCTATCTCGTTTAGAATATGAAGTGCACTAAGAGAAAGACATTAATATATCCAATGTCTCCAATGAAATCCTTGATCCATAATCATTAAAGTATAAATAATAATTTGTATCTTTAATAGAAGCTAAACTCATAAAAAAGTAAAAATGTTAACTTGCACTATATTTCCAACAAATTAAAATAGCATTCTTACAAATCTTCAATAAAGTAAATATTTACCATAGCCATCTACAAGGTTTACATGAATAGCTTATAGAGTTTACGAAAATTTTGATACATCATCTAACGCTGATATTACTTTGTATAAAACCATCAATAATAAGTCTATGTTGAATTTAAGATAAATTATGATAATCCATATTCCTAATAAATAATGTGAATGAGGTAGATACCATTATTCTAATCTATGCTAGACCATTTTTTTTATTAATTATGAAATTAAATAGTATTGTTATTTCATTTTAATTTCAAATATCTTAAATAATTAAAACTTATACACTTAATCAAATATCTATTTAATAACAAGTATCTAACAAAATTTTAGAACTTTTTTTTTATCAATATTGAATTGAAGTAAAATGAATTATGCAAGATAAAACCTAAAATCTAATGACTTTAAAGCATAGTGTATTTACAACAACTTTAAAATAAGAAAATGTTCTAAAAGAAGTGTGTACATAAAAACCTTTAAATATAAAAGAAGTTTTTTTGTGTGTGTGTTCAAATTAGAGTCTATTTTTTTAATACTTAAAATATTTAATATTGAGTAAACATTATTATAATTTATATTTTTAATGTAAATATCACTATAACTCATTGGTTGTTTTTAAAATATTTAATAAACATATACATCATCTTAGTTTTTAAAAAATATTATTGTTTTACAATAACAATGTATCATGCTGTTTTTTTTTAATAAAACTGTAATTATTTCAAAAAAGAAAATATGATATAATATAATAATGATTCTTAGTTTTATTATATACAATAACCATGTATGATGTGTGTGTTTTTAATGAAACTATAATTATTTCAATTTTTTTTTATAGTTTCTTATATTCTGGTTTCCATCCAGTCTTGGAACACATTTGGGAGAAAGTTGAGGTACCAAAGATATTATGGCTCGGTTGGATAAATTGTCCATACTCTTCCCTGCCTTCCTGGATAGAACTGCAGAATGTTCTGCAGTTTCTGCAAGTGTATGGGAGCGAGTTAAAGACAATGTGGGAAAGGGAAAACGAGTTGCAGGTAATTAGAAATGTATTGTGTTAGCTTGGTTTATTTAGTCGATATTAATATATTACCACAATGTTTTGATCGAATTGAACAATTTTTCTAGATTCAAGATTCTTGATCCATATATAAATAGATTTTCGGTTGATCCTTCTACAGGAACCTTCCCAGCTATTGGCATTTTTGGAGGTGTTGAACATAAGCGGCTGTGTAAACCTGAAGAGCATACTGGACGAGCCGCAATCAGAGGGATGGCAACGTTTGCTGAGAGCCATCCTACAATAGAGAAAAAGATGGTACAAATATGGGGTAAAGGGGTGAGGGCAGGATACATTCCCTGCACAGAAACAAGTCTATTGGTTTATCACCAGGAAATCACAACCACAAGGTAACTTCTCTCATATGATATATTCCAAATCCACATCAGTTCAAATTAGGTATTATGCACATCAGTTCGAATTAGGTATTATGCACATCAGTGCCGACCTGAGCTGTGATGAGTTTCTAAACTGATTCTCATCGGCTGCGGAAAGTACTCTCTGGGAATCAGGAGGCCGCAATCTTGGAGATTTGATTATGGCGTCCAATTGCCTGTTTTCGTACTCTGTTTCTGCCACCAGAACGGTGCATTCAAATGTTCCACAATGCGATGGGCAGCTCGATTTCCGAGTTACCGCTTCCAGAAAGCGTCGATCTGAGGTAGATTTAGTTGGGTTACAGGAGTATAATGATCTTCAAGAAAAAGTATGGCGAGATGTGGATCACATGATGAAATTTTATACAAAAGAAACCCAAATATTTGCTGAACAAATGCGCAGGAAGCGAATGAAATCTTTGTGTACACAATTGGAATCGCTGTTGCCCTCTCCTTTTGCCAAGGTAATTAGAACATTAAACAACTTCCACGACTGGTGGCTGTCTTTGAAGGCTTTAGATTGTATTTATAAGAACGTCTGATAGTTTTGCCTAAATTATTTTCTGTTTCTTGATCTTGATCTAGCTTGACAGATGCGGATTATTTGAAGAAACCATCAATTACATTAGAAAGCTCGAGGAAAATATGCAGCAACTGAAGAGAAAGAGAGACAGTCTGTTGGCAATCCAATCTGGAAAAACAGCAAACGAAAACATAGAGATTAAGGTGGTTGTGGAGTTTTATGGCAGGGAAGCAATTATTAGCATCACCAGCCAAAGAGGGCCGAGACATATGTGGAGGATTCTGGAAGAACTTGAAAAGCATGGTCTAGATGTAGCGACTGAACAGCTTTTTACAGGAGAATTCTTCATGTTTGTATTCTTCCATGTCAACTTCAGAGACAATATTTCCCATGATCCTACTCAGATCCGGACTTCTCTAGAATGTAGACTTAAATCAACTTATTAAATTGTTTGTTGTTCTGAAATAAGAAAATTACATTCCGACTGTTGGAGATTGCTGCATAAAAGTCATGGCATGAGTACTGTTGCAAATTACTTTCATTTTACATCTAGTTTCTATGATGGAAGTCCTGTAACCTAGTTCTGAGCATGAAGAGCAATTGTTTTTCTGCAAAGATTGATGACAGCAACAATAGTTTCTCATCTCATCATTTATAAGTGCCTGCTTGTTTGTTTTTCTAATTCTGTTCGAAGTAGGTATTGGTCGATACAGAACTTTTGCTCTCTGAAACCACAGTTTTAAAATGTGGACATAAGACCCAGGCAAAAACTATAGCTAGACTCATCGCTACCAAAAACTGGACGGCAGCAATCATTTAATTAAAGCAACAATAAAATATCAGTGCAGAAGTTTGTATGTGAAGATTTACTAACCTCTACAGCTCTTCCGAGAAGCTCACTGGCTTGCTTTCTAATTCAATCGTGTGGCTTTCTTTCTAATTCAATCGCGCGGTCTCAGCAGGTAGACGTCTTAAAACACAGAAAACATTATCAGTTCAATGGCAGGGTCTCGGCAGGTAGACGTCTTACGCGGGGTTTTATCAGTTCAATCGCGGGTCTCGGCAGGTATTACGACGTAGGACGAGGTACGATTTGGCTCCAGATTTAGTAAATCCGTCTGTGGATCTTCAGCTTGCGAATCCGCAGCCCCAAACCTCGAGCCTGCAGCCCAGGTAACTATGATAGGTCCCCCTTTAGTAATTGTCGCCATGTGTTTATACTTTCAAATTAAAAAGGAATTTTAAATAAATAAAATAAAATGATAAATATGCCTAAAAGTATTGCACTTAGTGAAAAAACCCCAATCCATAATCTTAAAAGTATTGTGCTGCAATGAAACACCTCAATATTTAAACTATTGTGAAATAAAATGATAAGTAAAATAAATTAGAACAAGGTTGGGATAAGGAACTTGTGTACCTAGTGTATTTATGAAAAGTGCTCAGTAACAAAAATAACTAATAAAAAGTCCAATTTTGAAAATAGACCAATCTTGAAAATGCATTTATGAAATACCTAATCAAGTTTTTACTCTTTTATATTAAATTCATATTATTTTTTATCTATTTTTTGGAAGTAATATTAGTTAAAATAGAAAGGATTAGATTGAAAATATATTAATACGATACCGTCAATGTAGTTTGATCCATAATAATAATAAATATAAAAATAATATAATATAAGAAGTTTAAATTTTTTTTTCAAGGGAAGAATGCATAGGGCCCCACCCGAAGGGGCATACCTCCTACTCACAACTTACATCTCTCAACCACTTGAGCTAGCCCACATAGCTAAGAAGTTTAAATTAATTAAATATAGGAGTCTATTTGATCGTGAAGCTCTTGTATGCATGTAAAATATTTTTATAAACAAAAATTCAAGACATAATTGAAACATCAGACTCGACTTATAAATAAATGAAATAAGAAAATGGAACAAAACTTCAAGACACAATTGAAATATTAGATTCAAATTATAAATAAATGAATTAAAAAAATGGAAACTTAGGCATTTAACGAAATATGAAATTTTCTGGGAGAGACTCGAACATGAAACCTTTTACAAAGGAGTTTGATCAAAACAATTCTAGAGGAAAACTATGGAATTACTCACCAAAGTTGCAAAATATAGAGGTTACACTTCCCCAAACTCACAAGTTGAACTGAAAATATCATAGATACAGTTTCCAACAATGAAATTAGAAAAATGGAGCAGACAATTCGGTATTCCCGGTCATTTCTATGTTATCTTCCTTATCTGCATACCAATGGATTTTGTGGCTTGTTTTTCTGTAAGTGCTACAAGGCACGGACTAAATGCAAAGGAAAAGCAGAATATATCGAACATTCATATATAACACAACTGGTAATAAACATGAAAATTTTCTNGGCTTGTTTGTCTGTAAGTGCTACAAGGCACGGACTAAATGCAAAGGAAAAGCAGAATATATCGAACATTCATATATAACACAACTGGTAATAAACATGAAAATTTTCTAGATCCGAACGAGCAAGACTCACGGGCCTTGTAGTTCATACCATACTAGTGTTGGAATAATGTCGAAATGATAGGTTTAAGAGTAGGGATTAGTTTATTAATAATCTAAACAAGATAGAATAAGAGGTTTGAGATCCTTAGTTATAGGATCCTAGTTTTGGTTTGCTAATATCTCGCAATTATATATCTAAGTAATTTCATATGTAATAGACAGACTGGTTTTACTATATTTCTCTGTGTTTGTGTGAGCCTTTATGCTCTGCACCTCCTCCTCTTTGATTCCTAAATTGGTATCTGTGTGTGTTTATGCCAGCCTTTGTGCTCTGCACCTCCTTCTCTATGATTTATAAATACTAGGTTGTTCATGGTTCGATTATATTTGAAGACCATAATATTTCGAATATCAAATTGCAAGGCATGTTTTAGGCATTTGATAAAAAATATAAAAATATAAGGTCGTCTCATATTCGATTGATCATAAATTCTATAGGAATATGTAACTAAAACATAGATCGGTAACTTAGGAAGGAGGTAGTGCTACGCTATATGTTCTTTTCTTTTCCACTCTTGGAATTTGCATGAAACAAAAATGAATTGCATTAACATAAAAGTTGAAGCTTATGGTTACACAAATAAGTCGATGAAAGAATAGATTCTTTCGAATAATCGTTAGATTCTAGTCCTGGCCTACGTCTTTGAGAATTGCTAATAGTTTTGAACACTTAGAAAACACCCTAGAAAAAAAACAAAGGAAATATTATGTGATCACACTCAAATTGTTGGGGATGGGTAGGCCAAAAAGAAAACAACTTAAACCTCAATGACCATTTTTGATAAATATGCCTGAAACATGTATTTTTTTTTAATCATGATTTCATGTTATGCACATAGGCCATGGAACAAGCACAACTTTACATTGTAATAATATTGGTCTATTCTATTTTTCCTAAAATTCAATTAGGGCTGTAAATATGAAGTAATGAAAGGGAAGATCTTATGTTGATGGTTTTCTCATTTGAATTAGTTTATGATTAAAAAATAACATATAGTTTGCATGAGTGTAAAAGTAGTGTGGACAACTATTTTATAAAATCATTACTATGCCATTTTATATTTCATTTATAGACTACCTTAGAGATTACAAAAAAATTTAATATCAACTTCTTTTTTTTAAGACTAAAACTGATATAATACAACCCTAGAATTAGTTTGTTATTAAAAATATATATACTTTCTACATGTATCTTTAATTATGTAGATGACCTTGAAACAAGGAACATCTTTTCCGAGAAATGTATTAAGATTCCTCGCCTTTGGCTTTAATACATTATCAATACATGTCTACTCTTTGCCTCTAACGCAACAGAATTTAAGCCCAAAATACGATGGATGCCATGTATAAAATTCGACAGACACTTGTCTGTTATTCGACAACGTCATTATTTTTGTCGTTGGTGGGAATTCGTCGGATATTTGACCCCATGTCAAACCCCGTCGACATTTCGACAGAGTATGAAGCTAATATTGCGAAGTCTTTAACCACTAGGTCGTCAAATTTCCAACTCCTGCATTGTCGAACATCTGATGTCTCCTTGTCGAAGGTGAGCCACTTCCTTTGTCAAATTTCAGGCTTATGTTGTCGAATGTGAGACGAATAGGTTGTTGGATTTCCGACTCCACACCCTCGAATTTGCGATGACCAATTTTGGATTTCCAACTCCGCATTGTCGAATTTGCAACGATCTGTTGCCAGATGTTTGACCTAGCCATGTCGAAGGTGAGCCTGTCCTTTATAAAATTTCCAGCTTATCCTCTCGAATTTCTAGCCTAACATTGTCGAATGTGCGACGAGAGTAAGACTTAGCGTTGTCGGATTTGCGATGAGTATATGGTCTAATTACTGACCCGACCGTGTCAAATTTGAGATGGCCTGTAGTCGATTCCACCTTGTCGGAGTCACGACAAAGTTGTTGGACGAGGGTTACAAGGTGTCAGAAATCTGACGAAAACCTGTCGTTGGAGCTTCAACAGTGTCGTCAGATTGGCATGATATCCGAAAACAACTTCCAATGTCAGAGATTCAACGGGGAACTATATATTAATAAAAAAATAACATTGCACACATGCAAACTGAATAATGCATGCAAATTTTTACATCACGTTAATGCACTCATTAAAGATGGTTCAGTTAGAGTCATGCTTGGATACACCACATACATTCATAGAGACTAAAGAGTTTTCAATAGAGACACAGTTCCATCCCACCATATCATCAATTGGTGCCTTGAATGGTAGTTTAAACCAAGTAGGTAGATTCCTTTCAGTTCAGAATAAAAGTTGGCATTGGAAACTCTTACACACCATATTCATCAATAGGAAAATCATAGTCATAACTTGTGGCAACGAATGGACCTCTGCTTGTATACACAAAGCTTGTGCCTCCATGGTACTGCAACATAAAAGGCATTAAGGTAATGGTTCAAATTTTAATAAAATAAACATAAATACATATGAGCTCGATCTCAAGACAAAGGAAGACTCAAATCCACCATGAATGGTTCTGAAATGTTCCTCCTCTCTAGAAAAATCAGGCTACTACCAATGCAATATCCTCAATAGGCTTATGAGGGGTCCTTCGTCGCATTGTCTGAAACCTGTAAAATAAAAATAGTTTTTAATAAGGATGAACAAGAAGGCCTTGGACTTGAAATCCTCAAGCTCTACTTGGAAATAATATACAATGATAGAGTAATAAAGAAAAATTATATTACTACATAAATGTAGGATTTAAATAATAATGAATAAATATGATTTGGGCCCTTTTAACATGGTGTGGGATTGCATATATAAGAAGAAAACTCTTCCCTAATTGCATGGATCTCTGATTGCCACATATATTATTTACTCTCTTAACTTATGTACACATTACAATGGTTATGATGGTGGTGATAAATCATTGTCATCCAACCCAGTTCTCAGTCCACATCTTTGGCTTCCTACAATAATTAGGTTGGAAATAGTCATAGTAGTAATCATTGAAGGTATTGATCTCTAAATGAATTAATCCATATATTAGTATGAGCCTTGTATTATAAAAAATTTCTATAGATATGGAAGGTTGTGTTGAAAGCCAAACTTCTATTATTTCACAAAGCTATTAATATAGACTCATAATTGGGTCTAGGGAATCAGTTTGTTTGCACTCCATCCAGGGAATACTTTTATTTCATGATAATGCCATGTTTGCTACCCATTTTACATATGGCTTACCCTTCTCTCCATAATATTGCTCCACTTATTCATATTCATTCTCTATTCGCATATAACTGAACCAACTTAAAAAGCCATATTTCATTATACACACAATAGCCTAAATAGCTATTACAAACATAACTAAATCAAACTAAAGAGCTACATTTCATTATAAACACAAAAGTGTAAATAACTATACAAAAAGACAACTTACATGTGGCAAGATAATATGTCCACCTTGCCATGAAAGAAGGTTTTGTTTCATCACCTTTACTATCTTTGCTGTAAATGTTTCCATCTCATACTAAGGAAAACAGATCAAATCAGTAGAATAAGCAGCAACGTTAAAAAAAATCTAAACATTGAGCTTACAATTTGTTTAACTGTTTTAGATTATTATGTTTAATATTTAATTTTTACTAAGCTCAAAACTAGGGTACTCTTTAGGGTAGCCTAAAAAAATATTTCTCAATTTTGCACACCAAAAATAAAATAAGAGTTTGTCTTACAACTGCACATTTTAAAGAGAGGCAATCTTCCTCTAAATCTTAACACATCATTACTCTTCTTTTTTCCTAGTTTCATCCATCTAGTTGATTAATATGTAGTATGCACAAAATTTATATAGCTACATCATGTTACTGAGCTAAATACAAACTAAATTCACCTTGAAAGTTTCGTTGCTAATTAGTATAAATTTGATAAGCTATGCACACAATTTCTATATCTAGAGCATATATTACTGGACCAAATACAAACTAAAATCACCTTGAAAAATATATTGTATTTTCTCACTTCTCAGCTTCATTATCTATATGATATTCAACCAAACAGTGAAACCTTTGCAAGGTCACAACATTTAGTGATTAATAATCGACATCTACTTTAAAATATAAATAAAAAGTGAAGATTTGAAGCTCTTATTTAATTAACCTCTAAAAAAGTACATAATCGTATTAAAGTTGTGAAACTTTAAAGGAGAGTATTGTTGATTTTCTATATAGATTTTTTTTATGATTAAAGTCTGACTAAATATCATTTTCAACAAAGATTTAAGTTATTGGTTGCATCCCAGAAATAAAACTTTTAGTACAATATATATTAGAAAAAAGTGTGGCTCCTTTGCAGTTGTGGTCCTCCCTAGTTAAAAGGGCTAGGTTCAAATCCTAATTGTTTCCACGTGTGTCTCCTCAGTGACTACAAGCCTCCCTAGTTATTGTACTTGTTTGTACATACACTTACACCCATGATGATAAAGTGCCATGTATCATCAAGAGTGTTGGTTTTAAAATGGAAAGGTTATAAATCAAAGGTCTTTAATCCTAGACAGCAAGAGGGCATAATCATTAAAATATTTGAAATATCAAATGAAGTGATATTTCAAAATGTCAAGTGCCAGCCACAACCAGGTCTCTTCATGGGTAAAGAACGTGAAGAAGTCATCTCGACTGAGCATGGATAAGGTGAAATGAAAGACTATGATTCCTTGTTTTAATGACAAGAAAGCATTGAGATATCTTTATCGACTGACTCTTGGTAGCATTCAACGCATAAGCATTTTTGTGGATGAAGTTTTCTACTTCTTGTAGAAGCTTGCATTGTCCCATTATTCAAATCAACTTTCCTCACTCTAGTTTTCAAATTGCTATGTTTTCTTTTTGCTTGGCATCTCCCTAGAATTTCCAATCTGCTTGGAATTGTTCCAAACGGTAGGATATTACACCTTTTATAACAGGCTGCAAGGATATCACAACCAAGTAACAAGGGTGTTTGTAGAAAAATTCAATAGACAATGTGATAAATTAGAGTGTTTGCAATTGGAAGTCACATAAGAAGAGTCTAGTTGTGGTTAGAAAAATGTCAAAGGAGTTTGACCAAATTGGATTCCAAGGTCCAAGCTCAACCTGCAGACCAACGTAGCAAGGAGGATGATGTTCTAGGCTATAGTTATTGGTGAATTTTTCTTTGGCACTTCAATAGCTATCCACTTGGCATTGGGAATAGCTAAATATAGAATGGTCAAGGTTTGACCATGAAAATAGTATCTAGAATTGATTCAGATCTTACTAGATCCCAATTTTATTTTAACTAATAGTCTAAACTCAGTCTTAAGAAGCTCTTGATCCATTAGTTTTGGATCCGATATTTCTATTATGCATCTATATATTGTAGGATTGAAATGTGATTAAGGGTTCTAAGCCTATATTGAAGATCATTTGGTATTTTGGATGTATTGAATACTTAATGGTTATCTAATAATTAAATATTAATTTTGGTTCATACTCAGATTGTTTTCTCTGTGCTTACACATCTGTCATCTTTCTTACATGAGCAAATGATTATCTTGTTGTATACATTGATAGTCTTTGTCTAATGGATTCTTGAATAGCTAAGCCTTATTGTTGTTTACCATTGATCATAAAGTTCATAGATGTAGATCTATTCATGCTTGGAAACTTTCTAATTGATGGACATTCTTCCTGATTAAGTACATTAGTTTAGCAGCTTGCAACACTAGTGGAGTTGATTTTTGTGCTTCTTATTTCTACCACCCTTCACACTGTTTCCCAATTATCTGAAATGTGAACTTGCATGCCTCTAATATTTTGAGAACTGTGATGGAATGAGCTCAAAACACATAAATGGTAAAGACGTACGTTTTTGGATTCATATCTTATAGTAAAAAGGTCCACAAGATGTACTGAGCTTGGTTTAAGTGGCATAATCTCTTAAAGCAAGGCCACATCTTAAATTAACATCAAGACAAATTCTAGGCACTGTTTATGCATTTTGGGCTATTTTTTAGGGTTGATCAACCCTCAATCAACAACTATTTTGAATTTATGGGAAAGTTCTATGGTTAAAACAACCTAATCTATTAAGCTTGGCATAATTTGGGAACTTCTGGCATATCTCAGCCTCCCAACTCCAAAAAATATTTAGTCTCATGTTTGGGTAGTCATGTGGGTGGAGAAGTGATAATAAAGAGAAAATAGGGTGATTTCCTATCAGTTGCAACCCTAGTGTTAGTCACATGTGCACAATTAGGCATATTCTCAACCTTTTGACAGTGATAAAAGATATATATGACCTATAGACTTTAGATTAAAAGAGTTAAAGATCATCCATTATTTAAAAGAAAAGGAGGGGTTTTAGGCAAGTTTGGTTGTATTTGTGTATAGACCATGGATTGAAACTTCAAAAACAACCTCTGGAGGTACCAAACAACAAATATGAACAATTTTGAGGTCATAGTAGAATCAAATCATCTCTTCTTGGAGGTTTAGGGACTCTAGCTTTGAAAATAAACCTTGTTAAAAAATCTGGGCAGTTTTGAAGTTCATGGCAGTATCAAAATTGTGGAAACTTAAATATGTAGCATCCTTAAAACAATCTTGTAGCAATGTATTAAAAATTAAAGACAAAGTTTGATGGTAGTTTTCATATATTATTTCATGTAGGATCTAGAAGATTAAAATTGCAATGATTTTTTAGTATTGGTATCTTGAAGTTTGAGTTCTTTTGTGGAAACCTATAGATAAAGGGGTGAATCCGCGGACCTGGGTAACAGTTTTTGGCAAGCGCATTTAGGTAAAAACAGAAAAACGCACCTCGGCCGAGGGTTTAACAAGCCCTCGACCGAGGTTTTAATATCTCGACCGAGGTTTTATCAAGCCCTCGACCGAGTTTTTGTTCAGATCTTGACCGAGGTATTTCTTAACCCTCGGTCGAGGTATTAAAACCTCGACCGAGGGTTAAGAAATACCTCGATCAAGGTATGGACCTCGGTCAAGGTACATACCTTGACCGAGGTGCCTGTGTCGAAAAAATTATAAAAAGAGGCCGCGGGGGCCGCGATCGTCTTTTTTGCAAAAATTCGCTGTGGAAGCTCGACCGAGAAATGACGAGCGGCTTAAGGAGAAGCAACCCAAGCACCCCAAAGCAACCCAACCTCGTCACGATGGCGTCGGAGCCAAGAGGTAACAGTTTAAATAATTGTTTTTCAATTTAAATGGAATTTAAATTTTTTTTTTTTATAGATTTATAAAATTTGTTTTAAAATTTGGTAAATGTATATTTTTATAATTTTCATGTTTAAAATGTGTACCGGCAAGAAGAAATGCTGCCGGATTTTTGAAAATTTGTAGTTAAATTGAATTTTTTTGTTAATTTGTTATATATATATAAATTATGTCAACCGGTAGCGTTTATGCTACCAGTTTAATTTTGAAATGTGTCTCGGGCAAGCCGAAATGCTGCCCGATTTTTTTCAATCCTCCGTGAATTCATGGAGGATTGAAAAAAATCCATAAAACATCAACTAAACAAACCTATATGAACCATAGAGACAATTAATCAACTGTAGGCCCGAGACAAATAATAAATTTTTTATAAAAATTTATTTGAAATTGGTTAATAAGTTATAATATTAATAAAAAATCCCCATACCCCACCCCCTTTTTTCAAAACATAAATTAAACCTACCATTTAATCTGTCCTCACTAACCCTACTTAACCCCCCTCTCAATATTACTACCTTACCCCCTACTAACCCCTACTAACCCTATTCACCCCTACCTAAATTCATATCTAAACCCCTATTTGATAAAATTCAAAGTGCAGGTCTCAAAAGTAAAACATGTAAGTAATTGGAAAATGGTTGTACCTTACTTGATTATAACATTTAAAAGTAATAAAACTTGTTTTTATTGTATGTCTTTGTGGAGGGACTTAGAGTAGCCAAACTAGCCCCTCCTCAAAGATTCTATAAGTATCTACCTACAAAGGGGCTAACGATGGTCAATACTGAAAGCATCATTCTTTCAAAGAGGAGATGAAAAACAAATCATCTTTACGTATAGATCCTAAACTCTTGAGTTAGAAACCTTCATTATCGGGAGATTGAAAGATACCCTATAATTATAAATACAATTAATGATGATTAGAAAAATTACATTAACCACTACAAAGACAATGTTTTAAATTGTAAATTCAATAGGTAGTGGCCATCATGCTCATCTCTTATCAAATGGACCAACTCCAATTTTATTTTATTTTTTGTCATTTTTTCCACTTCAAAAACAACAACAAAAAATTCATGGAAGGAAGACTATTATTTTAGGGCAATGTTGGTCTCTTCTTTAAACCATGGTTCTTGAATTTCAACCTAATGACAATGCTTGTCTCAACAACCCTAGTTTGTATAAGACTCTTGAATCTTTCCATCTCACTGTGGACTATGAGAGTTTTATAAGGTATTGGAAACCCCCTTGATAAATGTAT
>LPNX010931805.1:0-32381 GCA_001517045.1 Pseudotsuga menziesii
AATCTAAAACAGCTACTCAATAACAACAATAATGTATGAAAAACTGTAAGAAACTTTTACCATGCAAACTTTTTCTGAAATAAATAATGCTGGAAAAAATTAAAACAATGCTGTAAAACAAGAAACAGAAATGGTTGTAGGGCTGCAAATGGAACAGGTGGCTGTGCAAGTGCAGGAAAAACGGAGGCAAATCGGCTGGGTTTCGGCGCGGCAACAAATGCAAAAAACAGGTCGCGGACCGCGGGTTTAAAGGAAACAGGCGCGGTTTAGGTCGCGGGGTTTTTTTTTTACAGCGGCGGTCGAAACCGCGGGTTTGGGCCGAACAGGCGCGGTCTCGGGCGCGGGTTTCTAGATGGCAGCGGCGGTCGAAACCGTGGGTTAGGGCCAAACAGGCGCGGTCGAGGCCGCGGGTTCGGGGCGAACAGGCGCGGTCGAGGCCGCGGGTCGGTAGATGGAAGCGGCGGTCGAAACCGCGGGTTCTGGGCGAACAGGCGCGGTCGAGGACGCGGGTCGGTAAATGGCAGCGGCGGTCGAAACCGCGGGTTAGGGCCGAACAGGCGCGGTCGCGGCCGCGGGTGCGAAAGAAAAAAGTGCGGTTTCCGGCGGCCGAAAACGACAGCCGAAAGTACAGTACGAAAAAAAAAAAAAAGACAGCGGAGTCGCCAAAGCTGTAGCTAGGGTTTTCACCCTAGCTTGTGCTGATGAGCATCTACTAAGGAATCTGGAATCCTTAGTAGCAGTTCAATGATGTGTATGAATTAAATAAAGATAAACTGAAACAAAGACTAATCTAAATACGTTCTTGAAGCTAAAGCAGTAAAAAGTAAATAACATGGAGCAAAAACTGTAAAGGAATGAATAATGATTTTTTTTTATTGATGTTACCTCCAATGAAGAGGTTGGTGGAGTCCGTTGCGCTGGTCCGATGTCGGTGGCTTCGAGCTCCAAGCTGCTTCTTCTCCTTTTCTGGTGGTGGAAATGGGCCAAAAGAGTTCTCNGGAAACTGAAATAAAAACTAAGCTAAAGCAGTAAAAGTAAATAACATGAAGTAAAAAACAGTAAAGCGATGTATAATGGCGATTTTATTGATATTACCTCTAATGAGGAGGTTGGTGGAGTCCGTTGCGTTGGTCCGGTGTCGGTGGCTTCGAGCTCCAAGCTGCTTCTTCTCCTTTTCCGGTGGTGGAAATGGGCCAAAAGAGTTCTCAATGGTGAAAGTAGCTTGATGGTAAGCTAGGGTTTCGAGAATAATTTCGGCAGAGGCAGGATGCTTATGATTGTGGATGTGAAATGAGGGGTCTCCACCACTTATTTATAGTTTTTTAGTGGTGGAGTGCTGGCCCATGGTTTTGGAAACCATGTGGTTTAGGGCAGCTTGTTTAGGGTTTTTTCCTCCTTTTCCTCATTATTTTATATTTTTTCTTCCCTTTTAGGGATTTTTTCTATTTTAGAGGAATTTTGGATATTTTTGGAGGAAAAAAGGGTTTTTTGGCCTTTTGGAGGCATTTTAGGCCTTTTGGAGGCTTTTTAGATGGTTTTATGGCCTTTTGGAGGCATTTTAGGCCTTTTGGAGGCTTTTTAGTGGGATTTTCAGGGAAATATGGTAGGCAAATGGACAAATGAGCCATGAAATGGGGTAGATGAGGTAGTTAACCATTTTTGGGTGTTAACACTACCTTACATGCAATATAAATCAACAAACTTACATATTTGGCATCATTTTGTTGATATATACATTTTTATCCACAAATTCATTTATTTTTAAACCAAAATATTTCATGAAATTTTTTATTTTCTGAGACAACTAAGGTTTTCGTGACCAAGTCTAAGTCAAACCCAAACTCAATCCAATTATGAGTCATGAAACTTTAGCACTTGCACAGATCATCAAGGATGAAACTTTAGCATAGATTGTCATTTCCCAAATATAATTAGCATTGATTAAAATGTGATTTAAGGTACTAGCATGATACCACCTTTTCATGTATGTAAAAGCATTTGCTCACAATTAAAAATACGATAGATTCAGATAATTCACTTCAATTTTGTTTTTCTCATATTGTCTCTCAGTGCTCTAAAGAATATTGACCAGCTTATACTATAATACAGTGTTCAAAAATGTAAGAACAGTTAAATTATAGAAAGGACAAACGGGAGGATGAAAACAAGGACAAAATAACACTAGCCATAATTATTAGAAAGAAAAAAATAATCATCCTTGTACTAATTTCAATCATATCACAGGACTTACCTATACCCAACCCAATAGTTTGTAGAAACATTCTTAAGAGTTTCGTTTGAGAATATTGTTTCCTAAAGATATCTACCAACACCCTCAAAATTCGACCCAATTTGTTGATATGGCAGTTGAGCAGTTAGGAAAGAACATCCATTGAACCTTCTTTTATCCCTACAATTATTCGAACTATAATTTGATTAGTTATTTGTACTACTTCTTCTTCACTGAAAACCTTTGTCCTTCTAGTTTTTCTGTTCTTTCATGTATTAACTCCAAGACTTAAATACTCTGATCCCATACCAAATATTTCTATCAACAATGGCCTTCGACTTATTCCATGTGGAATATTATCAAAAATCCCACAAAATTATAACTTTGTATTCTCGGCATCTTTATTAGTTGAAGATAAATTTTCACCATTAGCTTATGTAAATTTGTACCATTCTTAGACCTTGAAGATAAATTTTCACCATCAGCTTCTGTAAATTTGTACCAATACATGAATTTCCTTCAACAACCAATTCACAAGATTGACCAAAGATGAAGGATATTTTCAAAATACTATCAGGTCCCTGCACAAGGAACAAAAGGCACCCAAATGTTATTCTCCAAAACAACATACATCCTAAATTTCAATGTTGAATGCTTGTTGCATGTTGCAACCAAAAACTCAAATACAAGGATTTTGCAAAAGTCCAACATTATATTTCAAAATATAAGTTAAACCATAGGCTAATATGTTAATATCCAAATAAATAAATAAAACCAAACATCAGATAGATGTGGGAATATGACACTCATGTCCAAGAAAGTGTTACATACACATTCATTTTAAATATCATTATGTTTATTTATAATTGAACTATACAATTTATATATATATATATATATATGCAATTTAGAATAAAATTATTTGCATGGGAGGAATAAGGAAATAGAGTTAAACAGACACAAGTAAACCCTCAGATATATCTTAGCTACTTTGCCAACCCATGTTATTGCCTCCAAAAATTATGGTATTTTTGGATAATGCATCTTATCACTGCACAAAAGGAAATACATCAAGGAAACATTCCAAGTTTCTTTGGATAATTTTAGAAAATGCCATCTTAATCTCTAATAAAGAAAATGTTGGACTTTGGCATTCACAACAGATTTACACACTTTTGTGCTTTGGAAAATCAGGTGTAAGTTTGTGTTTTTATCTAAAATATAAGTCCAATGTCAACTTTTGTTTCTTTGCGGAAAGACGAGGTATGTCACGAATATTCATCAAAGAAATGTTCTTGATCAAGAATGCCAAATATTTGTATCTCATTGCACATTTTGATTTTATTTTGCTGGAGGAGCCTATGAGATTCATTGTATATACTCTTCCACTTTTTGTTTATGTGAATTTGTGATTATTTTTATATGCATATAATAAGTATTTTTGAAAACAGAAAAGAAAAATAAAGGCCAACTCTTCACATCACCTTGAGCCTCCATTACATAGCTTTAGTAATCATGATACAAGAGTCTTTCCATCCAATAATAGATCTAGAAGTAGCTTTATTGATCTTAAGACAAGAGTCTTTCCATCCAATAATAGAGCTAGAAGGGAGGCAAGTTACAAATGCAAATTCAATCTTGAAATTGTCTTTCCTTTTGGCTTATGAGAGCACAACACCTTATTCCCTTTCCAACACCAAACCACTCTCTTCCCTTTCCTTCACTATATTCTAGGGATACCCCTTGTACTGGAGCAAAGTTGGCCTAAAGTGAGGAAGGGCATTGTTATAATGATAATCGACAACCCCTTTTAGTTCCTTCAAGGTTGCACTTGTGGATTAAGGATTTATCACTTGAGTGTTACTTTGGGCAATAACACTAGTCATTTAGTATATTTTATTTTGTTAATGACTCTTCAATTTTAAAAATTGAGTTTAAATTTTTTAATTTAATTGTATCTTTTCTATTACTAAAGCTATATAATAGATTAAGTGACATGGTAACATGAATAAAAGAAAATAAAGGCAAATGTTAAAATTGTACATATTTTACATAATCATACATTAAAAGTGTGAATATTTTGTAGTATTTATATAAAATTTATCATAGACATGCTTATTTATACAAATGGATATGACCACAAATCGAAATGCAAATCAGCCATCTAGGCCATTGCACTGGCATGCAGCTTAGCTACCAAAATCGCTTTATTCCAGCTAAGATTATCAATAAAAGAGTTAAATACTCTTAAAAAATCCATCAACCAAAAGACATGTTTAACTATCTCCTCTTAAATTATCTCACAGCAACAAACAATTAGTCCTAACCTATGAAACCTGGACTTACCAACTAGGTTTCAGGTAATTACAATCTATATTAAAACTTGAGACTTTAAAGACACTATTTCTTTCCATTTAGTGTGTCGTGAAACAACATTCACTCCATATTCTATATACTAAATCCCCCACCTACTGTTAAGTCTCTCCACAATGAGCGGTGTATATTTGCACATGTCATAAAGCCTCTTTGTCACACAACAAAAAAAGTAAGGTGTTTTCTTTTTCTTTTTTTTCTGATGAAATACACATCCTGAGAAGCCCTGAAGTTAATTTCCTCCATTCTGAGGATGATATTACTTCCCCCATTCTAAGGATGGTACCCGAGGTAAACTAGTAAATTGAGGTTTTGGCAACCTAACCCAATGGGAACATCAAGTGAGGCCCACAATATTCACAAAGGAAACCATCCTAAGGATTTGACCCGACAACCTCCTGTTTGAAATTGACAACACTCAAACCACTCAAGCTAACTTACTGCCACTTTAGCTAACTCCCTTAGGATAAAGCAAATAAATTTCTTGTCATAACCCTATCAATCCTTCAATTTCAAGGTGTAGCAGTAGAACTTATAGAAAAAAAATCGAATGTAAACAATAATTACAAGAGGCATCTTACCAAATGTTTTATTAAACTACTCCTCTAAGTAAACAACAATGTGACATGATTGTGAAAAGTCATATTAGCCCTTGTTAGGAGGTCACATTGCTTATCATACATATTGTTAGAAATAAATGTATATTATACTTTAATCCCAATTCTCAACTGCAATCTACGATTCCACACAACAATTACCCACAATGTCTTGCAATAATGTAAATTCTATAATATCTTATTGTGAGAGTCTTGTGTTAATTAAGTCTTGTGATTCTAATCATTTCCTAAAACCTTCTAAAAAGAGAAAACTTATTGATTCTTTCTCCAAATAATGTCCTAATCTTAGATAAGTGAAGATCCCAACGACGATGAACAAACATCCATTCTCTTTCTAACCTGACAAGTAATACTACTAATAAACTTTCATGGAAAAAATAACCTAGAAAGTACTAACAAACAAAAACATTAGAGAGTGTACTACCAACAACATAAACACAATAAAAATTTAGAACCTTCTTTTGGAGAGATTCCAATGTTAAAGAAAACGTTGCTTTAAGTTGAGTCCAATCATCCACATCTTCCTCCAAGGAGTAATAAATGTCATCAGCATGCAATTGCAAATTTGAGTAAAGGCCATAAAGTACTTTAAACAATTTTATTGTTATGTCTTACAACTAAGAAAGCTAAAATATAAAACAAAAAGCACCTTGCTATCCATCATTGAATGATTCTCTGATATAGTTCACAAGAGCATAATCTTCACATGCTTTTCCTCACATATGAAGCATACCCAAACCATGGATAGAAACTTAGTAAATATTCCTTATTTCCTTCCATCATTGTAATTAAAATGAGCATTCATGAAATGAAGATGTAAATTATTATAAATTACACTTATCTCGACAAAATTTTAGAAAGAAGTTACATTTTTACTTATAAGAGAAAAGAGACAGATGGAATGAGTATAAACCCATGACAGCATAGAAATCAAACACCAGTGCATCCAAAGGGAATCAATGGTAAACAAAGTTTAAAAGTGTTAATTAAATTCTCCAAACTGCCCCCATAAATCCCTATAAGTCAAAAACAATTGTATATTGATGTTTTGCATCAGCCTTAAAATCTATTCATTTTGCATTGCTATTTATTAAGTTGTCGGGTCATTTAAACTAAATCATCTTTATAATCTATTAAAAGAAATTTAGGAGGCACGCTTGGATTAAATTCTCATTGGTTTTTATACATTGATTTTAACTCAAAATTAGTCAAGTGACACACTAGGATCATATTTCCTTTTGTTTTATACTCTAATGAAACTATTTTTAATTCAAAATTAGTCTGGCATATCTGCCTATGCAAAATGATATGTAAGTAGAAATGGATTTTAAAGGTACCCAGAGGGATAATTCAAGGAGCACTAAAATCTATAGGATTTAGCCAATCCTAGTTGGCAATAACCTTAATAGAAAACAGTCAGAAAATGTTGTGAATTGTATCTGAAAAGTGGCACTTCATGTAATAATCTAATCAAAAAGCTCAAGTGATAAATGTTTGTCTCTGTTTTTCAATGAACAATATAGTGTAGGAAGTTGTTTCCAAAGATATGTTTCACGTCATATAAATATAAATTTAAAAGAGAATATTCTTACCTGCTCTATGAGAGTAGAGTACAACATCTCCATTCCATCCATCACCAGCAATATGTGGAAGAAAGCCAACATCTTGAGCATGCACACTAACTCCTAAGGTCATTGGAGATGAATTGTGAATTTGATTCTTTTCATCTTTGTGCTATTCTCTTCTCCTTGGAAATTAAATATACCCAATATTCTAGTGTGTTTCTTTAGGTTCCATATTTTCAGCAAGCTGCAAAGACAAATGGTCATTTTTCTATTAAAAAAAACACATAATGGTCAACAAATTTTACATGTCAGTGACCAAGATACTCTAATATAGAGCCCCACCTTTTCTCGTCTATGGCTGGATCTATGAAGAGACAGTCCTATTTAGGTATTCTAGGAAAGCTCGTATGCAAAACGGATCCTCTACCTTTTTCAAAAGCCCAAATTTTTGAACCCCTGGCTTGTCACTAAAATTTAAAACGACCATGAAGACCCTCGACTGGAAAAAAATATTATAGGAAAAGAGGAAGAAATAGGTGATTGCACATAAAAAAAACTACTCTTACCACACTTGCCTTAAAATTGTTGGGCAATAGAAAATGATTACTAAACTATTCCTACAACTCACATATATTACCAAAAAGAAAGGTTGAAGTTTTACCTTACAAATATTGCATAGTTTCTAACAGCTTGAGCAACACCATGGTATTCAGCTGAAACCAACCGATGTATCCTCCCCTTGACACCACAAAAGGCATCTATTTTTGTTGGGGAGGGGATGAGAGGAAATCCTCGTGTACTTTGTAAATAAGTTCCATTATAAAATCTTCATTCATATGACCACATATGTACCTATCGCCATATATTTAGTGTTTATTGTATCCCTTCTAAGTAGTCTTGGTACTATTCTCTATGAAAAAATGCAGGAAGCTCCACTCTATTGGATTTACCATGTACAGTTCCAACCCTTGAGTATGCATGTAAGGGTTTCATCTAATCTAAAAAGGATTTCCATGGAACATATAGGGTTCTTATGGCATACCTAATCAAAGTGAAAATGTACAAGCGTACAAGTTGTGCGATGGAGAAAACTTTGTCAACACGAACTAACTCGCATTTTTATTACCTGTCGAATGCACGGCCCGTGAATGCAAAGAAGTAGATAAAACTTTGGGAACACGAAACCATGAACATTTTTATTATGTTGAATGTACGCCCGGTAAATGCAAGCAAAACAAGCTAACACCACAAGTGAACAACCAACGGGTAAGCACAAAAACTAGTGGATAACGTATAAAGTTGAGGAGGACATGTGGTGTACCCTCACTAGATGGAGAGACGACAAAAAAGGTACAGTTTTTCTCAAAACTAACCTGGGAGAAAAATGCATATCGACGTAATTAATATAAAAATATACATATTTGCATAGTCTTGTTCATCCTAACAATTTGCTTCTGGATTCTAGCATTTTACATAGCATTTACTAAATTTACATCACGGAGTCAAAACTGGGTATTATAACACCATTTTTTGGGGGATAAAATTACAATTTTTTGGAAACATGTCGACTAATTTTTTTAATCACATAAAAAAACAATATTTATTTAAAAATGTATAATATTTTTCAAAAAAAACTTAAAAATTAAAAAATATACATACAATTGATTTTTTAAACAACAAAACTATTAAAAAACTATTAATTTTTTTTAAATAAAAAATTTATATAAAATAAAATTAAAAACTATTAATTTAAAAAACAAAAAACAAAAACAAAAAAATTCCCTCTTATTATTAAAAATAATAATATATAGTTTTTATACACATCGGTTCTCGTTAAGAAAATGATGCACTAGTGCGGTATTCCATGACACATTGTAATGGGATAGAAAATTTAATTATTCAATAAAAATATATTAGTACTGTATTGTTGCACTAAACTCTCCAATGTGTATAAACCATAAAGGCGCACCAGTGTGTATCCGTTAAGTAGCTTAGAAAACCCCTATTGTTAAAAACCCTAAAAAAATTACTTAAAACAATCAAACGACTTCGAGTGATACACTTTCAACTCACTGCATTGTTTAAGAAATTTGTTTTAAATAACTTTGGTGTGTGCTCCACACATTAGGACCGAAGTGTTGATGTGATGATCATATTTTCATGTCAATGCTCCAAAGTAACCATAATGCATCGTTTACAACGCACAAGTAGAAGACACATTGCACTATATGTATAAATTTTAACTTCAGTGTGTTATCCATGAATTAGAACTGGAGTGATAGTCTCATGATCACATTAGCACAGTGATGATCCACCTAAACCACACCACATGGTGCATGTTATGCACTAAAATACACACTGAATCGTTTTAAAAACTAAAAATAGCACTCTCGGGTGTTTGATATAGGAGTAACCTACTTACCCGACCATTTGCACCGATCAGACAACCGACAACGTCGAATGTGACCGCTCACGCGAGCTAGGTCGTTCGATCGATGCAAATGGTCGGGTAAGTAGGTTACTCCTTTGATATATGAACCTCGATGCACCTTATAAAATACAATAATTTTGTTGTATGAGTGCATTTTTCCTGATATTGAGCACCTTTCCTGGTGCGCATAGTTTATTAAAGTTACACTTCTTAATTAATCAATTTGTTTTTACACTTAAAATAAAATTTAGTTTTGGATAAATATGTTTTTTACATATGTGTGCGTTTTATAATGTGAATTTGTTTTATTAGTATATATGTGCCTAAAAAGAACTATATGTGAATTAGAGACGACAACGATGAGTGCAGAAGCAACAAAAGGTCAACACATACAACTTTGTACGTGAGGGGGAGGTCAGGGAGAGATAAAGGAAGATTTTTCATCACCCTATTATATCTTAGACTCGTTCTCTTCTTAGTAATTTTGACTTCCTTAAGTTTTATGAGGAGGTTACGTCCCTCAGGGGGAATCTGCATTTCTATAGTAGTCAATCCATCAATGGGATTATGAAAGACAAGAATTTAGGATCGGTCTCGATCTATGGTATCAACTCATAGAGGAGGATGTATATATTATCATTGGGATATCAAGGAGGGGGGACTTTTTTCCCCACTTCCTTGATCTACCACCTAACATTGCAGGAGGGACCCAACTAACATATGCAGAGCTATGTCAGTGTTCATATATTCTTTAGGCCACAAAGTTCCAAGTTTCTAGTGGTCAGTTGAGGATATGAGCATTTGGTGCAGAGGAGATTAGGTGTTTGTCCCATATTGTGATATTACCAACACACTATACCTAGGATGGGAAAGGTAATAGTTTTCCTTTGGTGCATGTATATGAGTTAGTTTATAGGCCCCGGTTGATTAGGTGTTCACATATTTTTGTGATAATTTTGCTATGCTTTGGATCATTGTCATGTTATTTTTTACGAGTGGTTATATTTTCCTTTTGCATAATATATTTTTACATTATTTTCTGATAGGTTTCATGCCACTCGACCAAAACTACATTGCCCACCTCCTAGGCCTATGATTAATGTGCATATGTGTGAAGTTGATGCCTAAGAGGGGCCAGCATGAGTGGCCATGTTCTCCAATCAGTAGAGAGTGCAATTTATTGGCTAGAGAGGACGATATTTTCCTTCATCTTATAGAGCTCCCATATGCAAGGATCGATTGGAGAGGATATATGAACATCTTCTTTACTACAAACGATCCACTAGATGATAGAGGTAATGTTATCAATATGTTTTTATAAAATAATTGCATATGTTTTTGTTTTATTTATTGCACATGTGATTGATTTTATCGTTTTGTTTTGGTTATCTTATTATCATTGTCTACTATTTTATATATGTTGGGGACACAACTCCCCAATAGGATGAGGAGATGAAGGATGCACCACAAAATCATCAAGATATATAGAAACCTCATATGCTCATGTGTCGGACCATAGAGTGTGGTTTGAGGTGCCAGATCACATTTTTGGCTTGATGGCTAGTCACAGAGTGGAACTCATCCATGTCACACGTATTTCATAAGTTCCATAGTACTTGGATTTATGGGTGACCCTTCCTTCTGGTAGACGATCCACTAGATGATAGAAGTAATTTTATTTTTATGTTTATATGAATATAATTGCATATGTTTTTGTTTTATATATTGCACATGTAATTGATTGTATCATTTTGTTTTGATTATCTTATTATCAGTGTCTACTATTTTGTAGATGTCGGGATATATGTTGGGGATTCACCTCCCCAACAGGATGGGGAGATGGAGGATGCGCCACAAGATCATCCAGACATATACAGACCTCATGTGCCCGTAGGTCGAACCATAGAGTCTGAGTCAAGTTTCCATATCACATTTGTGTCTTAATGGCTATACGTGGAGTTGAACTCATCCATGTCACTCATACTTCACAAGTTCAAGAGAACTTGGATTTCTAGGTGATTCTTCCTTGTGACATGATGTCACTGATGTGTTATGTTATCGGTTCCATCAAACTCATCTAGAGGTTGAGTGGTAGTGATCATTTTTTCTCATCTAGATAAACTTATGATGAAGACGATCCAACTCCACCACCTAGGCTTCCATCACCTAGGCCTAGTTCTCCACACCTCCTCTTCTACCAGCTAGTCCTTCATTCCATGATGCGGCTCCATCACCTAGACCTAGACCTAGACCTAGTCATCCACCACCTGGTCCTGGTCCTCCACCTAGTTCACCACCTTTTCATTCACTTCCTTATATTCTTCTTCTTCTTCCACTTCCTCCTCCACATGTATTATAAGCTTCACCATCCACTAATCCACCTCCTGCTCCACATGTGTTAATAGATTCACCATCCACTAATCCACCTCCTCGTCCACATGTATTAGAAGCTTCACCATCTATTGATCCACCACCTCCTCCTACTCCACATGAATCATCAAGTGCACCATCCATTGATCCTCCTCCTCCTCGTCCACATGTGTCACCAGCTATTGATCCACGTGTCCCACTAGTTGTTGGTCCACTTGTACCACTAGTTCCAGCTACAAAATTTGCTACACCTACTGAATTAGCTATTGATGTTCTAGATGACTTAGTCAGATCAGGTGATATTATTCATGGTGGAGAGCTATATCATACTCTACTTTCATCATTGTTATTTGGCTTGGGTACTGATAGACCCTCTACCTCTACCAGCGGACCTAGTTAGCAATGGGACTTGACATGTATATCGGTTGTTGTATGTTTGATTTGAGGTTTATATATGACAGGTAGATTGATTTTGATGAGATGTAAATTGACATGTATATTGATATGTATATTGCTCATGTATATTATGATTTTTCATATCATGTTATTTTGTTGTTGTTAATTGATTTTTTTGTTTTTAAATTAAATTTGAGATGTATCACTAATTTAAATTTAGAGTTTCCATATAATGTTTAACTTTAGTTTTATGAAATAACTTAATTTCGATTGTGATTGTGAATGCTTATAACCATTAATGGCATATAATGTTTAAAACTTCTTTAATATGAATTGTTTATTATACATCAAGATACAATATGTTGATTAAACATGATTAAATGATTATATGAATGATTGCGCAATTTGATTAATTTTTAAAATCAAATTCTTCTATAAAATGATGTCTCATAAATTCATTTGTAAATATTTTTACTTAAGAAATATTGATGTGATAATTGTTGATAATGATTACAATTATTGTCTATTGAAATATAAAAATGTATTTATAAAAACAAAAAATTAAAAAAAAAAGCGACATTGATGCCAATCTCAATAAAATAAAGTTTACTATAAAATAAATCTTTACTATTGGTATATATGAATATGTCATCAACTTTGTGATTTATTTAAATATGTCATCAACTCTCTAATTTAGAGTTTCCATATATTGTTCAACTTTAGTTTTATGAAATAACTTAATTTGGACAGTGTTTGTGAATACTTATAACTATTAATGGCATCTAATGGTTAAGTCTTATTCAAGGAAAATTGTTTGTTGTCCAACAGGATACAATATGTTGATTAAACATGTTTACAAACATGATTAAATGATTCTATGAATGATTGCACAATTTGATAATTTTTTAAATCAAATTCTTCTATTAAATAATGTTTCGTAAATTTATCCATAGATATTTTTACTTAAAAAATATTTATCTGTTAATTTTTTATAATGATTACAAATTATTGTATATTGAAATATAAAAATGCATTTAAAAAAAACATTAAACTAAAGTGACATTGAAGCCATTTTCAATAAAATAAAATTTACTATAAAATAAACCTTTACTATTGTTTTATATGAATATGTCATAAATATTGTGATTCATATCCCAATGAATGCTAAGTATTTATAAAGTTAGCATAAATACATGTTAATAAAATAAAATAAAACACGTGTTGTTGTAAAGGATACTGGCACATTGCAGTTCTTGGGGGAATTCACGGTTTACAAAACTGCGTACGAGCAAAGGATACTGACACTACAAAATAAACACACACATAACTAATTTCCATAAAACTACAATGGAATAATATATTTTAACATGCACTACATAAAAACAATCATGTATTCAACATACATACCCTTAGAAGGTTCAAATGGTCATGTGATTTCAACCCCGACAAAAGTCCTTCTGTAATGAAACAATGTCGTATAGTCAACGCATAGAAAGAAGATTCCTTCACACCCAATATAACATCTTCTATAGAATGGTAATCCTTCTTTTAAATCTAAGGACATCACCTCCTTTAAAAGACCAAGTAGGACCAGCCTCTCCTATTCTTTGTTTTCTTGGCCAATGTCTCTTTTTTGTATTCAAATAAATAAGATCTCTCGTAAAAACTAATGAGTCACTTTTTCTTTGGATGATATATGCGTTCATAAAGAAGATGAAACATTTTTTAATATATGCATGGGATCTAGTAAGTGGGAAATCCTAATATTCTCCCAATATGGAAGCTCATAAAATACAGACGTCTTTTTCATCCCAATTGGTATTTTCTCAACATAGTTTTCAAAACATTCAGGATCATCAAACATAGGTTCCCATTTGGGTTGAACAATTCTACAATTTCCTTCTTTTTCTCCATGTTAGATTCCCTAATCCAATATGTTAGTGTGATTATTTAAGGTCTTTCGGCTCTCTCTAATTTATCATTGAAATCAGATGCAATTCTTCTATAAGGGTGGCATTCTTGGATAATTACCCTCGAGCATACATACACTAGTTTTGTAGGTGGTTGGACCACCTAGCCTTTATATAACGTCCACAAAATTTACATCCATGATACCCTTTTGTTACAATACCTACTATGTTATTGTATACATATCACATTAGCATTAAAAAGGATATTTTCACCAAAGTAAGTGTGTCGAATAATGTTACATATATAAACAAACCAATGAACATGCTTACCTGAGAAAACTCCTAGTCCTGGATAATTGTGAGTGGTGTATGTATATATGCCATACAACATAAAATACCTATCCATTAGGATGGTCCTTGATACATAATATACATGTATCCCTTTCCATAATTTCTTAAATTCATTGATAAATGGTTGTAGGTAGACATCCATTCTCTTCGCTTCTCTTCTACCCAAGACTATAAGATCCAACATGTTACATAAGATGTTCATTCTTCACGGAAAACCATTGGGGTATATTTGTATTGATCACTACCACCAACCAAACATAATAGTTGGTGTTTTGGAAGGAATATGGGAGTCACTCCATCCATGGCTATGCTCAATCTAAGGCCATTTATGTTGCCCATAAATATCCTCTCCTCTATATGCTTCATGGTTATTGAATCTATTGGGATCAAAAAAAATCCTAGCTCACTTCTATGTGGGGCATTCCACCCCTGCAACGTAAATAATTTAAGCATGAATGTTTCCACTGTATTCAGTCATTGTGTAAGGGTCCACTCAAAACTCGTTGATCACCACTAAAATTATATACAGTGAAAATCCATAAGCTTGCACACAAACACAAGTAATTTTGTGTAACAAAAGAGCCTTTGAATCCTTGATATTATAGGCATGTGCCTCAATATCTTATGAGGAGGACCATGTGCCTTACCCTTATTTTTTAATTTTTGGTAGTTGTCATGCCCAAATTCTATATATATCTCTTTGGTCGCATATTCCCCTATGTATAAAATACAATCATTCAAACATGCATGGTATGATATATATTGAACACCCAACCTTTTCAACATTTACTTTACCTCTAAGCAATTGTCAAGTAAGACATTATGACTTGGAAGTACCTTATCTTTGAGTAACCTACAATTAGTGGGAAATATAAATGTACATTGTTATCAAGCAAGCATAAAATCAACCATTTTCAATTTTCATTAGGTGACAATATTCCCTTACAAAGTAGGGGATTGAATAGTTAGTTACCTCAAAAGTGTTAGGAAATAAACATTTGACATACCATGTATTGCTTTAGAGTTGTACAACAACATTGTTGTCCCTATTTGGGTAGAACTTGCTCCATGTCCAAAGATAGGTGTGGTGGTTGTATATTTTAGGATTTCAAAGAAAGTATCAACAGTATCAAAGCCATCCTCTTGTTCATTTTGTTGGAAGCCGTGTAACAACATTCCCTTCATGGAATGTGTATTCCATAATAAATCATCCATACCAACCTCTATGTCATTTCTTTCATCCCCGGCATGTGAAGAACTAGTGATACTATAGATATTTTGAAGTGGTGACTCAACACATAGTTGGAATTAAATAGGTGGTTGATTCAACCATTCTTGGTATGGTTCCTCTCCTTGTTTTGTTCATTTAATATAAATATCTTGATTTGACATTGTAGTGGGGTGCAACGGTAGATAGTCGATAGGTCGTTCATCATCAGAATCCCAACTATCAAAATATTGAACTACATCGATAATATTAGTAACACAATGCATTTAATATGTTCAAACACTATACCAAACATCAATTATAAGAATGGATTTTCTTCCCCAATAATAAACATGCAACTAGCCACTTTCTAAAAGAAGCGTGGAATTAAGTAGTACATTTCCATTAGTTCCATTCAAATTCAAAAAATACAATTATTCAGTGATATTTTTCTTACACCCCAATGGGATGTTTAACGGTAGAAACAATGCAAGGAATTTTTGACAACTTGTTGGTGATCTATGGAAGTTATAAATTATTAATAAACCATTACCATGAGACAAACTATATTGAATGCACAACAACAAATCTGGATGCCTCATTTTCATAAAAAAAACTCTTTGTCATTGGAGTGCTCCTCAAATGAACAATTTTCACTAAATAATAAGGACCGACAATTATTTAGGAAACCTCCAATGCTCCCATGAGTTCATGGATGACCATCAATATATAATAGGTTTTTCATGTTAATGTTTCCAGAAGCATAATTGTTCATGCACATATTATGCATGGAAATTTTATGTTTGTATTTAGCAATATTCAAGTAATCATACATACTATAAAGATGGCCACAAAATGGCATAAGTGCTACTGATTGTTTCGAAGAAACAGATACATGTGAAAGGATAACCAACCCAAGATTTGTAAAATTTATTTTAGACTTGGAAATCATATAACTACTACCAACGAAGGAGAATCCAGATCAAACATTGGGCATAAGCAGGAAAGATGGCCAAGCACCATACAAAGCATAGTTGTAAGAGTTTTGGTATTTACTTTGCAAATGGATAGGAAGAGGGAAATCATTGCTATGTTTCAACAATTGAATTGATATTGGTGTGTACTTGGACATTTTTTATTCTATCTCATGCAACTTTTTGGACCTCCTAGTAGATACATTTTGGGTAGCATTGATATCATATTTTTGCTCAATAGAAATATCCATTAATTCAAAAAAAGGAGACAAGTTGGTAAGTTTAGGATGGAATTAGGACTTTATCAGGATTCCAACCTTAAAAAAAGAGCATATGTAAGTGTTCCTACATGTATTTTCTATATCATCTCATGGATAGTCAACAGCAGTGGGAGGTGTTAGACTGTCAACTTTTGGTAGTTGATCATTAATATAATGGGACAATGTGACACTTCAAGGTTTCTCCTTCAACCCTTTGCATTTTGAATATCAACATACATTTGGTGTGTCATAAAAGAGATCCAGTTCATAGTGTAGTACTGATGACCCAGGTTCCTTGTTGGAAGATGGCATGCTACAATTGTCAAGGCAAAGTGGCTTCCCATTTCCATTAAAATCCTTCCTATAGTATATTTCTCCTAATAAAATTCTGTGATATTTTTGCATTGGTGGAATATCTTGCACATTCAAACTCAATCCCAAATCATGATCCTGCAAAATTCAATGAACAATTATTTAAATGCATGTGCATAACAAACATAAATTCGTTTAGATAAATGTATCATAAATGAAATATGCACTTACTACAAATGGAGGGGGAGAACTTGAAGAACTCGAAATGATATGGAATGAGCAGGAAACTGAAGAATTGGCCATTTGATATTATATTTTTTCTTGCTTGCATTTGAGAAAAAATTGTAATCAATACATGAATAAATTCATACAAGAAAGTATGGAAATCATATAAAAATGATATGAAATAGAGAAATATATAATTGGATGAATTGGCTTGTAGGGCCAATTAAGGGTCAAAAACCCATCTAAAACTTTATGGGGCCAAATTTAGGTCTTAAATGTCATCTTTTAGTGAAAAAAAAAATTACCCAAATTTTACATTCTACGCGGTGAGAGATTTCCAACGATGCAAGAATCGCCTCATTTGAAGTCTATATTAAGAAGTTATACGTCATGCAAGTTGACCTACGTAGTTGACCACCATGGTATTGAATGGATTCCATGAAAACTCTCATTTCTCTCACATATGGAGCTATTCATGTGTTGATGTTGAAGAACATTTTAAAAGGTCCAAAAAACTAACCCTAATAAGGAGTTGGGGCATGCAAAAACTCTAAAATTAACCCTAGATGACTATTGGGCTATGTTAAATATCGAGTCGTTAGGAAAAGAGGGGTTCCTTTCTTTCAATGTCATTGAATTGTTCCATGGTTGATCATAGAACAAAGGATGGGATATTATAGTAGAACATAGGATAGAGGATATCATGCCGTAACCATTATGGTCACAGATTCATAGGTAACGCCATAAATGGTGCCATTTCCTTTGTATTTACATTTTGATATGAAGAGAAAGGAATAGTTCTCATTTGTGGTTGGGTTTTCCCATATTTGGATTTCTCATGGTATATATTATGTTATTGTGTGGATTGTGTACTTATTTTCTCTAGTTATTCTTGTTTCAGTTCCATTTATTTTGGCATTCAATAAAAATAAGCTAATAAAAAGGAACTAAGTTGTAAGATCCATTGTGACAAACTATTCAAGTAGAATATCCACAACAGTTTATTACTCATGTTGTTATCATACCAAGTTTAATTAGGGTTTTGTGGGTAATGTTGGTGATTCTTCAAATCCTATCCATGGCGAATGAGTTTGTTCAAGAAGCGGCAGACAATTATGAGCAACGATTTTCAACATTGGAAATACAAGTTGTTGATATCTCACGCAAGATGTCAATCCTCATGGTGTATTTGGAGACAAGTTCAAACCTTTCAGATATTTTGGAGGCTCTAACTCACATTTCATATCATATGGGAAATTAGAAGACAAAAGTGACCCTGAAAAGGAACAACGAAAGAGCTCGAGAAAGAGAAATTAAGTTCCATTACCAATATTCCTCTACATTCCATCTTCAATATGGAAGAAAAGGTCGACCTCAAGCCATATCAAGGTGATATCGATGCTCTAAAATTTGATCATTGGTTGTAGCAATGAGATGTTTATTTTAGTATCTATCAAATAGTCAAGGATAAAAAGATCTCATTTTCTTGCCTGAAGTAAGAGGGCCATGTATTAACCTAATGGGAAAACCACAAGAAAGCAGTTAGGATGGAGTATGATATGCCAGTAACTAAGTGGGAGGAATTTAAAAAACTCATCAAGTCCAAATTATACCCTGTCAGGTATGTAAAGGACCAGTGGATCCGTTGGCGTTACTTCATGAAAAACAATGGGTAGAGTATGCAAGAATACCCCACCGACTTTATGAATATGGATATTATGTTGGGTATCTCACCCAAGAACCCAGATGTACTCCTCAGGTATATAGGGGGTTTGCATAGTCACATATGGAGGCAAGTGATGCTCTTCAAACTCAGGTCAATTGATGAATTATGTTCACAAGAATAGTACATGGAAAACGTAGGTGAGAAGAAAAGGACAACCAAGTAGTTCAAAATAGAAAGAGAACCAAGATGCTACCAAGAAGGGGAACAATAAGTTGAAGGGAAAGGAGAATAAGACTACATCCATGGCACATGTAATGTCCCCAAAATTTTGATTATAATCCTTGGGCTAAGATAATTAACTTTTATCCTATAGTTAATTTTCTGTAACTTAATTAGAGCATAAAAGGATAATGTGGGATCATAATTATAATATGTATTTAATTAATATTTGTTTATGAGTGGATAATGGATTAAGTGTCCCAAGAGGGCACATAAGAGATAAGGAAGAATTTTCTGAGTTGTCATCCATAAAAGGAAAGTCAACAAAGCAATGAAAAGCAAGAAAGAGGCAAAAAAAATTAAAAGCGGCTAAAAGAAAAAAAAGACATAAAAGCAGGAAAGCAGCTCGAAAAGCAGGAAAGTAGTTCAAAAGCAGAAAAGGCAGGACTTTCCATATTTTTACAAAAAGGCTTCAGAAGGAAATAGAAAAATCCATAGAGCACCAACTAAAGCTACAAGGTGTAAATTTAGCCAATGAGGGCACATTAGATGAGATAAGGAGGGTCCACATGAGCTAGCAACTTCCCAAAAACTTATCAAGCATGATTGGTTTGAATTACTAGAAAACAGGGCCTAGAAGGAAGAAAGAACTATTAAAATTTGAATCCCATTTATATCTTCAAGCATATATTTCTAATAATGTTTGCAGCAAATATATGGAGAATAAAGATACAAACTGAACAAAACAAACCACATAGGAAACAGACAAGTATTGCTTAGGAATTTGCAGTATCATTCACAATAATAAAATCCGGTGTTACAATAGTTTACATAGGAAAAGAATTCTAATGCATGACATGCAATTCGAATCTATCCATTGGATCTAACTGTAGCTAACTGACCATCTAACTCATGGTGTCTCAATCAATGTCAGAGTCCAACAGATCAACTCCCAGATGTCCAACAACTCAAACAATCAGTGAAAGATAGTTAACTCAGTGCAACTGAGTGTGGTAGGTGGGAAAAGGCACCTACTCCACATGCAACCATGCATTATCCATGCAAATATTGCACTAGCTAATTGATTTTGAAATAACTAAAAGTAACTGGGGGATAACTAATACTAACTAGTAATAACTCCAACTAACTGAAGTAGGTTGGTGTTGGGACTCCCAGTGGCTCCTAAAATGTAGGGATTGGTCTAGGAGGCGCCCAAATTGATGCATGCACATGCAGTAAGTGGCAGTTAACCTCTATTAGTGTTCCCCACACTCTAGTGACTGGTACATGTGGCCCCATTATGCCAAGTGGACCCAATGGTACTAGTGGACCCAATTAATTAATTAAGGTTCCTAAGTTAGGATAAATAATCTAATAGACAGTATGGTCAAGGGAGGATTAATAATCTCTACACCCCCCCTGAATCCTAACTTAGACAACTATGGGCCCTTGTAACAAGACCATAGGTCACCCAAATACAATCTAAAAGACATAATGTTGCTTAATATAACCTAGGAAATAGGGGAAAACCTCATGGGAACCCCCCCGCCTCAAAATAAGCAGGAATACAAATTTTGAAAAAACTTATGAAATTATTTGCTACTATTTGTAGCACTATACAACAATAGTATCTTTGTTCTGTGTAGGTGAACCCATGAATCCAAAAAAAATTCTTATGTCTGGAGGAATCTTCATCTTTGGAAGAATAACAATGCACTCAATTGAATCAGAAATATAAACAGCTGCATGGTGAAAATTGGACCCATGTAGAGCAGCTGAAATCATCTGAAGAGAGAGAAAAGGTGCTTGAGAATTATAACCATGTGAGGAAAACCCAATAAATTTATATATTGCATCCTTGAACATCAAACCATGAGTGGTAAAACCAGCCCCAATTGTCAGGAGCAAGTGTCCAGGAAGATGCAGAATGTCTCCCTCTTTACTAGTTCTGTGAGGAGATGAGCATGTGACCAAAGGTAGAGAAGCCCTAGGACTGTGGAGAGTGAATTATTGAGATCCATAATCTGATATAGCTTCATAAATATCCAATAATTCACAAAATCATATATCATCAAATTCATAAGAAAGAACTAACATCGACTCCTCAACGACAAAATTGAAAGAGACTTGCAGTGCTTGATTTGTCACACCAAAATTGGTGAAACCAATTATAAGCAATACTGAAATCTCTTGAATCTTGTAACCTGAATCACATATTATCAGATCAGAAAATAAATCATATCCAAAAATATTCATATCAGATCCAAAACTTTTCTCCACCGAGACAGTAGATGCACAATTTTCTCCTTCGTCAAAATTTTGATTTTCGATGCATGTAACCTGTAGGAATTTATTGGAAGCTCTAGATTAATAAGAGTGAATGGATCACTCTTAAAATATGATATTATTTCTAGAATATCAGTTTTATTACTGATATTAACACCAGAAACATCATTATAGATAGAGAAATCAAATTCCTCTACTGTTTCTAAAACAATCACCGATAAACTATGAACAAAATTTAAAGAATTACTAGAGAATTTTGGCAAAGAATAGGAAGAGTGTTTTTATTCATAAACAGATATTCGAATGTCTTCTTCTGGATCATCCATGTGAGGAGATGAGATATCAGGGATCTCATACACTTATGTATCAGCAAGAGAAGGAGTCACTCCCAGGAGACTTTCTTCCATTCGAATTGACTGTAGGGAAAAATCTGCTTCTTCTTCATCTTCAACAATTTGCTTTTCTATGAGAGGGTATGAAATCATCATGATAGATTTTATCTGAACCTCTCTCAACATCTGGGATTTTAGATTCATCTCCCATATGAATTCTAGGTCCTCCTGATAGAGATAAAGTGATGAAGGACTCCCTGGAAGCAACCATGTGGTTGGATGCTCCATAATCTATCACATAAGCCTTCGACAGAGAGAGGCTTGCATGCAAGCATATCTCATGTTCTTCAGTCTTCTCTTCATCATATGACATCACTGCCCTTTGTGGAAGGGAAATATTGTTCTGTACACATAGATATTTCATCTGGTTGAGGGTCTTCTTCATGCACGAGTCTTCTAGATGAAAACCCCTCATACAGTAGGGACACTTTTTCTTTTTCTTCTTAGAATCAGAGGCTCCTTCGAAAGTTTGCTGCTTTTGTTTATGATTTGAATCAGGTGCATTTGGCTCCTTCTTCTTTGATTTACCATTTTCTTGCACTTTGGAAGAGTTAGAAAATAGGAGAGCTTGATCTTTGGATGTCTTGATGACTCCCATTCGAATCAACTTGTCTTGCTCCTTGATTAAGGACTCGAGAAAAAGAACCTAATGAAGGAACCTTCCAATCTGGAAAGATTTCTCGCTTGGAATGAAATATGGAAACAAATACAGAATACACATGGCCTAGTTTTCTAAGTATGGAAAGGACATTCTTCTCATTCTTCCGCTCTATTCCACACTGTCAGCATTGAAGTACCAAAGAATTGAATTTAGTAAAGAATTGTTCAATAATCTCGAAACTAATGGGATGTAAAGATACCAACTCATTCTCCAGAATGTATCCCCAAAGCTCATCTTGTTTGTTAAACAAGCTATCAAGCTTCTCCTAGGATTCTCTAGGATTCCTCAAGCCTTCTAGGTGGAAGAGGAGATATCTAGATATATAAGTACATAAGTACCCGAATGCTTCATCACAACGGTTCATAAACTTGTTTCGCTCTACCGATTGATGAGGCTCAGGCTCCCATCCATGTATGATCCTATGGTATCCATGTTTGCACAAGGACAACTACATATCAATCCTCTAATCAAGATAACTAGAAGTTGTGAGGACCTGTGATTCAGGAGTTTGAGAACTCATAATTGCTCCAGCTGGAAATACTGCAAAACTTCACACAAGCTATGTAGCACCTATCAATTTCACTGCAATAACACACTAAAACATATGAACTGTTAGAATCATGCTTTTCCTCTCGACATGGACATATTTTCAGGGTCTGTCACGCCCTCTCCACTACTCTGAATAAATCCAGAGCTAGAAAATTTTCATAGGGGACTTCTGTGGAAACTGTGTGGAAAACCAGCTTCTTACGATGTTCAATGGGGAGAAACAAGCATGAAACCTGCCTAAGAAAGCTCTGATACCATATTAAAATTTGAATGCCATTTAGATCTTCAAGTAGATAGTTCTAATAATTTTTGCAGCAAATATATGGAGAATGAAGATACAAACTGAACAAAACAAACCACACAGGAAACAGACAAGTATTGCTCGGGAATTTATGGTATCATTCACAATAATAAAATCCAATGTTACAATAGTTTACACAGGAAAAGAATTCGAATGCATGACATGCATTTCGAATATATCAACTAGATCTTACTGTAGCTAACTAAACATCTAACTCATGGTGTCTCAATCAATGTCGGAGTCCAACAGATCAACTCCCAGATGTCCAACAACTCAAACAATTAGTGACATCTAGTTAACTCAGTGCAACTAAGTGTGGTCGGTGGGCAAAGGTGCCTATTCCACATGGAGCCATGCATTATCCATGCAAAGCTTGTTCTAGCTAACTTATTGTGAACTAACTGAAAGTAACTAGGGGCTAACTGAGAATAACTAGTACTAACTCCAACTAACTGAAGTAGGTTGGTGTTGGGACTCCCAGTGGCTCCTAAAATGTAGGGATTGGTCTAGAAGGTGCCCAAACTGATGCATGCACATGTAGTAAGTGGAATTTAACCTCTAGCAGTGTTCCCCACACTCCAGTGACTGGTACATGTGACCCCATTAGGCCAAGTGGACCCAATGGTACTAGTGGACCCAATAAATTAATTAAGGTTCCTAAGTTAGGCTAAATAATCTAATAGATAGTATGGTCATGGGAGGATTAATAATCCTAACAAGAAAAAGCCAATTGAGGTTAATAAAAGGACTATGAGAAATCCCTTTCGCATATTTTTGGTCATTTGTGATATTTATTTTGAGAGCACTAAGCTTTCAACAGACTTGGGAGATGTTCCCTTAGTCACCAGCTGGGAGATGTGCCCCTGTTGGTCATTGTTCTAGTTGATCCTTCAGCTAGTAATCGAGGAGGATGGAATTCAGCCATTCTCAATGAGTTTATTTACAGGTCCACAAGTTTTTTTAGGTCATTTGAATCTATGAATAAGCGTTAATGGTCCAGTGGATTCGAAATCTAGAGATTGTTGTTCTTTTCTAGTGAGATCCCTCATGTATTGAATAGTGATATGTATGAATATTATTATGGCTATGATATTTTATGCTATTTGATGCAATTCATGTCCTATGCATTGTTTGATATTAGTTCTAAACTTTGTTTATGCAGAAATTTTATATTCAACTGAGCCTTTCTTTACATGCTCTAGATTCTTACCGATTTTGACTATTTTCTAGAATTCAATTGGTTAACTGTCTTCTGCTCCAAAAAATCAGTTCTATAACTTTTTTCTATTACTTAAGTTCATTCAAAACTCATTCCAAGTCTAATTCTTAAGATTCATTTCCCTTTGATGTTGTTTGAATTTCCCTGAATCTAGACTAGCTGAGTAGTCCAAGCTTGACAATTTCCTTTCCTAGATTTCAAATCAAGTCATATTGAGTCAAATATGATATTTTAGTGTCCAATAAGTGGGATGGGACTTATATATAGGCCATCCACTTCCATCCTACATCATAATTCGTATTCCACATAACTACTAGCGATATTGACTCAAACTCTTTGGCTTTGCCAAAGGGTTGGCCCAATCATGATATAGCCTAGTAAAAGTGTAGTTGTTGAAGTTTGAAGCTCATTTAGGTTGTTGTATATTTTCTTAGAGATATAAATTGATCTATGTACCAATTTTGGGTAGTTTTAGGTAAAGGATGATAGTGTTGTTGCAAGACTAGTTATAACTAGTTAGTGTGTTTCATGAAAATTTTGCATAGTGTGCCTTAATCCCATTTAGGTACATTACAACACATCAGTGTAAGGATCCAAAAAAACATTGCAACCATTGCAATATTTATGGTCACACTGAATAAAGGTGTTGAAAACTACATCCATGGATGAACCCCAAAAATAGGAAGAAGGATGCCAAGAAGAAGAACCTTCAAGCCATTGAGTCAAGCAAGGAAATATAAACCAACTCGGATGTGGATGAAAATATAATATGTACCATAGTGTATAAGAAGCTGAATATTAATATCCTTCACCCTAAGGAAGACAAATACATGAAAAAACTCTTCCATATCAAGATCTAGGTGAAGAAGACCAAGATTGACGCTCTATTCAATTTTGGTTTGCAGGAAAACCTCATATAAGAGGATTTGGTACATTAGCTTGGATTGGAAGTACATGATCATCCTATTCCCTAACCATTGGGATGGGTAAATAAGGATGTAAAACTCAAATTCATGTAATAGTGCAAGATCAAGTTTTCCATAAGTGCAGAGTATGTTGACAAAGTGGGGGTAGACATAGTACCCCTAGATGTTTGTGGTGTAGTGTTTGGAATCCCCTACATGTATATGAGGAATGTAATATTCGTGAGGAAATCCAACCAATACTGCTTGATCAAGGACATGAAATCCTTCATTATAAATGAGCACAAAGGTAAATGGAATATCTCTCTTGTAAGTGCCAACCAAGAGAAAAAGTTGATCAGTTCAAGTAGGAAGTTTGTATTCCTTTTATTAAGAAAGAATCGGTAAGAAAGTGGATCAATAAAAGTGACTACATCCCTGTAGGGATGTAATAAAGAGAAGAAACACCAGTTGGAGATCATTTTTCAAGCATATAGAGAAGTGTTCCAAGAGCCTAAAGGCATACCTCCTATGAAGGGCGTGGAGCATGAGATACAACTATTGTCTAATTCTCCATTGTTGAACATCAAACTATACAAACAATTTGTCAGAGAAGAAGATGAAGTGAAGAAGCAGTTGTTGCAGTTGTTGGATTAGGGTGTGATCAAACCAATAACCTCACCTTGTGGGTCACCTATCATTGTAGAACCCAAGAAGGATGGGACTTGGAGAATGTGCATTGACTAAAGAGCATTGAACAATATCACACTCAAGAATCCGTACCCTCTTCCTAGGATCGATCATCTATTGGAAAATTCATAGCATGCCAATTACTTTACCAAGTTGGATCTTAAATCCTAATACCACTAGGTTCAAATGAAGGAAGAAGACACCTGAAGACCACCTTCAAAACAAGGCAAGGTCTATATGAGTGGTTAGTAATAACATTTTTTTTATGCAATGCTCCAGCTACATGTATGCATGTAATACCCCTAGTTTGACCATTCTGATGTATTTGATTGAATTATGTAAATGATGTGAATGTGCTAGTATAGATTTCTAGTGCGTAGCTCAAGGACAAGGCCTGACTAGTGAATGGCCAAGAATATATGATGTAAATGTTGTTACTTGGACCGTATGTTTAACTTGTCATGATAACTCGATATCTATGTAAATATTTATAATGTAAATAAAAATTCTAAGGTTGGTTATGGAGGAAACAACAAAATAATGGGGTTGTGTGTTATCCACTAGGGATAGGTGAGGGGAAGTGGGAGATTCAACCCTCTATTGCCAAGTTTCATATTGAGAACCCAAAAAGATGTCCTTGCCATTCTTTGTTGTAAGAAGGTAGTTGACATATTATATCATGTGTTTAATGGGGAATGGGGATGAGTTCAGAATGGGTATGGCCAGGTATGGGTCGAATTAATGGACACAACATTCAAGAACCTTAGGGGAAACGTTTCCATGAAACTTGAACCCAATTGAGTAGTGCATATTGTGTTTCCTTCATCTTGAAAATAGTGTGGAAGAACAACAATTCAATTCGCTATCTGTGATGCATTTACTTCATCCTAGGGGGAGAGGGGTGACCCAATTAAGTAGTGCATATTGCATTTCCTTCATCCTGAACCTAGTGTGGAAGAACAACAGTTCAATTCGTTGTGTGTGATGCATTCATAGTAGAAACAATAGTAGAATCGACATCTAGAGGGAGATGCAATTCTAAGGATATTGGAATGTCTAACATTCATTTGGATTGTGAAAATCAGTGAAGACATAGAATCTCAGGTGGTTTAATAGTCGGTACCTTGCATGCCTTCCTAGAGCGGCACTAAGGGAAGGGGCACCTAGGGGACTATATATCAGAGAAGGGGACCTTCCTTGGGCTGAGAGTGGAGATGATGAGGGTTCCTACACTGGTTGAATCTAATTGAGATGCAAGTAGCTCCATGGTTGAGCTCACTGGATTGATAGTCATTGTCTTTACTTTTGTTGGCTTGATAAACCCAATTGTGCATTGGCTTAGCCTGAGTGTGAGAGTTTATGACTGTGATTGAGCCTAAGTATAATCCTTTCTAGTGGATAACATATCCCATCTCAGGGGTTTTCTCTCAGCTGTAATAATACATTCTAGATAGAGAACTATGGTTGGGTGGAACATTGACCTCACATAGCCAGTTCGTGGGATGATTTTAGTTGGAAATATATGCATTCAATTGTCTATGAATGCTCAAAATATCTATGTTATGAATGAATGATTTGTTCACATTGAATTGAATGGAATAGAAGCTTGAGTTGTTCAACAGGATGTTTGTCCATATTCTAGAAATGAGTTTATCTCAATGTATTAATTTAGTGTTGTTATTATCGTGATGAATAGAATAGTTTATGCATGAGTGGCACTTGTAGATCAGTTGTATTTTCCAGTGTGAATGCTTAATTTACACCTGCTCAAGTACTTCAATCGGAGGCATCTATTCATGCCTTATTCATGTGCATGAAATGCCTAAGTGCTAAGTGTTTTATTCATAGGAATATTCCATATTTTTCATGGCCGAATAAGTCCAAGGTTGAAAGGGGGAAATCGCAGTATAAAACGTTGTTAAAACATCATGTTTGGGACAATTTCCAAAGTGTCGAAGTGTCGACGTTGAAATGCTGACGTCAAGATCAGTAGGTTGTTTTTAGAAGGATTTGTTTTATGGTCTTGACTTCTGACTCCCGATGTCAGACAAATCGGAGTCAGCAAGTCAAGGTGGTTTGTTTGGAAATAGTTTTTCACTTGTAACTTCTGAATCTTGATGTTTGGAACATCAGAGTCGAGAAGTCGAGATTGTTCATTTGAAGATTCATTGTGTGTTCCGACTTCTAATATTAGAAATATCAAAGTCGACAAGTTGGGTTGGTTTCGTAGGGAACCAATTTTTCACTTTTGACTTCTGACTCCCAATATCAAAACATTGGAGTCGGCAAGTTGGAGAGGTTTTGTGAAGTACCTATTTTGTGGTTCCAACTTATGAACCCCAACATACAGAAGGTAGAAGTTGGAGTCAATAAGTCTGAGGTTATTGGTTGAGACCCATTGGGTGGTCCTAAATTCTAACTCCCAATGTACAGAATATAGTACTCAAGTTTGGGAAGTCGAGAAAGGTTCGTTAAAGAGTCAGTTTATCTTTCCAATTTTTTATTCTTGGTGTCCGAACAGTCATGAAGGCTTGGAAATGTTGAAAGGGTGAAGAAACATCGACAAGTTGAAATTTAGTCGTCGGAAGTGGAATTCAACCGTTAGGATTTATTGTAAGGTTAATTGAATGATAATTAACCCATCTTAATGAATGATTATGAAATCTAGCCTATGCATGTTTAATTTTTCTCATTGTTGGTATCAGTTGGGAGAAATTTGAAAGCTTGGTTTTGTGTAATGCTCCCTCTGATGATATGTTTGGTCGAGAGGGACATGATGAAATTGTATTTGAGCATGAAATCTTTCCAAAATGACATTAGAATGAGTTCCCCTCATCTCAAAATCCCACCGAGGTGACCAGGGACATGACAGAGTTGTATTAGAGTGAAGGTTGCAACATTCAGATTGACTGGGCCAGAATCCACACTTATAGGTAGAAAATCATAGATGATTTTGGAAAATCGGAGCTATTAAGCGACAAATGTGGAGGTTTTGTGAGGGAAAGAGGTTGTGATGAGGACCAACCACATTAGATCCTCGAGCATGTGAAATCTGGTATAGAATATTAATAGTAGAAGGTAGATGAGGTCTGGTCATTGGATGGCAAAGAGATGTTTCTTCCGCACCTCAAGTTTGATTGCGGCCGCTAAATAGTGTGTGAAATGGAAGAAAGCATAATTAGATTCTTATTAGCACGATAATTTTATTGATGGGTGGGAATACCCAACTGAGGTTATCATGGTAATCCTTGTTAACACATGGGAAAAATAGGTTGAATGGATGAGAATGCATTCTTTGTGTTCAAGATGTATGCAATTCATTCTCCACGTTCATAATGTGCAATTTGAATTGCAAGGAAGAGGCATGTGGGTTCTTGATTATTGGATGTGGATATTGTATTCCATAAGTGCATACCTAGAAAGGTATGGAATAGGCCGGTAGTTAGAAGACATGAATTTTGCAAAGGTGATGGTCAGTCATCTATATGAGCAAGTTCATGCATGCTAAAGGAATTTTTCACTAAAAGGAAAGAAGACATTCTCATCTATGGATTGTCATGTGATTTATGATAGTGGCAGAGTGGCCATGGAAATAATTCTAATTAAGGAATGAGGCATTTACATGTGTGAATCAATGTGTTGTTCAGAAATGTGACAAATGTTTCAAGGGAAAAAGGAAAGCAAGTCTCATTGAAAAATGAGGCACAATGGAATGTAATGGAATTTGAAAAGACTCCATGTGGAGTTGGAATGGAATACATGGCAACTAGTAAGTGCATGGAAATCCAAGAAAATTTAGGTGGACTTGGCCATAATTGCTCAAAGCAATTAGAGCTACAAGGCTGTATGAGAATAGTACAATGGAAGCTATTGTAATGACCAAGGAAATATATATGGGGATGATATGATGGTAGCAACTGAAGTTGAAGAATTATCTCCATAAAGCAATGTTGATAATTGAAAAAAGGTAAATTTCTCACATTAGACTATTTTTGTTTATAGCATAAGAATTGTATGCTTGGAAAGTAGCAAGTATGAATGGAATACATATGTATATGTATTAAATTATTGCTTGGTGAGAAAACCATATCTAATGATCAATTGTATGGTTTCCACAGAGGCCATGAAACTAGATCAGCTATGATATGGAAGAGGAATTCCATGCTAAGATGAGGAATTGAAATTGGAGAACTCCTCAACTCTTCTCTTTCTATTGTATTTGTATTTTTTGAGTTTTATGTACATAAAATTATGGCATGGGAATGTTGAGAATGCAAGAGTTATATGAGTGAAATGAATATGCATTAGTGGGTATACTGATAGATATTGCATAGTACATGTGAATATGTTTATGCATGTATATGATATTGCATATCGCTAAGAGTAGTGAGGTTTTACATATGCAATGAGCCACTAATGATAATTATTGTGGTTGATGATGATTGTATGACCAGACATGGTTGAAGCATCGTTGAATATGTCGATGATGGTGTTGTATATGACCATCATCCTTGCGAGGAAATGATGGAGCAACAAATATATGATCAAGAGTGTTGTAAAGGAAAGTTTCCTATGGCTAGGGTTTCAGAGGCCATCAACGTAATAGGGTTAAAAGAGAGATGCAAATGGCTCTGCAAGTATATATAAGCAAGTTTCAAAGATTAGAATGGTTCATACCTTGACAAATGAAGGTTGATCCAAGCATCCCTTCAATCCTCCTCTTGCTCCAAGAGACCTGCAAAACGAATTATACCTTCCTCAAACAAATATGACCACATATAAAGCAATGATAATCAAATAAACATGAAATAATAATGTGATTAACATCATAATATGATCATAAACTGGGATCCAATCACACATTGAACAATTATTTGGGAAGAAGAAGGACATCACATCTTTATTAATCTTGAAAACAAGTACAAATATACCATCTCTTCAAGTTGGGCACTTCACAAAACCTTGATCTGGTTTTGCTGCTTCTCTTCTCCAAGGAACTCAGCCTCCAAGCTCTGCAACACAAGGGGATGATAGCTAGGGAAAAGGTGGGGGAAAGTGAGCTCCAATTCCTCCAGCATAACATTGAAAATATTCTAGTATCCTCTCATGGACTTCCCTACCTCTATTTATATATTTGTGAAGAGATAAGGTCAAAGACAAAGTAGTTACAACTGAAGGAGTCAGTTGCATAACTACCCAAGCTACCCGAATTTTGAAAAATGTATTTTTTTGACATTTTCAGAAGGAATACACGGGTTGCGGAGACAAAATTCGCGTATGCAGGAGGTACACGTGGGTTGCAGTGTAAATAGTCACGTATTTAGGGCATATGTGAGTATTATATATAACAAGTCGTGTACAATACGTGGGTTTCCTTAAGGAATCTCACGTATACGTCAAAAAATATCATTTTTAGGGTACTTCTAGGTGTCTTCTATAAATTTTTAGCTGACTGAAATACCTTTCCAATGGTGCAGAGAAGAGTTTAAATGGAGTTATAAAAATCTAGATATGGTTCCTCCAAGTTAGGTGTTTTTTCAGTGACTTTCATGAAGTGTCGTCATGGAAGTGTCGACATGAGACAAAATCATGGGAAAATGGTCACAGAAAGAGATTGTTATAGCCCAAAATGACACATCTCTACCTGTGACCATTTTCCCATGATTTCGTCGCATGTCGGCACTTCATGAAAGTCACTGAAAAAACACCCATCTTGGAGGACCCATATCTTGAGTTCTGTAACTCCGTTTGACCTCATTTCTGCGTCGTTGGAAATTTATTTCAGTTAGCTAAAACTTTCCAGAAGACACCAAAGTCTAAAAATGCCCCGAAATACCCTTAAAATGTGTTTTTTGTGTATACGCGACTCTCCTTAAGGCATAGTCGCGTATCATACGCAGGTTGCTCTACTACAGACCCGCGTATGTGTTTCTCAACATAAAAACATAAAAACACGAGTTAATTGGAGATTAGTTATTTCATTTAACTAAATTTCCTTAACTGTTGTAACTTCTCTAACCTTCGAACTACCTTATTTCATCCATATAAATAGAGGTAGGGAGGTCCATGAGAGGGGACTTGAATTTCTGCATTGTTATGCTGGAGGAATCGGGACTCTCTTTGCCCACACTTTTGCCCTGGAGGTCTTCCCTTTGTGTTGCAGAGCTTGGAGGCTAAGTTCTTTGGAGAAGAGAAGCAGCAGAACTAGATCAAGGTTTCGTGAGGTGCCAAACTTGAAGAGAAGGTATACTTGTACTTGTTTTCAAGATTAATAA
>LPNX010931805.1:32720-48505 GCA_001517045.1 Pseudotsuga menziesii
TTGCATTGTTTCAGGTCCTTCTTGCCACTTAGGAACACTTTATAATTCTGATAGCAAACCTTCCCTGCCTTCCTAAGGCAGTTTGTTGATCTTTTTTAAGATTTTCCTCCCCATTCGCGACATGCTCTTTTGAACAGTCGCAAATGCAAGCTTACATTCGCGGGTTGCTGCATTGAATAGTCGCGTGTCATTCGCGACCTGCCCTTATAGACAGTCGCGTATATACCTGGAAGTTAGGATTTTTTAAGTAAGTTTTGCTTTTTCCTATTCTTTTGGGTAATCCCTGTTTGTGAGTGGATGTTCTCTCTGAATGCTTTAGCTTGTGGGAATACCTTTGCTGATCACACTTCTTGCTTTTTCAAAAGCCTTGGTTGTTCTTTAACTATGTGGTAAGCCCCTTTTATAGCATTAGGATTTGTTCTTTGCTCTTGCCCCTGCCGCTTTTGCTTGGTCTGATTTTTGGCCTATGTTTCTGATCAGCCTCTGTTAGTGGCCTTTGTTTGATTTCAAAAGCTTGTTGGTGCTGGTTTTCTTCTTCTTTTGTTGGTTACCTTTACTTTGCCAAATTTGTTGACTTGTCTCTTATGCAAACCTTCTTTCCAAGTAGAGTTTATGCTGACTTTAGTTTGGTCTAGAGTTTGTTGGGTGGTTGTATAGCAGGGATCCTTTTGTTTTGTTCTTTTTATCTACATGCTTTGCTTTGTAGGTAGTTTTTCTTTTGCCCTTATAAAACAAAATTAAAAAGAACTTGTTTTGTTACTTTCCCCCTACCTCTTTCTTTGGTTTGACCTTGTTGGACAAGGTACTGAGCAGCCTTTGTTTGTAGGTTTAGATTGATACTTGGGACTTCTTGGCCTTTGTTTATGTCAGTCTTCATGCTCAGTCTTTTTATTCCAGAGTTATTGGCTTGTCTACCTTTGTAAGCCTTCCTTCCAGGAGAGGTCTATACTCAACTTTAGGGAAACCTAGGGTTTGTTTTTGGGGTGCAAAGTAGTTGTCTATCTCCTTTGTTTTCAGTATTTGCTTGCTTTAGTTGATAGGCTATTTTTTATTCTGCATTTTATAAAAGAAAAAGACAAAAACATGTTTGCTTTATATGCATATAGATTAGGCTGTTAGTCTAGATTGCATAGCATAGCATTGTTTTTGAAAAATTTAAAAAATATAAAAAGATTTGATCTTTTTTGGCTTTCAAGTTATTTGAAAATATAAAGAGAATAGCTATTTGCTTCTTTGCATCTCATTTCTCTTTGCTTAGTCATTTTGTTTTCATTTCTTGAGTCAAAACACCGCATCAGTTTCATGCCATTTACCCTCTGAGTAAAAACAACCCTTAAAATAAACGATATAATTTAAAATTTATTAGTAAGTTTTATTTTATAGGGTCATACACCAACTAGCTTAGGATAGACTTGTGGGATAGGGAGTTTTAACTCCCCACAAGTGTTAAATTCAGACGTAGTTGGCCTATCACTAGGTAAATCCTTTTCTACATTGATTGTTTCTGGGAAGCTCCTCTCAAACGGGAGTTAAGCACTAGGTCGCGTGGAGGCTTGGACAGAGGAGATAACCCTCTGAATCCTTGTCAAAACGTAACCCAGGACTTTTATGCATCTGGGGATTCTGTCCTAGACAGAGTTTTGGGCTTAGCTACCCTGCCCATGCGTACGAGTTCAGTTGACGACTGTCCCCCCAGACTGTCAATTTAGTTAAGGTAGCCTCTAGTCTCTTTGACATCTAGGGTTCATACACAGGTACACCGGAAGGTTATTTCTGGTTGACCTTGGACGGGCTTGGAAGGTAACCCTTGTGGAAAGTGCAGAAGGGTGGTGGGTGATTCCTCCGCTTGTGCCTGAGAACCACCTCAAGGATACCAAGTAATCGTTCATCAGCTTTCTTCTGGAAAGTGTATCTTATACCCGTTTGTCTGTTTGGGCTTTAGGAATTTTTAGTGAGTGCTGTGTGGTTTGTCTGTACTTAGTGGGCCTTTAGGTGTCTGCTTGGTAATTTTGGTTGTCCATCAACCTCAGACTTTGTCTCTTGTTTTGAAACTATGGCTAACACCCCTTTGAACACCAACCAAGAGATCCCCTTGATGGCAGCTCCTTGTCCTATTCCTCTCACAGGGAATGTTGGTGTTCCCTTGATGGCCACCTTGAATCTTTCGAGATTCACCCTAGGGATACCGGTGTGGTTGTTTTCCACTCCAACTGTCTTGAATGCTCCTGATGCTTCTCAAGTAAGCTCCTTATATCAAGGGTATCAAAACACTGTCTCCCATTCACATGTAGTTAGTTCTCCTCCTCCTTCTACCTCATGCGGTGAAAGTACTGATACTAGTAACCGGCAGTCTAAAAGGAGTAAAAGAAGGAGGAATAGGAAGAAAGCACATTAGCAAGGGGGCACCCGTTCAACCTCTGCAAGTCAAGTTGAACCTCACCACCCATCCTCGGTTGTTTAGGATGGGGGCACCCATCCAACCTCTGCAGGTCATGTTGGATCTAGTCACTCAACCTCTGGTGTTCACGTTGAGTGCATCCGTTCAACCGCTGGTTTTCAAGTTGAACCTTCCCATCCAACCTCTGTTGTTCAAGTTGGATCCATCCATCCAGCCTCTAGTGTTCACGCTGGTGGGATCCTTCCAACCTTTCCAGGTCATGTCGGATCCTATCACTCAGCCTCTGGTGTTCACGTTGAGTGCACTCGTTCAACCTCTGGTTTTCAAGTTGAACCTCCCCGTCCAACCTCTGTTGTTCAAGTTGGATCCAGTCACTCAGCCTCTGGTGTTCACGTTGAGTGCACTCGTTCAACCTCTGGTGTTCAAGTTGAACCTCCCCATCCAACCTCTGTTGTTCAAGTTGGATCCATCCACCCAGCCTCTGTTGTTCACGCTGGGGGCAGTCTTTCAGCCTCTTTGGTTCAAGCTGAAAACAACCCGTCAACCACTGCGAGTCATGTTGACACTGTTGACAAGTCTACCCGTTCAAAACACAAGCTCAAGTTTCCTTGTAAGCTTTGTGAGGGAGACCACCTTACTTATAAATGCCTTTCTATTGAGGAGGTGCCAAGAGTTTGGATTCATGGTCATCCCATTCTTGAACATTATGGAGTCTCTCAACAACCAACCTCTCTTAGTGAGGTTGGACCTAGTCACCCAGCCTCTGTTGTTCATGCTAGGGGAAAACTCTCATCCTCTGCTAGTCATGTTGAGAGCAAACAGTCAGCCACTTCTAGTCATGCTGATACCGTTGAGAAAACTGGTCATTCGAAGCATCATCTTAAGTTACCTTGTGTGCTATGCAAGGGAGATCACCTTACTCATCTGTGCCCTGCTATCCCAGAGGTGCAAAGAGTGTGGTCCAAGACTCATGGATTTCATTCTTATGAACACCCTATAGTTTCTCAACATCCTACTCAACCTTTGGTTGATCAAGTGGTCGAACAAATCTCAGATTTGGTCGATCCCACTCTTCTTTCGGAGAGTGCTCCTCATGTGATTGAACCAATGTCATCTATGGTCAATCCCACTCTCCCTTCGGAGAGTGATTTTCACCAAGCGGTTGAATCGATCCCAGTATCGATCAATCCCACTCTTCCTTTGGAGAGTGAAGTGTCTACTAGTCACATTTTCTTCACTGCCAGTTCAGTTCTTACTGAACAAGGGGGCACTAAACTTGCTTTGGATCAACCCCCACCAAGCTCTCGGATTGTTTCCTTTGATTGGGATAGCCTAGTTGAGCCGTGCCTTCCTTCTATTGCACCTTTCCAGATAAAGGTCAAAGTTGAACCCTATACAATTGCTCGTTGCATTGTTGATGAATGAGCCTCAGTTAGTATTTTGTCTGCTCGTGCTTGGCGAGGTATGGGATCTCCCAGCCTTGTGTCGACTGCTAGTCAGTTACTGGCGTTTGATAGAAGAACTTGTATAGCCTTGGGAATTCTTCCTCAAACTCCTGTTACTTTGGGTGGGAAGACTGTCTTAGTTGACTTCATGGTAATAGAAGACCCCTTGGACTTTAATATGCTCCTTGGACGTGATTATGTCTATGCCATGCAAGCTGTGGTGTCAACATTCTTTCGTGTGATGTACTTTAATCATGGCGAAGAAATTGTCACTATTAATGAGTTAGATTTCTTGATCCGTCTCCTGACCCAACTAGAGACCAAGTCTTTCCTTTGTCGATTCCCAGTGTTTCTGTAGACACTACCCCGCCACAGGTGAACTATGTGGCTTCTTGTCATTTGTGTTCAATTGCTACTGAGAGGAAGCCTCTGTTTTCATGCTTACCTTGTCGGGACTTGGTCCCAGCAGTTGATCGGGTGAGTCATCCTATACAGATTGTAGAGCCTTCTCTCCACTCTGTCCATCCATTTGAAAGTTCAGATATGTGTCCCATCTCGGATGATTTCCTCCCTTCGGATGAAGTCTTCCTGGAGTCTTTGATACAGTCTGACCTTCTTTTTCAGTTGTGATTAGGTCTAACCCTAATTTGCTTAGTAAGCCTTCCCTTTTTCTTATGTTGGTTTTTGTTGAGTCTTTTGATTCTTCATTTGAAAAGCAAGTCAATGATCCTGATGAGTTTGATTTTTTCTTATGAATTTCTCAGCTCCTGTGATATTGAGTTTGTTCCTGTAGACTCTATCTCCCTTGTTGATTTTTGCTTCTCTTCTGAGGTTGATCTTATTGATTATAAACCCTCGAGCCTTGGTCCTATAGAATCTTCTTCGGTTGATTCTGCCTTGACTTTTCCTTTTGTAGAAGATAGCAAAGTCACAAGTGTTTCTGCCAAAGTGACCCGCATCGGATCGTTTCTTCTGATGTTGTTGTTTCTTGGAGACAGGATTATTAGTTGGATTCACAACTGTTTATGGGCCTCACCTTGTTGTTCAAGCTGTAATTGCATTTGCATGTGCCTTGCTCGCGCTTATGAGCTTGATGCCGGCTTCCACGCTTTTAGCTCGTTGTATAAGACCTCATATTTGTTCTCATTGCCGCTAAGCCTTGTATCATTTCTCCTTTGCAACTTGACACCCTTTACCCCAAGGAGACCTTCCTCGAGTGTCCTTATCTTGCTCACTTTCCTTGCATTATGCATAGGTTTGTTCCTTGCGCTTGGAAATAGTTTCGCCTGTCTATGACACTTGTCTCCTCGCATTTAGAGCATTCTTTCTGTTCTCCTTCGAGCTCGTTAAAAATAGTAAGGAGGCCGTGAGTTGACTTTTTCGGACTCGTTAAAATTTCACAGGAAAGATTATGAGTTTCTTTAGGCCCAATTCTGACTCCTCAAAATAGATTTGACTGCCGAGTAAACTTGTCCATTCAGGCTCGTTAAGAATATGTGAATGGGCATCCACATTGGTGGTAGGTTATCTCTTTCTCGGACCATGTGGAATAATACGAGAAAGGATCCCTCTCTTTTCTACTGAATTGAGAAGAGTATTCTCAGGCATAGGTTTATCTCTTTTCCGGACCTGAGGGACTAAATTTACAGAAAAGGAACCCCCGGTATGAGCTTAGTTTTCTCTTTTTCATGCTCTGGACCAAAACATGAAAAAGATTCTGAGTGTACTTTATGTCTTTGTCATGCTCGTTAAACCCTAAAGAACAAAGCATCGATTTTATTGTTGTAAGATCCATTTCTCGTAACCAAATGGATCTTTCCGAGTGATCTTGCCTTCCTTCACACTCGTAAAACTCAGGCTGTATATGCTACTTTTGAAGGAGCGTTGGGTAGGTGGTAATTTAACCTTTTTCGGACCTTCCTGACTAATTACGAAAAAGGTGCACCTTTTCTTCTTCGGAAGTTAAGAGAGTTCTTCTTTGGTTTGTTTTATACTTTTTCGGCCTCAAGAGACTAAATTGTACGAAAAAGGACCCCCCTGGAGTCTTCTTTGGAGTTTTCAGACTCTCTAAACTATGAAAACATTGTCGAGCATGTACTAGTTCGGGTTCGTAAAATCCACGAATTAGTGCCTTATCAAGCATTCTTCTTTCTTTTCTTCGAGCTTGTCAAAAAATGAAGATGGTCCCAAGTTTGCTTTCTTGGACTCGTTAAACCTTTACAAGAATGAAGGGAAGGGGAAGGTTTATTTCCATGTCTTTTTACATCATGGCAGCAAGTCTTATTTCCTTGAACAAAGCACCAGTTTTGAGTCTATCAACAGTGGGGTCCTAGTCTTTTGACCTTATCCTGATTCAGAGTTTCTTACTCCTCCAGTTGGTCTCTTTTCCAATTATATGGGGAATCTGTCAATGTCTCCTACATTACAGATTTGTTTCGTTGGTCCTATTTTGTGTCAAAAGCTGCCTAATTCACTTTTGTGTCATGCTCACTGTTCAAGGATTAAACCTTTGTCGGCCATTCTGCAGTTGCCTTGACCTTTTGTGTCGGCCATTCCCTAGTATCCGTTCATTACATCATGTCTTTAGCGGTCCTTTTTGTGAAATTCAGTACCAATTCCAGATCCAATTAGTCTTTGATTTACCTCGTGTTGGATGATGAAGGATGCCTTAATGCCTTCCTTCCAACGGATCTCTTCCTATCGACTGCAACACATCTTGCTCTGGGAACAAGATTTAGAGTCTTATGACAGTACCTTGGGAATTGTTGTCCTCAATGGCAATTTCCCTTGCTATTGGGTAGTGGGAATACCTTAATGTCTCCTACTCGATAGATTCTTCAAGTGTTCGACTTCAAGTCCTTGTAATCACACTTGTTAGAGTGTACTAGGTACCTTGGGGACCATTTTCATTAATGGTGGTTTCCCTCACGTTTGTTAACAGTTTTCCTTATTGACCGGTAATCAAACGGCTTCCTCCATTTTTGACTTTAGCTCCTTTATTCACATGGTTAGGATTTGTACCTTTGTTGGGCGGTTTGGATTGAAGACCTTGGGCCGACAGTAGCATTGTCATTTTTTCTATTGCCCGAGTTGCGCAAGACCTTGTTATCTTTATATGACATTTTGCTGAGACATAGATCCACCTTGTATTTTTGTGGCTATGATCGATTGTTGAGTATGGATCCACCTTGTTCATTTGTGGCCATGGCTCCTTTAGATTTGATATGGCGCCTCTTTGCATATTGAGCGACCATGATAGTTTCATCAGTTATACATATGTTGGATCCGCCTGTATCTTTATGGTGATGTTTTGTATATGGACGTGTATGTTCCAGAGATTAGTTTTCTGACATTTATCTCTCTTACAGGTACCTTGACTCGAGCCTTTTGATCTTGGATTCTCTGCTCTCTCCATACTCAGCTGTTTCCTTTATAATGTATTTCGGCTATCATCTTCCCCTCTAACCTCACACATTAGGGAGCATCTGTTATAGCCCAAAATGACACATCTCCACCTGTGACCATTTTCCCATGATTTCGTCGCATGTCGGCACTTCATGAAAGTCACTGAAAAAACACCCATCTTGGAGGACCCATATCTTGAGTTCTGTAACTTCGTTTGACCCCATTTCTACACCATTGGAAAGGTATTTCAGTTATCTAAAACTTTGCAGAATACACCAAAGTCTGAAAATGCCCAGAAATACCCTTAAAATGTGTTTTTTGTGTATACACGACTCTCCTTAAGGCATAGTCGCGTATCATACGCAGGTTGCTCTACTACAGACCCGCGTATGTGTTTCTCAACATTAAAACATAAAAACACGAGTTAATTGGAGATTAGTTATTTCATTTAACTGAATTTCCTTAACTGCTGTAACTTCTCTAACCTTCGAACTACCTTATTTCATCCATATAAATAGAGGTAGGGAGGTCCATGAGAGGGGACTTGAATTTCTGCATTGTTATGCTGGAGGAATCGGGACTCTCTTTGCCCACACCTTTGCCCTGGAGGTCTTCCCCTTGTGTTGCAGAGCTTAGAGGCTGAGTTCTTTAGAGAAGAGAAGCAGCAGAACCAGATCAAGGTTTCGTGAGGTGCCAAACTTGAAGAGAATGTATACTTGTACTTGTTTTCAAGATTAATAAATATGTGATGTCCTTCTTCTTCCCAAATCATTGTTCAATGTGTGATTGAATCTCTGTTTATGATCATATGATGATGTTATTCAGATCATTTTTTCATGTTTATTTGATTATCATTGTCTTATATGTGGTCATAATGGTTTGAGGAAGGTATAATTCGTTTTGCAGGTCTCTTGGAGCGAGAGGAGCAAGAAGAGGATTGAAGAGAAAGCTTGGACCAGCCTTCAGTTATTCAGGTGTGGACCTTTCTCATCTCTCATCTTGTTTATATATACTTGCTGAACATTGTGCATCTCTCTTTCAACCCCAGTACGTTGATGGCCTCTTAAACCCTAGCCATAGGACACTTTCCTTTACAACAGAGATGTGCCATTTTGGGATATAACATATGCCCCCTAATGTATGATTTTACAAGGGAAGACGATAGTCGTAATGCATTATAAAGGAAACAACTGAGTATGGAGAGAGTAGAGAATCCAAGATCAAAAGGCTCGAACAAAGGTACCTGAAAGAGGGATAAATGTCAGACAAAACTGATCTCTTGGACATACAAGTCCATATACAAAACATCGCCATAAAGATACAGGTGGATCCAACATATGTATAACTGATGAAACTATCATGGTTGTTGAATATGCAAAAAGGTGCCATATCAAATCTAAAGGAGTCATGGCCACAAATGAACAAGGTGGATCCATGCTCAACAATCGATCATAGCCACAAGAACACAAGGTGGATCTATGTCTCAGCAAAATTTCATATCAAGTGTAACAAGGTCTTGCGCAGCTTAGGAAATAGAAAAATGACAATGCTACTTTTGGCTCAAGGTATTCAATCCAAACCACCCAAAAGGTATGAATCCTAACCATGCAAATAAAGGAGTTGAAGTCGAACATCAAGGAAACCATTTCATTACCAGTCAATAATGAGAACCGTTAACAAACACGAGGGAAACCACCATTAATGAAAATGGTCCCCAAGATACCTAGTACATTCTAACAAATGTGAATACAAGAAATTGAAATTGAACACTTGAAGAATCCATCGAGTAGGAGACAATAAGGTATTCCCACTACCCAATATCGAGGGAAATAGCCAGTGATGACTGCAATCCCCAAGGTACTGTCATAAGCTCTAAATCTCATTCCCAGAGAAAGATGTGTTGCAATCAATAGGCAGAGATCCGCTGGAAGGAAGGCATTAAGGCATCCTTCATCATCCAAAATAAGGTAAGTCAAATACTAATTGGATCTGGAATTGGTACAAAATTTCACGACAAGGACCGCCAAAGACTTGATGTAATGAATTCATACTAGGGAATGGCCGACACAAAAGGTCAAGGAAACTGCAGAATGGTGGACAAAGGTTTAATCCTTGAACAATGAGCATGACAAAAAATTGACTTAGGCATATTTTGACACAAAAAGACCAACGACAAAAATCTGCAATGTAGGAGACATTGACAGATTCCCCATATAATTGGAAAAGAAACTAGCTGAAGGAGTAAGAAATTCTGAATCAGGATAAGGTCAAAATAGTAGGACTCAACTATTGATACACTCAAAACTGGTGCTTTGTTCAAGGAAACAAGACTTGCTTCCATGATGTAAAAAACATGTGAAAGAACTTCCCTTCCCTCTTTCTTGTAAAGGTTTAATGAGTCCAAGAAAGCAAACTCGTGACCTTCTTCATTTTTTACAAGCTCAAAGAAGAGACAAAAGAATGCTTGATAATGTCACTGATTCATGGATTTTACGAGCCTGAACTAGTACATGCTCACTGGTGTTTTCATATTTTGAGAGTCTGAAAACTCCGAAGAAGACTCCAGCAAGGGAAATTTTCATCCAATTTAGTCTCCTGAGGCTGGAAAAGTATAAAACAACCCACAGAAAAACTCTCTTAGCTTCCAAAGAAGTAAGGCACACATTTTTTGTACTTAGTCAGGAAGGTCTGAAAAAGGTTAAATTACCACCTACCCAATGCTCCTTCAAAAGCAACATATAGCCTGAGTTTTACGAGTGTGAAGGAAGGCAAGATCACTCGGAAAGATCCATTTGATTAGGAAAAATGGGGCTTACAATAGTAAACTCAATGCTTTGTGATTTAGGGTTTAGCGAGCATGAGAAAGACACAAAGTACACTCGAAATATTTTTCATGTTTAGGTCCAGAGCACAAAAAAGAGAAAACTAAGCTCATACCAGGGGTTCCTTTTCCATAAGTTTAGTCCCTTAGGCCCAGAAAATTGATAAACCTATACCTAAGAATACTCTTCTCAAATCTGAAGAAAAGAGAGTGTTCCTTTCTTGTATTATTCCACATGGTCCGAGAAAGTGATAACCTGCCACCAATGTGGATGCCCATTCACATATTCTTAACAAACCTGAACGGACAAATTAACTCGGCAGTCAAGTCTATTTTGAGGAGTCATACCTGGGCCTAAAGAAACTCAATATCTTTCCCGTGAAGTTTTAACGAATCCAGAAAAATCAAATCGTGGCCTCCTTATTGTTTTTAACGAGCTCGAAGGAGATAAAAAAGAATGCTCTAAATGCGAGGAGACGAGTTTCATAGGCAAGTGAAACTAGATCCAAGCACAAGGAAAAAACCTATGCATAATGTAAGGAAAACGAGCAAGATAAGGACACTCAGGGAATGTCTCCTCAAGGTAAAAGGTATCAAGTTGCAAAGGAAAAATGATACAAGGCTTAGCGACGATGAGAACAAAGATGAGGGCTTATACAATGAGCTAGAAGCGTGAAATATGGCATTAGGCTCATAAGAGCGAGCAGGGAACATGAAAATGTAGTTACAGCTTGAACAACAAGACAAGGCCAGTAAACAGTTGTGAATCCAACCAAGAATCCTATCTCCAAGAAACAACAACATCAGGATCATATTCAAAAGAAAAGATTCGATGCAAGTCACTTTGGCAGAAACACATGTGACTTTGCTATCTTTTATAAAAGGTAAAGTCAAGGAAGAATCAACCGAAGAATATTCTATAGCACCAAGGCTTGAGGGTTTATAATCAATAAGATCAACCTCAGAAGGAGAGAAAAAATAATTAAGGGAGATAGAGTCTGCAGGAACAAAATCAGTATCACAGGAGTTGAAAAATTCATAAGAAAAATCAAACTCATCAGGATCACTGACTTGTTTTTCAAAAAAAGAGTCAAATGGCTCGACAAGACCAACATAAGAAGAAAGGTTAGGCTTAATAGGAAAATTAGTGTTAGACTTAGTCACAACTGAACCAACATCCAATAGAAGATCAGACTATATCAAAGACTCTAGGAAGACTTCATCCGAAGGAAGGAGATCATCCGAGATAGGACACATGTCTAAACTTTCAAATGGATCAACAGAGTGGAGAGCAGGCTCCATAGTCTGTATAGGATGACTCACTTGGTGAAATGTTGGGACCAAGTCCTGAGAAGGTAAGCATGAAAATAAAGGCTGCTTCTCAATAGCAATTGAACACAAAGGACATGAGGCCACATAGCTCACCTATGGCGAGGTAGTGTCTATAGAAACACTGGGAATCAATAAAGGAAATCCCTGGTCTCTAGTTGGGTCAAGAGAAGGATCAAGAAAATCCAACTAATCGATAGTGACAATTTCTTCGCCATGATTAAAGTACATCACACGAAAGAATGTTGAAACCACATCTTGCATGGCATAGACATAATCACGTCCAAGGAGCATATTGAAGTCCAAGGGGTCTTCTATCACCATGAAGTCAACTAAGACGGTCTTCCCACCCAAAGTAACAGGTGTTTGAGAAAGAATTCCCAAGGCTATACAAGTTCTTCTATCAAACTCCAGTAACTAACTAGCAGTCGACACAAGTTTGGGAGATCCCATGCCTTGCCAAGCATGAGTAGGCAATATACTAGCTGAGACTCCTTCATCAACAATACAACGAGCAATCGTGTATGGTTCAACTTTGACCTTTATCTAGAAAGGTGCATTAGAAGGAAGGCGCGAATCAACTAGGATATCCCAATCAAAGGAAGCAATCCAATAGCTTGCTGGGGGTTGATCTAAAGTGAGTTCAGTGTTCCCTTGTTCAGTAAGTTCTGAACTGGTAGTGAAGAAAATGTGACTAGCAGACACTTCACTCTCCAAAGGAAGAGTGGGATTGATCGAAATGGAATTGATTCAACCACTTCGTGAAAGTCACTCTCAAAAGGGAGAGTGGGATTGACCAAAGATGACATTAGTTCAATCACATCAGGATCACTCTCCAAAAGAAGAGTGGGATCGACCAAAGCTGAGATTGGTTCAACCACTTGATCAACCAAAGGTTGAATAGGTTGTTAAGAAACTATACGTTGTTCAGGAGAAGGAAATTATTGAGTCTCGGACCACACTCTTCGCACATCTACAATAGCAGGGAACTGGTGAGTAAGATGATCTCCCTCACATAGCTCACAAGGGAACTTATGTTTTCACTTCAAATGACCATTTTTCTCAACAGTGTCAACATTACTAGTAGTGGTTGACTGTTTGCTCTCAACATCACCTACAGAGGCTGATATTTTTCCCCTAGCATGACCACCAGAGGCTGGGTGACTGGGTCCAACTTGACTAAGATAGGCGGGTTGTTGAAAAACTTCAGAATCGGTTCAAAAATGGGATGACCATGAAACGAAACTCTTCACACCTCTGCGATAGAAGGGAATTTTTAAGTAAGGTGGTCCCCCTCACAAAGCTTACAAGGAAACTTGGGCTTGTGTTTTGAATAGGAATTATTTTCAACAATGTCAACATGACTTGCAATGGCTGACGGATTGTATCTAGAATGAACCACAGAGGATGAAAGACTACCCCTAGCATGACTTGCAGAGGCTGAGAGATTGGGTCCAACATGACTTGCATAGGTTAGATGATCACCACCAGCATGGACGGAAGAGGCTAGATGGTTAGGATCAACATGCTTTGCACCAGTTGAGTGTGTGCCCCTAGCATGAAATTTAGAGGCTGGGTGGATGGATCCAACATGACTTGCAGAGGTTGGATGGGGAGGTTCAACTTGAACATCAGAGGTTGAACTGGTGCCCTCAACATGAACTACAGAGGCTGAGTGACTGGATCCAACGTGAGCTGGAAAGGTTGGAAGGATCCCACCAGCATGATGAACAAAGGCTGGATGGTGAAGATCAACTTGACTTGCATAGGTTGAGTTCTTAGATCCAACATGACTTGCAGAGGTTGGATAGGTCCCCCCAGCATGAACTGCAAAGGCTGGCTGGTGAAGATCAACTTGACTTGCAAAGGTTGAGAGCTTAGATCCAACATGACCTGCAGAGGTTAGATAGGTGCCCCCAGCATGAAATGCAGAGGCTGGGTAGTGATATTCAACTTGACTTGTAGAGGTTGAACAGGTGCCCCCTTTCTTATATGCCTTCTTCCTATTCCTCCTTCTTTTACTTCTTTTAGACTGTTGGTTACTAGTATCAATACTTTCACCGCATGAGGTAGAAGGAGTATGAGAATCAACTACAGGTGAAGGGGAAGCAATGTTTTGATTCCCTTGATATAAGGATTTTACTTGAGAAGCACCAGGAGCATTTGGGACAATTGGAGTGGAAAACAATCATGACGGTGGCCCTAGGGTGAATCCAGGTAGATTCAAGGTGGCCATCAAAGGAACACCAACATTCCCTATGAGAGGAATAGTACAAGGAGTTCCCAGCATGGGGATCTCTTAGTTGGTTTTCAAAGGGGAGTTATCCATAGTTTCAAACAATAAGACAAAGTCTAAGGTTCACAGGCAACCAAAATTACAAAGAACACACCTGAAGGAAAACTAAGTACAGACAAACCACACAGCACTCTCTAAAAAAATTCTTAAATCCAAATAGACAAACAGGTATAAGATATGCTTTCTAGAAGAAAGCTGATAGACAGCTACTTAGCATCCCTGTAGATGTTCTTAGGCACAAGTGGAGGAATCACCCACCGCCCTCCCACACCTTCAACCGGGGTTACCTTCCAAGCTCGTCGAAAGTCAACCAAAAATAGCCTTCTGGTGTACCTGTGTATGAACCCTGGACGTCAAAAGAGACTAAAGTCTACCGCAACTATATGGGCAGTCTGGGGGGACAGTCACAAGCCTAGTTTGTATGCATGGGCAGGGTAGCAAAGCTCGAAAACCTATCAACACTGGCACCGCACGGGGCCTAAAGGGTGGTATTGACAGAAGTCACCAGATGCGCAAAAACCTTGGTCTACGCTTTGACAAGGAATCAGAGGGTTATCTCCTCAGTGCTTAGCTCCCGTTTGAGAGGAGCTTCCCATATACAATCAACATAGAAGAGGATTTACCTAGTGATTGGCCAACTACATCTAAATTTAAACACTTGTGGAGAGTTGAAACTCCCTAATCCACAAGTCTAGCCTAAGCTAGTTGGTGTATGAACCTATAAAATAAAACTTACTAATAATTTTTAAATTATATCATTCATTTTAAAAGGATTTTTTTTTAGTCAGAGGATAAATGGCGTGAAACTTATGTGGTGTTTTGACTCAAATTTGAAACAAAATGACTAAGCAAAGAGAAATGAAATGCAAAAGGAAAAAACTATTCTCTTTCTTTTTCAAATAGAAACTTGAAAGCCACAAAAGAACAATTTCTTTTTATTTTTTCAAAAATAATGATATGCAGTGTATTAAAAACAAAACCTCAATCTACATGCATATTAAAACACTATATGTTCTTTTTATTTTTCTTTTATAAATGCAAAAGAAAACTACCTATAAAAAAAAGTATGCAGATGAGAAGAACAAAGCAAAAGGAACTCTGCTATACAACCACCAAACAGACTCTAGAATGCCCTAAAGTCAGTATAAACCCTACTTGGAATGAATGCTTACATAAGAGACAAGTCAACTATTTTTGCATGGTGAAGTGAACTAACAAAAGAAGAAGGAAACAAAGATCACTAACAGAGGCTGACCAAAAACATAAGCCAAAAATCATGCCAAGCAAACGGGGTGGGGGGGAAGATCAAAGAGCAAAGAGAAAATCCTAATGCTATAAAAAGGATTACCACATAGATAAAGAACAGCCAAAGGGGATGAAAATAACTCCCTGAAGCCATGCACCTGTAGAGGACCCCAAAAGACCTACCAAACAACCTTCGAACAAAAGAAAAAACCACAAAAGACGAAAAAACATTGTTTAAAGGGGCATATGAAAGTTTCACTACTGACAAGTTGTGTATCATACGTGGGTTGACAGTAAAGCAAGTCGTGTATAAATACCAAATATGCAACTGTTCAATCTACAACTTGCATATGGGTGGGAAAAAACCCAAAAAGGTCAAAAACTACCTTAGGAATCCAAGGGAGGTGTTCTATCAGACAAATAAAATGTTCCTAAGTGGCAAGAAAGACTTGAAAACTTGCAAAAGACTGAAAGAAAAATAGAGAAACCCAAAATAGACAAGGCTCTCCCCAATGGAGTCGTCAGTTCTGTTGTAAAGGAAAGTTTCCTATGGCTAGGGTTTAAGAGGCCATCAACGTACTAGGGTGAAAAGAGAGATGCAAATGGTTCTCCAAGTATATATAAGCAAGTTTTAGAGATTAGAATGGTTCATACCTTGATAAACGAAGGTTGATCCAAGCAGCCCTTCAATCCTCCTCTTGCTCCTCTTGCTCCTCTTGCTCCAAGAGACCTGCAAAATGAATTATACTGTCACATACCCCAATTTTGTAAAATTATGTAATTATTTTATTTTATTTTCTAAGACATTATGTTAAACTTAATCCTAAGTAGGGATTGATGACTCAG
>LPNX010931805.1:51753-71111 GCA_001517045.1 Pseudotsuga menziesii
TGAATAGTCTGTTTAACATGCATTTAGTTCTCTACTGAAAGCACTTGATAACAGCATATGAATTATTTTACTCTAGAATGATCTGTTAGCAGCAATCCAAAAAAATTTACCTGTCAATCTGTAAGATAAAGGAAAACTGTGTGCGTTAGCTTTACAGCTAAGTAATCCCAGTCTAACGTAGTATATCCACTTGCTATTGCAAACAGAGAACAATCAGAAAACTGAAGAAAGAAAAACTCAACTAACATTCCAACCAAGTAAAGATCTTACAGTTACAAAATAAATAGCATTTAACTAATCAGTATTTTAATGATTGTGTTAACATACAATTATGCTATTTAAAAATTTTTAAATTTCCTGAAAATTTTGGGGTTCTGACATATACCTTCCTCAAACCAATATGACCACATATAAAGCAATGATAGTCAAATAAACATGAAATAATAATCTGATTAACATCATAATATGATCATAAACTGAGATTCAATCACACATTGAATAATTATTTGGAAGAGAAGGACATCACATATTTATTAATCTTGAAAACAAGTACAAATATACCTTCTCTTCAAGTTGGGAACTTCACGAAACCTTGATCTGGCTGTTGCTTCTCTTCTCCAAGGAACTCAGCCTCGAATCTCTGCAACACAAGGGGATGATTGCTAGGGAAAAGGTGGGGGAAAGAGAGCTCCAATTCCTCCAGCATAACAATGCAAACATTCAAGTCTCCTCTCATGGACCTCCCTGCCTCTATTTATATGCTTGTGAAGAGATAGGGTCGAAGACAAAGTAGTTACAACTGAAGGAGTTAGTTGCATAACTACCCAAACTACCTGAATTTCGAAAAATGTATTTTTTTTAAATTTTCAATAGGAATACATGGGTTGTGGTGACAATAGTCATGTATGCAGGAGGTACACACAGGTTGCAGTGTAAATAGTCATGTATTTAGGGCATACGTGAGTATTATATATAACAAGTAGCGTACAATACGCGGGTTTCCTTAAGTAAACTCACATATACATAAAAAAAATCTCATTTTTAGGGTACTTCTAGGAATTTTCATACTTTGGTGTCTTCTAGAAAGTTTTAGCTGACTGAAGTGCCTTTCCAACAATGTAAAGAATGGGTCAAATGGAGTTACAAAACTCCAGATATGGGTCCTCCAAGTTAGGTGTTTTTTCAGTGACTTTCATGAAGTATCATCATGAAAGTGTCGACATGCGACGGAATCATGGGAAAGTGGTCATAGGCATAGATGTGCCATTTTGGGCTATAACAAAGAGGCTGGTGGAAGTGTTGTTTAGTCCCTAGTGAGATAGAAACTGAACGTGTAACATCAAAAGTGTTGATGGCATCCATGCAGGTAATGGTTTGTTTATGTTGAGTGCATAGGTGTTGAAAGGGGATTGGGTAAGAATCCCTTAAGTAATGTTTTGATCATTATAAATTGGTTTTCATGTGATCTTGTATGCATTCATGTGAATGTTAGCCACCAATAATGGTGAGGTATGGGGTAGTAAGGGCAATGATCATTATGCCCTCTAATTGTTTTAAAGTTTGAATGCATTCATATGAATGAGTAGCATGCCATGTGTGTGCATTGGTTATGAGTTTAATTACCATAGTAAAGGACAAATTATGGTCTTGTTTTGATAGTTCATGCCATATGACATAGTCATGGGTAAGACCATATTGGACAGTTAGTCAAATTCTTTGGATGGGCCTATGTCTAAGTCCATATATACAAGAACGGTTTATGTTAGGAAATATTTGAATGCATTATTAAATGTGTAAGAAATTTTGAAAGAGCAATGAAGTGCTTGAATTCAGTTAAAAATATTTCTTTATTTGAACATTGCATGCATATGCTTTGGGTATGGATGCTTGGATTCTTGCTCATTGTGTCTGCGTGAGTTGTAAATAAATTTTTAATACTTACAGACTTGTATTAAAGTTATAAATGTGAAGTATCATAGAGGGAATTCATGACTGGATATTATGATATCCATGTAGCAATGCAAGGATATGATTGAGTGATTGTGCAATAAAAGATTTTGTAAATTGTGTGGTTATGCATGCATAGATGTGGGTACACATGTTAAGATTCATTGTGTGAATTCTAGGTTGTAGTATATTGATTTCATTGCAATTAATTAACAGTTGAGATGATATAATTATTGACAATTCATAAACAATTTCATGAGTTGTTATGGAGGGAGGGGAAAGAATTGCAGGAAGAAGGTAGTCATGTTCTATGGGCTGCTAGAAATGATTTGTTGGGCATGAAAATGTGCGTAATCCCACAGTGAATACTAGAGGTTGGAAGCTAACTTGTGCAAAAGGAAAAACATTATGAGATAGATCTCATGGTTATCAAACCTGATTTCTGAAGGAAAAAATATTTATAAATTTTATGATTTAAGTTTATGAGAAGCGTCTCAAGGTTACAAAATCTGGTTTATGTAGGAAATGTATTTGTAATTTCGGATTTGAGGATTTGTTAATAATAACTAATGATTGTTTGGATGATATAGAACTTTGTTAGGAGGACATGTTGTAGGTGGATACCTAGGACATGGAAATGGGTGTAAGACCATAGAGAATAGCATGATTTCACTTGCAAGAGCCAAACAAGATTGTGAATTTAATTATAAATTACAAATTCAGATTTGAATCAGATTATTAATGTTATTGATTGTTTGGATGTTTGTGAGTTGCGTCAAGAGCACATATTGTAGGAATAATGTGTGTAATAGCCTGCAAGAACTAAACAATATGAGGATGGGCACATATTGCATGAAGAATGTGTGTAATAGCCTGCAAGAACTAAACAATATGAGGATGGCCTCATGGATAAATAGATTTGTTTTTCATAAAGAACATAATTTTAATTCATATTTGAAATTATTTATTGATGTTATTGATTGTTTGGACGTTTGTGGATTGTGCAAGGAGGACACGTTGCAGGGTAACCATGCACTATGTCCTGCAAGAGCCAAATTCCATGAGAAGAATCTCCTGCTTGGGAAATTTGTTTCTATGTGAAACATAATTGAAATTTTTGATTGAAACTATTTTGATAAATGTCTCATCAAGGTCAACTCTGTTTTTGAGAGAATCCATATTGACCAAATAAACACTGCATGAATGGTTGGGTTTTCACTCACCTCTTTATTATTTATCTAGGTTTCCACTTCATCCTAAACATCCTCACCTGTATGATTCCATTTCTCTCATATTATAGACTTCACAATGTCCTAGACTAATTTGGAAAAGTGGCATTCAATAAACAAGTAGTTTACACCTTCCAAGTTTCCTCCTTTTATTTGTACAAGAAGCGTATACTTTAGTCTTAGACCCATCGACATTGATCTCTTTTACAAGTTATCCAACGTGAGAATTGTTTTTGTTAGGGAAAGCCACAAAAGGTCCTACTTTTAAGAGGGGATTTTAATTCCAAATCCCCTATCACGACCATCTTGATTCCTCTTCTTCTACACTTGGATAAGCTATAGAGTACCCCAATTTAGCAATGTAGTATCCACTAGAGGGGTTACCTGTCCACACTAGTTCATCCTCTTCATCACTAAGGTTATAATATACCTTTACCAATATTTCCTCAAACTTGTTCTATTCTTCGCCATCTATTTTTTCTAATTGAATATCTGTATCAATTTTCCACCCTAATATGTACATATTTCCTCCATATGGGTGACAGAGATTTGTTAGAGTGGAGCCTCCTTTCTAAGAAATGACTATTTTGAGTTTTTTTTTATTTTCTATACATATTTTCTCTCATATCCAAGGGTTGAGAACCAATTTTAGTTTACTCCCCTTTCCTATCGTCTAACCCAAACACTTCCCACCAAAGGAAAGGCTTTGACTAAGTCCTTTTAGATATAGGTCCATTGGAGAATCTTTTCACATGATGTAAGGATATAAAATGCTAATAGGTTAATTAGTGAACAAATATCAGTTGAAAAAATCAAACTAAAACATATAGTCAATTCATGTTGTATTCAAGAGCAGTGGAAGTAGAAATAACAATACATAATAAAGAGATTTGAATTAATAAATTTAATTTATTCTCACATATTCATTCATCAGTTCGTAAAAATGAATGAGTAGGAAGGATATAACTTACCTCAGTGATGTCCAATTCGTAATGAGCAACCCTTAGTAGTAACCAGTCAGCAACAATGTTTGGGGCAACAAGTATCCTCCCAACCGAACTCCTCAGAAAATTGGTGAAGCCTCTGAGCCCCCAACAGTTAATTTTATGCAAGAGTGCTTCTACTCAACCTCACAAAGTTCCTGAAACCTCTAACACTCTCTTCCTCACTCAACACATAGTCACACAAACAACACCACTCCAACTCTCTCAACACACCATCTACACAAAAAATACCACTCACCAAAAAAATAACCAGCTGATTTTCCTTCACCAAAATAACCAAGCATGAATGAATCATCCACCCCCTGCCTCTTTTTAAATCATTTTATTTCTTATTTTTATTTTATTTCACTTTATTACTAATTTTTTCATGGGTGACAAGTGGTAACCCATGCACTTAATCTAACTTAAGTTAATTAATCCCCTTTTTAGACATAATCCTAATCCAAATATTTTCTCAATGTTGGCCCTAGGGAAAGATAAGCAGATATTAGTTAGAATTATTCCCAAGAAGGTAAAGATAATTGAATTCTTCCCAAGAAGGTGAAGAGTCTCGTCGTACGAAGGAAAAGGAGTTGCGACAGAAGTAGAGAAGGGAAGAGCAGAAGTAGATAAGGAATAAAGAGTTAAGGAAAGAAGTAGCCGCAGAGGAATCCACAACAGAAGAGAAGTCATGACCAGATGGAAGGATGCGACAAGATCAGCTACGATGGAAGGAACCATGGTAGAGGAAATGTGTAGCAGTGGAAAGGCTAAAAACGAAAGTTCAAGGAAGATCATGGGTACGAGCTCAAATAGAATCGGTGGAAGTCACATGTGCTATAAGGAATAAAAGCATATTTGTAATCTGGGTCGTTAGTACCCACTGAAAAATGTCACTAGAATACGAATGACAACCTATTGGATAACTGAATGAAGTCAGATGATAGCGACATGTAAGAGTTTATACGAATGAATAACCCAGGATGTGTGCAAGTTTGCTTAGTTGCTTACTCAGTCAGTTAGTAGGTTTGTGTGTCTGTAAGAAGAGTTGAGTAATCTGCAACTGAGTGTGCAGAAGTATAGAGAAGAGTAGTTGATCTAGGTTATCTGTATATCAACAGTAGATTCAAGTAGGAAAATATTGCGCGATAGAAGACCAGAGAGAATGAGAGGAGAGAGAAGTATGTATAGATAAGAGAAGAAGATATAGAACAGAGTCTGCAGCTAAGTGCATAGGCCAAAGGTGCCATATATTTCTCATCCCAGATGAAGAGAACCTTTGTGGTTTTTCGTTGATCAATTTCCACGTTAAAGAATGTGTCATTGAATAGATGATGAATGTGTTTATGTTGCATGAATGTATGTGAATTTATGTGAATCTAAATGAATGTATATGAAAAATGTGCTTACGTCGGAGGAATGTATATTGTGATTAAGTGTTTATGTATTTTCTTATGATGAGTTTCCTTATGCATGAAACACACCATTTATGAATAAACTATGTGTTAAGCATACCTTGTTGTTATAATCATTGTGACGGATAAGTTAAGTAGTGTCTTATCTGCACACAGTCGAATTAAGTAATACACCCACTGGCTTCGGTCAAGCGATTTGGTAAGGTGCCAAAGGAGAAGGAACATCCACCAAACTACGGAAACCTAGTTATGGTAGTTACCCATTAGACATATATCAGGTGAGACTGCATATGTGTTGTAGGTGTTGTCGAATGAGCCTTTCTTTATTGAGCTGGTATTTTGGGCTTTGTTGCACACGATAGAAGGTCTAAACCTGGGTCGAAGATGGAAGAAACGCCAACAAATGGTTTCATTGTTGGGACCGTGAATAATTTTGTTGAGGGACATGTTTTGTCATCTGAGGCAACTGGAAATCCAAGAGTGGGTGGATTTGAAGGCATTAGAGTTCGCGCAAGAAGAAAGTAAAGGATCACAGTTAAATATGAGGAGGTGGATGGAGCGATACCTTTATACGAATATCCACAATATTTTATTTTCCGATTCCCCTATTGTGTTATATGAATGGTTGTCGAATTTATCAACCCAAAGAAATAATTTCCAAGGAGGAGAACTAACAGAGTGGAATCCTCAGTTGATTCAACGACTGAATAGTACTAGCAACCCTGTGTCGAGGGTTGTCAATTTTTGGGTAGATAGTATTCATGAGGGATATATTAATGAGTTTGTTGTTGACACAATAACCTAATACAGTGAGGAAGAAAGCAAAATTTTCCAAGGACCACGAGGAAGATACTTGACATCTTTGAAAACTTGGATAAAGATGCTTGTATGTGAAAAATGAATTTTGAGAATGGAGTCTGATATTTAGAAGGGATTTGCGCAAGAAGGTTGGAATATGTCGCAGAAGAAGTGCATGAAAAATGGAGCAAACTAAGCTGAGTTGTTCCATGTTGATATTGGTACTGAACTAGAAGGTGGACATTTAAGGAGTGGAAGAAGATTATGGTTGGGAAAGAGAAGAAAAATTGTGACAAGGAGAGGAAGTTGAAGTACGACTAGATGAGAAGAGTATGAGATAGAATCACATATTGATGAAGGTTCTTGCAATGAAGAAGAGGAATATTAACTGATAATTGATAGAGAGGAAGAAGAAATAAAAGCTCCAGATCCAGAGCATGACTACGATACTCCTACAACCCCGTGCACATAATTGGAGGTAATATCTAGATACTAGTCTCCCAGTGGTTTTATAAATACAAATAATACTAACATTGTGAATAGCGGACAAGGGAGTCCAACTAGTCAAAAATTTTGTCCAAGTGTAACAAGAGCCAATATAATGTCTGGAAACGATATTAAGTTGCCTATATTTCATGGAAATGGGTTAGAATACCCAGAACAACATTGGTTTCTATGTGAAGCCATATGGACCATGCAACAGGTCCAAGATGAAGCAATAAAGCAAGAGCATATGATCACAACCCTAAGAGGTCATGCGTTAGACTGGTACATGAAGTTTTATATAGTTCTAATAGGAGTTGCGATGAAAACAATCGACCAAATTTGAGTGGGATTAATAGACAAGTTTAAAAAGTTGAAATCTGATTCATAGTGCATCACATAAATTAAAGAAATCAAGCGGTTACCTATAGAGTCGGTTTGGTATTTTGACCAAAGATTTAAAACATTAATGGCCAAAGTAAGCTTTCAGATGTCAAACGTGCAACACAAGGAATGGTTCATTGCAGTGTTGTTGTCACACATCGAAATCTCATTGATCCAACTGGAGATTTTGTCGCAAATAAAAGCTCTAGAGATAACAATGAAGTTATAATCCTTACTTATTGGAGACCCTGGTGCAGGAATATGAAAATTCACTTGGAGCTTGCCAACCTTATGCTGCAACTCTAGGACATTAAGAAAGGGAATTAGATCCAAGAATAAATCTGGTGTACCCGATGCAAAATGGAGGGACACCATAAATATAATTGCTAGACGCTCATAAACTATGTCGCAACAGGAGCATCGAACCTGACAAATACATAAGGGCTACCTTGGTATATAATATGTCAGACTCGAGGGCATCAGTCAAAAGAGTTCTTGTACTTGCAGAATATTGTAAGTGCACCCGCTAGTATGTATTGTAAATTTTGTAAATTTGTAGGACATGATGAGAAAGATTGCAAAGCATACCAGCTGCTGCAGGAGAAAATGGTGTATACCTAACTGATGAAGAACAATGGGCAGATGCAATTCAAACGAGTGCAATTTCAATACCCACCTGCTCAATATCTATTGGCCCAATTTCAACAAAATCTGTATCTACAACCCCAATATCAACAAAACCAGTATCCATCGCAACAACACTACCCTCAACCTAGGGGGTGAAATTTTTTGGGGCTAATTTGTTAGGATTATTAATCCTCCGTTATTCAATTTGGTCATTATGTCTAAATCAAGAGTCATGTCTAAATCAGGAGTCCTTTTAGTCTATTTTTAGTCACTAGCACAATTGGGTCCACTTGGCCTAATTGGGGCACATGCACCAGTTACTAAAGTGTGAGGAACACTCATTGAGGACAAATTCCATTGATTTCACCTGCATGCATCAGTTTAGGAGCCTCCTAGATCAATCCCTACAAATTAGGAGCCACTGGGAGTATCGATACCAACCTCCATCAGTTGAGTTCAGTTGGTGACTAGTCAAGCTCAGTTAGGAGTCATTTACATTCAGTTCTAGTTCCCTACACTCATTTCTATTGATTTAACGCTAGGATTACATGGATACATGTAGGTGAGGCACATTTACTCACCTACCTCAGTCAATTAGACTAGTCAACACTGAATTAGACACTTGAGTTTGAATTTTGAACTCCGATGAACTCCGATAATGATTTAGACAAGGTCAGTTAACCATTCAGTCAAACAGAGTCCAATCAATTCGAATTTCCTCACATGGATTTGAATTGCATGTGGCTATTTATCCATTGTACTTATTTTTAATTATTATCTAATTACTTTTTATTAATGAAAGCATTTACAGTTGCAAACCATTTTTGCACTATTGCATTCGTCAATTGCTGAGTAAATTGTGTGATCTATTTTGTTAGTTGTGTGTTGATCCATAGATATATGTGCTCAATTTAATATGGTATCAGAGCCTCGGTAGGAAAAGTCACTTCTCCTACTACATATTCATACTTGGATTTTAAAAAAATGAGCAAATTGCTCCTTCCAGTACTACACAAGAAGCGGAGAATTTACCACTTAATACCCCAACCAAAGGAATTGTTGATCAAGCTTGCTTGATCAACTAAGTTGGGTGTGAAGGAAATTCCAAAAGTACAGACTGTTGACCTTATTTTGTATGTTTGATTGTTTGATTTACAGGTTTATCAATCTCCTTCACTGCATTCACTACAAGCATCTCAGTCTCCTTCACTGCATTCGCTACAGCAAATCAGTCCTCTTCTTTGCATTCTAAATGGCTCCTCCAATGGACCTTCTCACTCCTTTCAACTACCACCAATGGAAGGAGGACATGGAGATGCAGATACGCTCCAAAAGGATATTTAGACTCACAATGGAGACAAAGAAAGAGCCAATTCATTATGTTGACAAAGAAAAGTACTGGAATAGGCTTGATGAAGCCTACGGATTCTTGTACCTCTCAATATCTCGAGACCTTCTCTTCCAGATCAATGGATTGAAGACTCCCAAGGAGGTCTAGGATAAGCTTGCTTCCTTATTTGATAAGCAGGATGATTTGAGGATTTATCAGGTAGAGAATGAGCTGATCTCTCTCCATCCAGCCAATTTCGAAACACTAAATGACTTCTTCACAAAATTCAAGCATCTAGTGTTCCAATTGAAGCTATGCAAGGTTGAGAAGGAGGATGATCAAATCATCCTTTCCATTCTCTCTAAAATTGGTGCAGACTATTCAGTTTTTGTATCAACATTTCATTCTGTGAATCTCTCTACTCCAAACTGGAAGATTCCTACTCTTAACTCTTTCATTGAATCTCTCACTCTGGAGCATGACAAGTTGATCCAAAGGGGGATCATTCGATCTTCCATAGATAAAGTACTTATTGCAGGAGGACATAAGGTAGCAAATGATAAAGGGAAGAAAAAGGATGAGTCTCTTGTCGAGAAAGAGCAGTCAAATGAGCCTTCAAGTTCAAAGAGAAGCAAGAAGAATGGAAAAGGAAAGACACTATGTTCTTAATGTGGAAGGGGATTTCATCCAGAAAGCACTTGTATGAGAAGAAAAATTGATGAGATGTCTTTTCTTATGAAGAAACATAACATTACTGTACCTGCTAGCGCAAGGAAGGCTGACCATGGAGAAGAAACTGAAGAACATGAAGAGACATGCCATGCACTAAAGGCTAGCTGCTCAACAGCACATTCCTTCCTCATTGATTCTAGAGCTTCCAATCATATGGTTGCATGGAGAGAATCATTCTCTTCCTTGCAGTATTTTGATGGCATTAGTATTTAGATGGGAAATAGCAGTAAATTTCAAGCCAAAGGGAAGGGCTCTATCAATATTGAACATGGAAAGTTCAAAGATGTGCTTTATGTTCCCTCCCTAGCTGCAAAACTATTATCTATATACCAAATGACTCATATTGGCTCTCCAAAGCAAGTCATATTTGGTCCTGACTTAGTGTAGATCATAGATATCTCTAATGGGAACATCATAGCGAAGGGTGCTACAAATAATGCCTCCAAGGCATATGAGTTCTCACACTTCATGCCATTTTCAGAGCTAGTGCACTCTCAGCAGCCACTTGCAAGGGAAGGTAAAAACATTTGATCTACTTCTTTTGCAGTTTCCACTAATTTGTAGATCCATCTATATCAGTTTATGAGATTGAGATTCAAGGTGATTCAGATCCAGATCCATTCCCTAGTTCCAAACTGGAAGCTAGGAAGATGACTAGAAACCCATCTGACACTCAGAAGGGAAAGACCCTTGCGCTATGTCATGGAATCTTACCTCCTTCAGAAGGATGAAATAGAATTCCTGTAATATTCTACATGGAAAGGGCCCAATATCACTACATTTAGAAGAATAGAGTGGATCATACACCTCTTCATCCAGCAAGAGGCAAAGCCTTTACATTCCTCCTCCCTTCCATCATCATTTTGGGAGAAGAAGGAGAATTCTACATGCCAGGCCCCAGGATACCTGTACACAGAACATCATGCATGTTGCTCCACTACATCACAGAGATTGCAATAAGACATTTTCAAGTTTTTCAAACTTGAATCCTAATTCTATCTGCTTAGTTAGAGGGGGAGATTTTTTTCCCATGTGGTTTTTTCCCCAGCTGCTTGTATTGAGCAGTTACTTTAATTTACTTGTTGTAATGGGTGACCTATGGTCTTAGTTACCAGGGCCCACAAATTGTTCAAGTTAGCATTCATGGGGGGTGTTGGGATTAATAATCCTCCCTTGTCCAATTTGGTCATTATGTCTAAATCGGGAGTCCTTTCAGTCTATTTTTATTCACTACCACAATTGGGTCCACTTGGTCTAATTGGGGCACATGTACCAGTTACTAAAGTGTGGGGAACACTCATTGAGGCCAAATTCCACTGATTGCACTTGCATGCATCAGTTTAGGAGCCTCCTAGATCAATTCCTACAAATTAGGAGCCACTGGGAGTGTCAATACCAACTTCCATCAGTTGAGTTCAGTTGGTGACTAGTCAAGCTTAGTTAGGAGTCAGTTACATTCAGTTCTAGTTCCCTACACTCAGTTATATTGAGTTAGCACTAGGATTGCAAGGATGCATGCAAGTGATGAGCATTTACTCATCTACCTTAGTCAACTAGACTAGTCAACACTAAATTGACACTTGAGTTTGGATTTTGAACTCCGATGAACTCCGATAATGATTTAGACAATGTCAGTTAACCATTCAGTCAAGTAGAGTCCATTAAATTCAAATTTCCTCACATGGATTCGAATTGAATGTGGATATTTATCCATTGTACTTATTTTTAATTATTATCTAATTACTTTTGATTAATGAAATCATTCACAGCTGCAAGCCATTTTTGCACTGTTTCATTCTTCAATTGCTGAGTAAATTGTGTGATCTATTTTGTGAGTTTTGTGTTGATCCATAGATCTATGTGCTCAATTTAATATAAGGACAACAACAAGGAGGAGGAGGATTTGGTCGCAGAAGAGGCCAAATCATATGCTATAATTGTGGACAACCATGAAACTTTGCTCGAGATTGTGTGAGTCCTGTGAAGGCATTTTCATATTATAAATCTATCGAACACAATGTTGAGGATAATCCCCAACTGATTTCTAAGTGGCATGCCAAGAATATAGGAAATCCAGTTCCCCTACAGAATCCCAACCCAAGTCCTAACCAGAACATCGAGATGATTTTTGCTGAGTAGATAGAAGCAAACATTGTTGTTGTGACAAGAGGAGGTAATGTGACTGGAGTAGACCATAATGCACATCATGACCAACCACAGCTGCGACCGGTAGCAAAAAATAAAGTATTGTTCAATGTCCATGGAGAAAAGGAAATATTATTAGCCACCTGACCAAAATTTGTCGAAAAGAATCAAGCATCAACGTCTGCTCCCACATTACCAAGGGGACAAGTAAGGGAGATGCCTAAAAGACTCGATCAACTATTTCAAAACTGCCGACCGGAAAGGTTAGTAAAATCAAGTCATTTTTCAAAATTTGTTTATTGCTGATCCACGATAAAGATGTTGTCGCAGAATTGACAACTTTAGTAAAAGAAACTCAGGACAATCTATGACCAGATAGAAGACTTCACCATGTTGGGAAGAGATTAAAAATCGGTCCCAAGATAAGAATGACTACAAAAATAGGTGATTATGATATGGATTACATCATTTTAGACTTGGGGTCTTATGTCAATATTTTGAAAATACAGACATGGGAAAGCATGGGAAAAATGCGACCTGACTGGTTTCCCATTCAGCTCAGACTAGCAAATCAGTCGAAGGTCCTACCTATTGGTTGATTGACTCAGGTATTTGTTGAATTAGAAGGCATGAGAATATATGCATATTTCGAAGTGATCGACATTAGAGATGATAAAAACCCATATCCTACTTGGGGATCGAATGAGTGATATACAACCAAACCATCATAATTTTTAAGAGAATAATCTTATCATTTGAAGATTCAAAGATAAGGGTGGTTGCGCAAATTTATCCACTAGAAGGACATAGATATGTCAAACCAGTGCACAATGAAGGATAAGGTGACTATATTGACCATATCTATAATATTACATCTACAGGAGATGATTATATAAATCCAACAACTAATGGAAAGGTGAGTTGGTGGAGTGTTAGCTCCTGTACATCTTATTCGGGTGAAGCATTAGAAAATTGGCATAATTAGATGCACAAAGAATCTATGAGGAAATGCGCAAGAATCACAAGACCTACCTACATATGAAGATTTACCTAACCTTGCACCTTTTCTAACAGAGTTTGAAGCGAAGGTTACAGAATCACAGCAATTGTCCGCCTTGGAGTTTGTGTTGAAAGCTACACCTGCCAGATGGTGGGATACACATAAACAATCTATCTCTGAATGTCTGCAATGCATAATACTGTTGAAGATTATATTTGGAGAAGAGATCAGTTATACTTCTCGCAAGTATACAGGACTCATAGATCCTGTCAAGCATATTGAATATTGTCGCGTGACATGGAAAGCATATCTGCGACAAGAGTGGGTTTATCACTTCATACATACACTGGGCATGATACCAAGGAATTGGTATACATTAGTTCAGTTGCGACGAGGAACTCTTGAATGGGAGGAGTTAGCTACCAGCTTCACACATACATTTGAGTTCACAGATGACCACCTTTCCATTGATGTTGCATTACAAGTGATGAAAGCGAACATTTTTTAATATATCCCTGCCATGATGACAAATTTCAGCTAGAATAGCACGACAATCCACCATTGGATGGAATGATACAACGTGATGGGAGAGCCTAATGATGATGACCCACTCGACGTAAACATTCTAGAATCTAAAGGTATGTGTGGTGTGGAAAGACTTGGTATTTCTAGTGACCAATTCCTGAGTCAACTCAAAAATAAGAAAGTTAATATTGGCTCACCAAAAAACCCAAATTTCATCAATATCAGAGATTATTGGGATATGAGACTGTAGGAAAGATCATAGACTTATTGCATGAGTTCCAGGATCTGTTCCCTACAAACTTTTCAGAGATGAAGGGGATCATTAGATATCTGGGAGAGATGAAAATACCTTTGAGGCTCGATGCAACATTGGTCAAGCAGTGACCATACTGACTGAATCAATGGTATAAAGAGAAAGTCAAAGAAGATTTGGACTGAATGCTAGATGCGGGAATTATAGAGTCTGTCGAAGAATCAGAATGGATTGGCCCTATAGTAGTACAAGAAAAAAAGGCTATGGGTGAAGTAACAATTTTTGTTGACTTGAGAAAATTGAACGACGCTTATTTACATGACCCATTTTCAGCTCCATTTATAGATCAAGTACTAGAGAGCGTCGAGGGTCAGGAGATTTAGTCATTCACTAATGGTTTCTCTAGATACCATTAGCTTCACATCATAAAGGAATATCAGCACAATACCACCTTTGCAATGGAGTGGGGGTGTTTTCAGTATACGGTAATTCCCTTTGAACTTAAGAATTTTCCTGGTATTTTTTCCAAAATAGTAATTGTTTCCTTTAAATATTTTATTCAAAAGTTTCTTGAAGTCTACTTCGATGATTGGAAAATATTTGGGCTCATTAAGAACCATATTCATAGCCTTAGGATGATGCTAAAACGTTGTTTCCAGTGTCAAATTTCATTAAATTTGAAGAAATGCATCTTTTGTGCCCCATTTGAAATTTTTTTGGGCCATGTGATCTGTTGCGATGGAATGTTGTTTGATCCTGCTAAGATTGTGATCATCCTTGACCTACCACCATCGACACAGTTAAAAATTGCGTGCAACATTAGGACACATATGATACTATAGAAAGTGTATCAAAGGATATTCGGAGGTGACTTCTTTTATGGAAATATATTAAGTTTAAGTGGACACAAAGTTGCCAAGAGAGTCTGGAAACATTGAAGAACAAGATGGTTACAGCACCCATACTTGTATTTCAAACTGGAAGAAAGAGTTCCATGTACATCTCGACGCATCGTCTGTCGCACTCGGCATGGTACTAACGCATCCTGGTGAAGGGTCGATTAACCATCCTATAGCCTTCGCTAGTAGTAAATTACCTACAGTAGAGAATAATTATACCACGATAGAAAGAGAAGGTTATCAATTGTATATGCTCTGTAGAAATTTAGACACTGCCTATTGGGTGGACATTTTAAAATGTACACAAACCATTTCGCATTGAAATACCTGGTCAATAATCCGTTGTTGGGGGAAAATATTTTTCGGTGGCTTCTCCTCTTCTAGGAATTTGATTTTGAAGTAATTCTTAAACCCAGTCGATTAAAATTGGGACTAGACCATATTTCAAGGATTGAAAGTGGCGAAGAGCCTCATAACCTAGATGATAGTCTCCCTGATGCCCAACCGTTTATGATAACCATGTTTGGTGATCAATATAGATATATCATACATTTTTTTAGTATAGGTTATGCGCCAAATGAATTTACCACTGTGCAGAAGAAATAGTTGGTTGTGCCAAATGCGAAATTCCAATTAATCGCAGGACAATTGTATAATTTGGGTCCTAATGAGATTCTTCGTCGTTGCGTCTTAGAACATGAGTGACCGTTGATATTGAATGAAGCTCATGCTTGTGTCACAGGATCCATTATTCTAGAAAACCTACAGTGCGCAAGATTTTCCAAGCAAGATTGTGGTGGCCCACCATGCATGCAAATGCCCGGGATTATTATCACAGCTATGATATCTGCCAAAGAACTGGCAAGCCATCACGACAAGATGAAATGACATTGGTACCTCAAGTAACATTGCAATCATTTGATAAATGGGTCATTGATTTTATGGGCCCTATTATTCCAACAGGGAAGTGCACAAGTGCACACTATATTATCACTGTGGCCAACTACCTCACAAGATGGGAAAAGTCAACGGCAGTAAAGAATTGTACTGTTGTGACTGCTTTGAATTTTCTGTTTGAAAACATCATGACAAGGTTTGGATGCCCAAATATTTTAATAAGCGATCAAGGTATGCACTCTATCAACCATCTGATTGAAGAAATGAAGTTGGAATTCCAAACTCAGCATAGAAAGACAATGCCATATCACCCTCAAGTGAATGGTGTTGTCGAAGCATTTAATAAGATTCTGGAAAATGCATTGACAAAGATTTGTAACGCCCAAAGGGATGACTAGGATCTAAAAATTTCCGCATTATTATGGGCATATCGCACAACTTGTAAAAAATTGACAAGCCAGACTCCATTTTGCTTGGTGTATGGACAGGAATTTTTTATGCCGATGGAGTATATTGTACCAAGCCTAAGAATTGTTGCGATCACAAATATGATAGATATTGATGTTGTCAAAGAGATATTGCCGTAAATTTTGAAGATGGAAGAAGAACGTTTTGTCACAGGGTATCACCAAAACATTGAAAAAGAAATACAAAAGGTATGGTATGATCTACACATTAAGAATTGTTGCGATCACAAATATGATAGATATTGATGTTGTCAAAGATATATTGCCATAAATTTTGAAGATGGAAGAAGAACGTTTTGTCACAGGGTATCACCAAAACATTGAAAAAGAAATACAAAAGGTATGGTATGATCTACACATTAAGAACAAACAGTTTCAGGTCGGAGGACTTGTTCTTATGTATGACAACAAATTTTGTAAGCATCCTGGTAAGTTAAAGACATAGTGGCTTGGACCGTACATTGTAATTCATATCACTAATGGAGGTGCAGTACAATTACAAAAGCTAGATGGAACACCAATCATAGGACTGATAAATGGAAGTCAGTTGAATACGTATCACAATAATCGCAACTTCATTGATAAGAGAGAGAGAGAGAGAGAGGAGAAAGAAAGAAAGAATTTTTTTTGTTTAAACTGCACGAAATCCATTGCCGCGAAAGCAAAGCCTATCACAGACCCTAAGTTTGTCGCAAATACAAAAATGAGGGCGAAGACACTTAGTCTGACGCACCAAATGAACTTTATCGCAGGAATACTACGGGTCGCAAGAAGTGTGACGTTGTCGCAGGAACCACTAGAATCACAGAAGTGACAGCTGGCCATCATTAGAACAGTTATCCATCATTAAGACAGTTTGTCATCATTAATTTGAAAAGCCCAAAATATTTTGATGGTGTACTTTTAAGTCACTTACATCATGATTGCATAATAATGACAATGACATCACAAGGGAAAGTGACGGGTTACATAGTGGTTTTCGTATAATGATTTAGATAGGTAGCCCACGTATGAGCATTTTGTTGAATTGACATGTCAGTAAAATCCCATCATGAATTAACATTTATTAAAAGATAAATTCCATTATCAAAATCAACATAAATAACATCATATCATCATCGATCACTACACTAAGGCCAGCTCAATAAGGCATATGTGAACATGAAACAACATATCCTAATTACATGTCATATATCATGATCGAGAAAAATAAATATCCTACTCAATAACATGTAATATCAAGATATCATACATTACAATGAAAATTTTGTATTCAAAACAATAAAAGAAATCTTTTGAAGAAGTTTGATGATTGTTGTATGTATGCATGTTGTCAACTTTAAATTCTTCCACCTCTCTTTGTTTCATTTGAGCTTTCATTTTCCAGCATTTATTCATAGTTTATTTGGGGCAAATTTGGGAGTACATTCAAAGCATCTTAAGCATTATTCTAAGGAAAATTGTAGAGCATCTTTGAGAAGCATATTAATGTTATTATGAAGCACTTTCAAAAAATTCTTTCAATTTTAATGATTGGAATGAAGAGTAGCAATTAAAGCATGGTTGCATTTAAAAAGTTAAATGATAAGAAAAGGATCAAAACCAATCAAATAACGATGATCTTTCAAATATTTTCACCAAATATGAAAATCCGATAGGATTTTTAATTGTGGTTACAAGTGTATGGTCATTGAATAAGGGTAGGGAATCATGGAATGTATCGGGTGCATCCTTGGATAAACAACATATCAATCCCCACTAGTTTTGAATGAGAAGCTTGGACATATCAAACCTCTGGAGCTCGGTTGGATATAAATATATGGTTGAAGAGCTTTTAAGTAAGTACAAAACTCTATGTTAGAGGCAATAGAAAACCAACAAGCAACATCAAGAAGAAAACAACTCAAAAAGCTAAATCATCTTTTAGAATTGGTGGAAAGCTATGCATCTATTAAAATTGATCATAACGACATTTGTAGATCATGTAAGTTTCATTGGGAGATGCAAATAACTTAACCTTGATTATTACTCAAGAAATCATGGGTCTATATTCTCAAAATTCCCTTGAGGAGTTTATGGCATTTAAGGCACTTGTTGAAGGGTGATGTTGCAAAAAAAAATGGTACTAAGTATGTACTAATAATGTGGAGAAGTTTCCTGAAGGGGGGGAGTATGTAACACTCCAAATTTAATTATTTATTATTTATGATACTTATATCACCATAATTATGATTAAATTAAGAAATTAACAAAAGACTATTATTTTTTATTAATAAAAAGAGAAAGTGCATTAAGAGAAAATTAGGAATTAGAAGGGCCCGTGGGGGTGCAAAGCAAGTGGTTCTAAATGGAAGGTCTCGTGTTCAAATCCCCCCCAAACTTACCCTTGTTCCATGGTGCTGGCGTTATGGATGCACCTAGGGGTATAGTGGTAGCAGGATTGGATCTCTGGACCTCGTGTGATGCAAGTAGCAACTCCATCCCAGTTGTCGATTTCCCTGGTAAAAAAAATTAAGAATTAGAAGGTAATTGGAAAAATGATTAAAATGGGAAAATAACCCATAAAAGGTGGAAAACACCACGTTGAGGGGTGTTTTTCTTTGTTGGTCTGGTATTTTGGGTGTGGCTCTTAGGGAAATCTAGGATTGTTTTTCTAGTTTATGAGTAGGAGTGAGTGTTAAATTTGATGCGATGGAGGAGCTGAAGATGATGATGATGTGAAATTGAGGAGGGAGAAATTCCCAGAACTTCCATAGGGTTAACTGTTGTGGACTCTGGGGGTCTCAGGGTTTCATTGATAGGTTATTTGGGAGGATATTTTTCCTTTCAACTTTGGTTGTGGTGGTGGAGCTGAAAATTAGCTAAGGACAAGAAGGTTGTTGCAACTTTGAAGACTCTTATTCTCCTGATAGGTACATAATGGTTTCCCGTGTTATTTTGGTTAAATTGACTCACAATAGATTTCATTTTTTGTTACATAATTTGTCACATACCCCAATTTTGTAAAATTATGTAATTGTTTTATTTAATTTTCTGAGACATTATGATAAACTTAATCCTAAGTAGGGATTAATGACTCAGCAGAGTCAACATTTATGGAGTGTAATTGAAAATATTTTATTAATAATAATTATATTATGGAGAGAACAGCATGGGAGAGCTGTTAAAAGAGGTTACTGGTCAAACTGGGTATTGGAACTAGGTGGAGAGGCAAAGGACAAGTGGCAGCATCCTCAAGCACTTC
>LPNX010931805.1:78074-170242 GCA_001517045.1 Pseudotsuga menziesii
TACGCGACTGTATAAAGAACAGCTGCGTATGTACGCGACTTATGGCCACAAATCCGCGTATGTACGCGACTGTAGTCCACAAAGCCGCGTATACAGAGAAGGCAGTGGTAAAAAGCAGGACAAGGGTAAACCAATAAAGGGGAGTGTCAATGGAAAAACAGGCTATAACAAGCGACACAGAAACAGAGAGAAACAGAGAGCAAATCAATAATATCAAGTCCATTGTGCCCATAAACCCCAAAATAAAAACAAGGGACATCCCCAGTGGAGTCGCCAATTCTGTTACGGAGAGAAATTCCTATGGCTTGGGGTACCACAACAGACAGCTAGACTCCAGAAATCAATCTTTCCTAATATGCAATAGAAATAAACAATCTAACACTAAAGGATCGAACCTTGTACCTTATTCCGAACGGTTGTAGTAGATCCCCGTTGAGCTTTCCAATCTTCAGCTTGAATTATTATATCACGTCCTCAACAACAAGTAAACAATACAAGCATACTATATTTCATGGTGTTAGATCTATTCTAGCATATATAATCAATAATGTAAAAGCATTTGACATATTCCAATGGAAACAATATTCATTCAAATACACATTACTGGACAGGAAAAGATATTTCTATTAATAAGAATCAGAGATTACAAGTGACAACCTCTGACGGCACGTCTGCGAATCGGAGAAACTGAATCCCCCACTTGGGCCTCCACCACCTCAATCCTCCATCACTTCGATAGCAAGCTTACTAGTGAAAGGCAAGCTTGGGAAGAACACAACAGTGCTCCAAGGGACAAAGGGATGCAGACTCAAGCATAAATCTTGGCAACAATGGACTATAGTTTTGTTACTCTCAAAGTTCTCTTATGTCCCCCCCCCCTTTCAATGTACCAAGGGGTTCCTTATATAGCTTTCAAAGGGATATTGAAAGGTCGAATCCGTGCGATCTCAAGGCATATGGAAGGCCAGGAGTCATATGAATCAGATCCAAGTCAAGGAACAGTCCAAAAGGATTTGGATTTATGTACACATCCCGATGTACGCGACTATAGGGGAAATATCCGCGTATGTACGGGGATATCGAGGGAAAAGCCGCGTATATCAATATTCTAATGTTTTTAGGGATGATCAAGGTAACATCAAAGGATATAAAGTGGTCCAAAGGGGCTAATGAGTCTGCAGCGGAACAAGGGAAGGCCATACAATGTGTGATTCACCTAGTGTGGTGAAATCCGCTATAACATCAGTTCCCACAATAATTTCAAACACATCTTTCTGATTGCATTTATGCTTGAATTGGGGATGAAGGCCATGCTAAAATTCTCATATGGAAAGTAGATTCTGCACTTAGAAATTAAACCATATGGCATGAACTAGGTAATTGAAGACTTAAGATTTAGTCAAAATTTCAATTTTAATTGCTTTAATCTACACACACATCTTATTAAAAAAGGATAGAAAGTACACAAATTTGCACTTTCAATCACATGTTTGTCTATTAACATAGTAAAACAAAAGTTACAATATCTTGAAAACTCTATATCTCACTAAAATCGTCTCACTCAAAATTGGAATGGATAAACCACCCTTTCTTCTATGATTTTATAGATTATGCAACAACTCGAGAAGTACAAAAAATTAAAATAGACCACCCCGTGGTGCTAAAATAGGAAACCCTAACTCAACCCTATTCTCCTAAAACAGTGTGCCCTATCCGCATTATTAATTATGCCTAGTTTAAATTTCTCTCAAGGAGTTAAGTTAACACATGCATACTTGCATTCCTCCTTGAACCCTATTCCATAGTTAAACTTGGAGGCACCCCTATTCATGCATCCTATCTAAACTTACAATCACTATTTAGTACTAACTGAAGATGAGAATGAGAAAAAGACAGTTTCCAAATAAAGAAGACATTGCCTAAACATAAGCCCTTTTAAATATGAAACAACAATTTATAATTATATGCCTCACTATACAAAATTTAAGTTGCCAACGTAGTATATGTTAAGGCAACTGGATCTGTTGTGGGCTCATCTACTAAAGGTTGTAAGTTGATGGACTATGCCTTCCTGATTGTTTCCATGTCTACCCATAATCTTCTATGTTGTCTCCAGGATTGGGCCTCCCTCATATCTACACAAGAATCAAGGCATATTGGTTATGTTGTATGAATCTACCATCAATTTTGCGCCATACTGAAGAACAAATTATGATCAACACAACAGATAAATTAACACTCCCTCATTTTGGGAAAGATGATCTCCAATATCCAAGACATTCTCACAATATCTCGAACTGTCCCTATGCTAGGTGTTTGGTCAAACTATTGACCACCTGTGAACCTGAAGAAACATAACCTTGGATCATTCCTACATTTTACACGTTGAAATATCTTCAAAAATTCTCGAGGTGTAAAATCCTAAAATCTAACTTGAGTAAAATCTATACTAAACTTGGAAAATCCTAACTTGAAGAAAAATTCGTCGATCCTAAAATACCAGACTCAAGGTGCATGCATCTACCCATATAGGGCCTTATTCAAATTGAATTCATTGGTATATATCACATGCACCTCAAAACCTTTCGAAACCCAAGCAAAATCCTCAAGAATATTATCTCCCTCTTTCTATGAGAATCCTCCAACACTTGGAGTAAGAGTCTCATCAAGGTCAACTCTCTTTTTGAGAGAATCCTTCAACATGTCTTTGTACCAAGAGAACTGGTAATGATTCTTAAATCCATAAGAGCACCAAAATAAGTGGAATGTTTTAAAATTTAAACAAAACATGTTGGTGTGCTTAGTGCCTCTGCATATTTCCAAAAGCACCGACAAGCCTGAGATATTTTTGTATATAAAAAGCATTTAATGATGCATTTATAATATTGAAAATCATGGAGAATGATGCGACCTAATATTATAAAGAGCACCAACATAGCAGGAAAATTATATTTGTTATTTGTGTTCCATGGTGCACTTATGGCTCAATTATACATACTTTAGTTGACAAATTAACTAGACTAAAGCATATTATTACACATTGGGATAAAGGGAAAATAGTTGCATTAAAGGAAGAACTTTGTTGGGTGGATGGGGAGATAGATGCTCCCTTTTCCTCCAAATTTTATGGTATTTTATCTTTGCAAGAAAATGAGAAGCTTATTCACTTTAAAACCACTAAAAGACTCAAATATTGAAAATTGAGGAGGAATCGTGGATATTGAAGAGTTGGGCAATTTGGTTAATTCGAGGATATAACAAAACTATATTTTTTCATAATTATACTAATCATAGAATAATTGTGAATGTTGCATGGGACGTTAAGAACAATTAAGTAATTAAGGTGACTTCTCAAAAGGATCTAGAAAAGGTTGTTAAGGAACATTTTGTTGAAATATTTAAAGATAGTGATCATACTAATATTGTCTCTCAATTACAAGGCATTCAGAACTATCCTAGATTCTTCTCCTATGAAGAAATTTACAAGATAGGGGAAGAGGTCACTTTAAAGGAGATTGAAGAAGTGTTAAAAACAATTGTAAATTAAAAAATTCATGGGCTAGATGGTAGCACTATTGATTTTTTCCTTGAATTATTTGACTTGGTGGGAATGGATTTGCTTAAGGTTGTCAAGGAAACAAGAATTTGGGGGAAGGTCTCAAAGGCTTTGAACTCTAATTACATAGCTCTTATCCCAAAGAAGGCAAATCCTGATACATTTTATGACTTTAGACCAATCTCATATTGCAATCTGGTCTACAAGATCAACAAAACATTTATCTCCAATAGAATGAAACCAAAACTGGTTGAATTTGTATCAAAGGAGTAGTTTGGATTTATGTCAAATTGACAAATCCTTGATGCCATTGGTGTTTCTAAGGAGTGTCTCCACGCTATAAAAATAAAAATGGAAGCTCTAATTCTGAACATGGATCTAGTTAAACCCTTTGATAGAGTGGATTGGGGTTTTTGAGGTGTTCTGTTGTAGATTGGGATCCCCCTGGTTGTCACAGACTGGATTATGGTTTGTGTCTCTTAAGCAAAATCTGCAGTATTGGTTAATGGTACTCCATTCAATTATTTTAAAATCACAAGGAGTCTAGGGAAAGGTTGTCCTCTATATCCATTATTTTTCCTTCTTGTGATAGAAGGATTAAGTAGGATTATTGGGAAATCTAAAAGGGAAAAAAAACTTATGGGTGTTAAAGTATCCTCGGTTCATTAGATTACTCACTTGCTCTTTGTGGATTATGTTCTTCTGTTTGGAAGCGATGTTGTGAAGGACTCGGATACCTTTCATGATATTATCAATATTTTATGTGATGATTTAGGTATGGAAGTCAGCATTACAAAATCTAGTCTCCTTGTAAATGACGTGGAAGAAGATATTTTACAACAGGTATTATAACTCATTCCACTTAAATTTGATCCTAATGAAAATTGATTTTAGTATTTGGGTTGTTTTATTAAGCCAAACAAGTATATAAAAGATGTCATTGGATGTGCCTTCTAAAAAACATGGAAAAGAGGATCGGATGTTAATGTTACAGGTTATTGTCCCTTGGTAGTAGACTAACCCTTGTCAAGTCTATTCTTGAAAGCATTCTTGTATAGTGGTTTTCTTTGGCAAAAATACTTGTTTCTAGTTTAAATTCGATGAGGAAAATCATGATGTTTTTTTGCGGTCTAAAAAGGAGAAGGAAAAAATTCATGTGGTAAGTTGGGATATAATATCACTGCCCAAAAAAATTGGTGATTGGGGGAATAAGAAACTCTCTTGGTTCAGTTTGTCCTTAATCTTGAAAACTCTTTGGAAGGGAATGTTTGGGGAAGGCATTTTGAGTGAATTGTTGAGGGAAACGTATTTGAGAAAATTTCCAGTTGTAGATTGGATAAGATTACCAAATAAAAATGGCTCCAAGGCATCAAACTTTTTTCAAGGTTTTGTTAGGTCGTTTCCTTGGATGGGATATTGGATGTCATGGAGGATTGGGAAAAGAAACATGGCTAGAGTTGGAACTAACATGTTCATGGGAGGTGATGAATGCTACAATTTATCTCCAAATCTAATTTCCTTACTTGATGAGAAAGATATAAACTTATTATCCCACAAAATGAAACAAGGTGTTTTAGATCATTCTTCTGCATACTAGTTGAGTGCAGAGGATTTGGAACTAGATGGAAGTCTAGCTGTTGAATTGAATACATATATTTCAGGATTGAATCTTGCATGTGTCAAACTATTAGAATCTGAAGATAAATTGCTATGGTCATGGCACAGTTCCAATGATAAGGTAAGTGCAAAATCTTCCTACGATGTTATCTCTTCATCATCTTGATTTTATGAGGAAAAATGGTGGCACAAAAAAATAAGGAAATATAATATACCCTTGAAATTGAAATGTTTCATTTTGTTGTGTTTAGAAAATAAATTTTGACTTAGGACAATTTGTTGAAAAGGAGATGGAATTATGAGCCAAATGTTTGTGGGTTATGTTTTACAAAAGTTGAATCTGTGTATCATCTGTTTATAGGGTGTCATTTGACTAAGAAAATTTGGAATGATGTTGATTTGAACTTGAAGACCTCAAGTTTATGGGGACACTCTAGTTTAGATAAAAGCCTTCAAGCTTCATGTTAGAAGGTCCCTGATCACAAATAACTTCATGTGTTTGTCTATTGAGGATGTAAAAACAATGTTGTATTTGGAAATAAATCTCCTTCCTCTTTTGTTGTATGTTCCAAAATATTGGGGATATACAAAGTTTATATCTAATAGGGAAAGGTAAAGGTTCCAAGGACTATTTTGTATCTTGTGTTAGCAGAGGGTACTCCTACTGATATTTTTTATGGATCTACTCAACATGGCCCTTGTGGATGTGGAATGGTTTTGAAATTGACTAATTCACATATCGTCTTTGCATGGGTATTAGATCTGGAACCAATATCAAGGTTGAGTTGGTGGCTCTGTGGGATCTTCTGAGATTTGTAGCAAAAATGGTTGTGACTTCTCTCAAAGTTTTGGGAGATTCAAAATCTATTATTGACTAGGAAACCAGTATGACTACTCTGAAAGTTCCATCTTTGGAACATTGGTGCTTGAGGATCAATATTCTAAAGTCTTATTTTGGAAGCTTATCTTTAAAACATATATATAGGTAGGTAAATATGCTTGCAAATTGCCTTTCTAAAATATCCCTATACCTGGTTGATGGAAAGCTCTTTTTTTGAAGAGTTTAAGGATAGTAATTTACAGGACATGAGTTCTATGCATATCTTGGAGGAGTAATTTCCTATTTATTTTGGAATATTTGATAACTCGAAGGAATGTTGTAATCTCTTTCAGTATATTCTGCACTTAAGTTTTATGTATGAGTGATATATTGCAGTAGATAATGAGGCAAGGTATGTAAGAGTCTTTTGAGCAACATGGTCATTCTATGATTAGTAGCAATGTATGGTTTCAGGCCAGATTGTATTCTCATATGTTCTTTTTATTTATAATGAATAGCAAAGAATGCTTTTTATATAAAATAATCTATACATTTCTTAGAGCACCGACAAGGCCATAATATTTTATATAAAAAAGCACTCCATATTGCATTTATAATACCTAAAAGCACTCAATATAGTGCCAACTAGTATTATAAATAACATTGACAAGTTTGAGATATTTCTTAGTGCTTTTAATGTTCTACCAGTGCACTTGGGACAACTAAAACAATACACTACTAATGGTGTGTCATATAAATTTATAGGATGTAGTGCATAGTTTGATGTGAGTTGGACGTATTAACACACTATGTAGAATTTAAAATAAAATAAGCAAGAGGCAAATTTTAGCCAAGTTCAACATTTTAATGCGCTACAAATAAAATGAGGTGACAAACAAATTTATTTAGTCTCTTCCTCACTAAGGTGGTATGATTTCCATGTAAATAAAAAATGAAAATAGGGTAGCATTTTGCAAAATTAAAGAATAACCAAATCCACTAGTGAAGCAAAGGACTCGAGAACGCTGACAACACAATAGCATCGATAATGGGGTGTTCATAAAAGCATAGTGAGAAGTTGTGCTTATATGGTTGGAAGTACTAGAGGAAAGGTAATAATGGTTTGGATTTTTTTTAAATTGTTTTTATTTTTAGTTTTTACCTTACTTTTGTGCTCTCAATAGTCAAACACACCAATGTATTAAGGTGTTCTTGGCGTAATGTTACATTTTTTTTGTGGACCAGTGCGTTTTTTTAGACCAAATGATGCATGTTGCGGATATTAAGCGCACCAATTAGTTTTTGATTTTTTTAAAATAAAAACCCTATATTTTTGTAACAAAATTTATAAACCTTGTTTGACGATTCTTACATATAGATGCATCAATGTGCTTATTGTCTAATGATGCTATTGATATCACAAGATATTGAAATGCTCACTAGTGTACCTATATAAGGAAAACACTAAGGTGCCTTTTATGAATGTGCACCAATACGTCTTTTGTAAAAAAAAATTAAAACTAGTGTTGCACATCAAAATGTCTAAATCATTATGTGTGTTTTATTGATGCACTTATAATTTTACGATGCATTACTTAGAGTTCGTTTAGAATTAAAATAAACATTTTTTCTATGTATTAGTTATAATGAATTTCAAGGTGCCTAATTATTTAACACACATGTGTGCTTTATATGATTCAAGCGCTCCATTAAAAAACATCCACTAAGACCTTCATTAGAAATGGACAAAGACTTGTATGGGAGGTTATGCAAAAACCTTTTCTAGAAGGTGTTTTCCTTGTAGTGCTATTTGATTTTTATACTGATTCTTTCCACATTCTCTATAAATTCCCACCACCTACAAGAGTTAGGGAGTATACGTCACTTCCTATAGTATAAGGAGTTGGGATTGCTTATTGGATTTGTTATTCTATACCATATGTATCTATGTCTATATACAACAAACCCAAGGTTTGAGGTCAGGTCATATTACAAGTTCAATCAATCCATGATTTGGATAGGGCATTGCTATGCAAACACATAATGAGTAGAACCTTAATTTCACATAGGTAATAATTACAAGTTCAATTGGTCCATGATCGATATAGGAAACTACCATACAAATACCTAAATGGGTGTTAAACCCTTTTTATAAGTTGTAGTACACACCAACATAGGTCCATCTTAAAAGGGAATCTCCCAAGTGCAAAGAGGGATCAAATATCTAGATGTGCAAACCCCTTTTTAGAGTGCAAATGTTGACGAAGCATTTTAATTTTTCTAATTTGTGTAGTTGTGTGTGTGTGTGTGTGTGTGTGTGTGCCTTTTTAAATGTTTTAAATCTAATTTCAGACGACATTTTATTTTTTTATAATATTTTGTTAGTTTTTTAGAAAGACACGTGCCAACTCTAAGATGAGCATGAAAGGAGTTACACATCTCCCCTTACTAGGTTGTAGAATGCGCCTCTTCGATGCAATAAATGGCATGATATTTATACAAGTGCAATTTTTATGATGCAATATATACATAAACAGAAGGTAAATCCCAACACAAATCTTAACAATTTTAGTGTAATTGATACACTCATCTTGAACACTTGTTGGAAAATAAGATTGCAAATAGAATTTCAATTGTGAAAGGAAGCATTGCATGATATATTAAAAATAGGAGTTGAAAATGTTATATGCACATATGATAACATCAACAACAAGAGAGCATAGCAATGCATTGTTCCAATTTCTATATGTTTAGTAACCTCAATAGTTATACATTTGACCTATCCACTCTCATATTTCTATATGTTTGGTAACCTTAATAGTTATACACTTCATATATCTTCTTAAAATCCAAACGGGATTAGGGGAGTAGGGTATGTACTCCTCCATAAATTTTAGTAATGGTTTAGTGTGACCTTAAAAATAAATTATTACACCAAAAGTGTTTTTTTAAGAGGACAATTCTACTCCGAATTTCGTCATATATCGAAGGCCTATGAGTAGTTTCCCCCTGACCATCGCCTAATCAATTACTGTGTAATAAACTGCACAACCTCCTTCTTCGATCTGACAACTTGATTCCATTTAGGTTGTTGCAATGCTCTGTCGGGGATGGAAACAGGTGTTCATCCTGATTTATCAATGCTGGAAAACGATTTCTTTATTTGTTTTTGCTTATGAAGTTTCTCAATCTCCACCATCACAAACTTCTATCTCTTGCACTGCATGGCTTCACTCTCACATGACCGCTCAATGCAAGAATACATCACTAAGTTTTTACTCCAAGGTACCAACATTACTGCATAATTGTTCCAATAGCTTTGAAACACTGACATTTCTATTTTATAGTTCCATACATGAGAAAATATTGTGTTTGAATGTAGAAGAAATGGACAATTTACCTCTCAACACTGCCCCGCCTCCAAGAAAATGAAAAGTTGGATTACGTTGAATACAAGCAAGGTATTCCTACAAACAGAATGTTGGATTGCGTCGAATACAAGCAGGGGATTACTGCAGAGCTGGCTAGTGAAGAGTAGAGAATAAAACACGTTTTGATAACTGATTTGACCAATAAAAGTCCATGATTACGTTGAGTTGGATGAGGGGGATTGGCACAAAAATTGTGTTAAATATTTGGAGGATCAAAGTAGGAGGAAATGGATTCAATATTAAAAAAGGGTTGCAAGCAACAAAATCCCTGCCTTAAAATAAAAATAAAAAATAAAAAATATTAGCATAGAACATAATATTTTGTAGACAACCATAATAAATGCATATTTGAAAAGAGAAAAAACTTTAATAAGTAGTTATATAATCACGCACAACTAGATCAGAATCTATACTCGAACCTCGTGTCCTACCAATCTTTTATTAAAAAACAATTTTAACTATATGTAAATTAAGGAGCCATGCAAAATAGATGGCCACAAATAATGTTGAAATGAACCACTGGAAAATATTATCCTGGGAACAGAGAGTATCCTTCATGCCATGTATTTAAATTAAATAAAAGCAGGTAAGTGATAAACATTAACCGATTCATCGAGCAGTTCATTGTCTACCGTGGAGCTAGTAAACAACTAGAATTCTTAGTAAGTCAATACAAATTAACTAAAATGATAGTAAGCTAGTAGACATTAACTAAATATGGATTGGAACCTTGGAAATAGGAAAATATACAATTCACATAACATTTGATCCAAAATAAAATAAAATTAGCAAATGAAAATAATACAGATGAAATCAGGTGAACAAAACATATAAGTCACACAACCAAAAAATACTGAAGGACACTTTGATCTACTGGACCAGTTGATTCCTTCATCTTGTTCTATAGTTGTCGCATATCCCAACAACTTTAGGCCTTGAGCAAAGAGATTTGGAGGGAATATGAACTAGATGGTAATATAATTCTTAGAAAAATTATCTAAATATGAAAATCCAAAAGTTGTGACAAGTTGCACAAAAAATAAGATACTTATATTAGTGTTTGGGATTTATATGAATTTTGGGGCATTGTGCAAAATATTTGCTCTATGGAAAAAAGAGAGAAACATATCAACCAAAAACAACCACAGTTAAAGCCAAACCTAAGTTATAAATTCCCATTATGTAGATGGAGAATCCAACAGGGGTGGTAGATGAAGATTTGCTTATATAGGTGGACAACATGAAAGAGAATCTAACATGTTGCATGATGTATGGCAAGTCTATGTTATTCATGCCTATATGATAGAATTCAAAATAATATAGTGTCCATTTATATTCCTCCCTTCTTTGTCCCTTAGTTTAAAGGTCTTTCATCTTTGTAAGGCGAAACCTATCCTTTTAATTTGGTGTTTACTATTTGAATGGTGGCATATGATTATTTAATATAAATGTCTAGACTAACCATATACATACCGAGTGTATATAAAATATTTTAATTTTATTGGAAGAAATTAAAATCATAAATATTTTCAGGGATTTTTATGCATCCAAACACATATTGGTATGGAATGATCGTTATGTGCACTCATGTACTTTTAAATAATATTAGTGACCTCTATGTGTATTTGAAAATTCTTCTTTTTCTCAATAAACTTAAGAAAAAATCAAATTCTTAAATCTATAGGTTTGAAAATGCTTGGAATGGATGTTCACATGTCGATCCAAAGCCATAAAAGATTAGGATGTCATGCTCTACATATTATGTCTATTACATTTAAATAGTAGGCTACCTGCAAGTAAAACAATTAATGCCTAATTCTCCCTTGGTAGGAGAAAATTTTGACCCAAACTTAACCTGATTGTACTCCCTTCCCCCCCTTATGGAACTCCAACCAAAGAGAAAAACCACTATGTAGGAACCTAATGTCAATTGAAAATGTGAAGGAGATAGTGTTCCAAGTAAGAGAAAGCAAATGAAACTGTGACCATTTTGCTTGTATGATTGTAAGAAACTTACATTCTCATCCAAGTAGTGTTGTAAAAACAAATATACAACATATTATATATATGATTGCTTCAAGTAGATTGTAAAATTTATAAAACCAGTCTATGTATCTTAATCCGACATGTAAGCATTGCAAATAAAGATCACTTGATGATTGATAAATATGATGGATTAAGATAAATCTATAGTAAAATTTCAAGTAAAAATGAAGATGATTGTGTTGTGAAGTGATTACCTTGAGCATGTTTATTGTCCCATGTAAATTCATATATGTCGTCATCAACTATTGCTATTTTTCATTCCATCCCACAATCGAGGATTTTTTATATGATTTAGTGGAACCTAAAGCATTAATTTACAATTATCCACCCAAATCCCAAAGAAAAATTGCAAATAGTGTCACTTAATACAATTTTGCGAGCTGGGTTCATTGCCACGACTTCCACTCATTTCTGCTTAACCTCATTTCATTTTCATTTTCAATCAGGTCTAGTAAAGTTGTCAAAAGAAAAAGTTAGTAACTTGAAGTCAAAGGTTTTGCTATTAATCATCATTTTTAAAATTCACCAATAAGAGAAATGATATTAACTTTAAAATTCACCAATAAGGAAAATGATATTAAATTTGGAGTAATGTTTTTAAATTTGAGAATGTGTTTGTGATTGATTTTTTGAAAATATTTAATAGTTATTTTTAAAATTAACCAATTAGGGAAATTATATTAAAATTGGAGAACTATTTTAAATTTTGGGATTGTGTTTGTGGATTTTTTTTTTAATTACGCCGTAAGGCGTTTCAACAAGTGGGAGTCGACTCCCCAATTTAATGCTTGTTTTTTCCAGCCGTAGGATGGTTTCATCCAACAATTGGGGTCATATGCATCCTTCATCTTGATCTGATCTTGATTTGCTTGATCTACTCCTGGTTGATATTTATCTCTTCATCTGCTACCTGGCATTTCTGTCAGTTGAAAAGATTGGCCATTTAAATTGGCACCCGCTCTCTTACCTTGCTCTCTTACATGCAAGATAAATACTTATCCGAGCATTTATATGAATGCACCAACCTACCAACCTGCATTGCTCTCTTAACCTTCTCTCTTACAGGCAACATAAATACTTATCCGAGCATTTATATAAATGCACCAACCTTCCAACCTGCATTGAATGTAAGGTAGACCGATAGACTACATTTAAATCAGTTTCTCCAGATTATATATTCATTATTGGGATACTTAATCCGGCCATCACTCTGCATATGCATATGCCAGTCTTCTAAGGTAACACTCTCCAGCCGATCCTATCTATGTTGTATTTCTTCCAATGATTCATTCTATGTATAATTATGCCATTGTGAAAGACAGATTTTGTGCTCGAGCATAACTACAATGTGATGTTGTTGGTGCAAGAATAGAAAAGGCGACTGTAACAACATGGGGAAAGTTTATTGAAGACATTAACCTGGAAAGATCTACTAAATAATTAGAGGAAGCAGTGTTATCAGGTATTCTTTCTAGCTTGGCTTGGAATATTTTTTTATTGCAAGTAAGTTTTGTTATAACATGAGTTTATTGTCTTCATTTAGTGAAGTTGTTGCTTGTATCAAACACACTCAGTACACCACGGAACGGTTATACCTTAAAAGTCAAATAGAAAACCTAAAAATTATAACCTAGCTTACCTGAAGAAATATGTTCAAATCTACAGCCCTAAATTTTTGTTCTCTCCCTGTTGACCATATTTAAATAAATTTTGTTAATTTTCAACCAAAATATTCTTTAAAGCTAGAGATTCAAAATGCATGGTTACCGGATGCAGGCAGAGTAGATTCCATATTTTATTTCCAAAGAGTATGTTGCAACCCATAACATGGGAGAGACACATTATGCAAAACATAATCTTCCTGTAAATGTACAGCAGGAGTGATTCACGTATCCTTCCCTGTTCATCAACTTCTTATTCAGCTTAAAGTATGGATTCATAGAATCTTCAACAAATAATACAATTATGGACAGGAGTAGAAGGATACATATCTGTACTTTTAGAGCATCTAAACCTAACTGAAAAAACACTGTCGTAATCTGCGTTGAAGCAATAAATAAACAAATAATTGCTTTGCAGTAGGTTTGAAAATAGCGCGAGTAACATAAACAAATTGACTAGGCCTCTAACATGCTAAGACTACAGTCTAAAACAATACATTGAAATAGAGATGTTTTGAGATTTCAAGGGAAAGCCCTTGTCAACAACTAATTCAGGGATTTATTCAAGGTCGAACAGACAACGAATTGACGAGGAAATGCAATGTTTATTTGCGCCACAAACTTATTTTATTGGATTGATAAGGCGTTGTAAATGTTTCCATAAATATATTGTCTGCAAAAAACAAATTTGTATTGAACCAAGTTCCAAGTAATCATAAAATTAATCTCCAAAGGCTTGTAATTGAAGTTTCTGGAAGATGTAAACATACCCGGACTCCACACTCCAGCTTCTTTGTTAAACCTTCCTTGCAACTGTACTTTTTCCTTCGAAACTCGCTTGCATGTACCTATGCAGAGTTTCAGGCCCGAAACCCTCAGTAAAAGCAAATAAAACTATATTTATAGCTATATATATGTTGAATTAGGTGAAATGCAATATGTACTTCCGGGATGTTAAGGTTAAATCGAAGGGTTAGTAAAGCATGCATGCATTTGACTTATTGTTAGAGAAGCTCCACGCAGCCGAAACTCCACTTTCCAAACCGTCAAACTGCCGTGGTAGTTAGCTAGAGTCTGAGAACAGTCAAGCGTTACCTCAACAGCAGTTGCCACATCACATAGCTTTTGTCGAGATATGCTTGTAAAGAGCTTGGTCCCTACTACCACAGGTCTCAATGAAATATGGGATAATACATATGCTTGTAAATAGTGACTCGTGTGTCCTTCCTTGTTCATCAACTTGTTCTTCAACTTAAACTATGAATTCATGCAATCTTCAATCAATAATACAACTATGGATAGGAGCATAGGACTACATATCTGTACTTTTAAAACTTGGGAAACCCTTAATATAAAGTTATTGAATGATGTTTGGACACCAAAAATCAGCCAACTCACTAAATACTGCTTTCAAATGAAGCCTTTAAAGCAGTTACGCAAGTCTGTTGTTTCAAACTTCCAATCATAAATCATACAGCTGCAAATGAAAAAATACCTAGCCAAACTGCATAGTGAATAAAATATCAAATCCACTAATGAAAGAAAAAAAAATTGCACAGGTAAAAAACATACAAACATACGGTTGTACCGTTGTTGAAGGAGTTACAAGCACCTGCTCTCTAACATTTCATTGGCCTTTTGGAAGGTGTGCTGCCGGTTGCAATTTCCTCCTTTGTGGTTTGCTTGATCCCTATCGCTTCCCTATCAAGGTGAAATGATCGATACCGAGCGCGCCGCTATGGTTGTTGGTTGTTTGAGCATCCTCTTCGCAAATAAACTGAGAGAAAGCATATTCATGGTGTGCTACGCTTTGCAAAATGATGGAATCACATCCGTTAATTGATGTAACTACACAAAATTGATGAGAAAACTGCAAATCACCTCACAGAAAGTGTATTCATGGTGTTCTTGGATGGTGGGTTGTTTCCTGCCATCTACACAAAATTGAATTGATGAGAAAACTGCAAATCACCTCACAGTAAGCGTATTCATGGTGTGCTTCGACGATGTGTTTTTTCATGCCATCTGGGCGGCATACAAGATGGGCATGCAAGATGGGAATGCAGTGTTACTATTGTGTACACATCGAGTATATGGACACGCATCGAAGGGCACTTAAGGTTTAATACAAACTCAATGTTTGGGCTAGCACATGGTCATCGTCGAGATTCCACCTATGAAAACATAGGCAAAAGACATTCATAGGCAAAGGAATATACAATGGAGTACACCATGCCAGAACGCATTATGCAATAAGGCCTTATTGGTAATGATCGAAGCAGCGCATTAAGATCTATATATCCATGTGGTGGAAAGCTCTCAGGGCTATTGAGCAATGGGCCCTTACCCAGGCGTTTACAGTGCGCACTATCCTGCCTATTAGGACACTTGTGATTCGCTAATAAATATACGAACGCCAGATATGGGGGGCCTATAGGAGAGGATTTATTTTTCATCTAAAAAAGAATTAAATGAAATAAAATATATAAGCATAGTCCCTCCCCCTTTTATGATTGAATGGATATTAATTCATGGGCATACCCCATCCTCTTTCGATGAAAGGAAGATTCAAGTTGAAGAGGTATGAAAATAGATTAAATTCTATATCCTCCATATCAGGTAGATTCATAGGTAGTTCAAAAGATACGATGTTCCAGTTCCATATAATATAGTGGTTTTTCAGGTGATTTATGGAAAGAGCGGAGGAGGATTCATCTTATTTATCGGGTTAATCCACCGGATTAATTCCAGTGTTAGCAAAAACACTTACAATTTTCGGGGAACCCATTTTTATAAGTAATAATGCTGCCACCTCCTAAAATGAATCAAAGCACTGGTGGATCAATTACTCAATCTTCTATTTCTAAAGAGTTTTTACTCTGAATCTTTCAAATTGAAAATAAACTACTGCACTCCTATCCCTCCTTCTCCCTTTTATTATAAAAATGAAAATTATGAAAGAGAGTTTTCGACTTCTATAGTAAAAACAAATCCTACCACCGCAATAACATATAGATCAGTTTTCTACCCATTGCTCATTAGCAAAAGCTTATTACTCCTCCTACTTGAAAGGGATATATAGGGATCTCTAACTCTTTCATGTTTTATTTTATTATAAAGTATCTTCAATGTGTATACTGAATCAATCAACGGAGTCAATAGATTAATCAATGGTTAGAATTTGTTGTTGTTCGAGATACTTTGATTTCTATAAAACCAATGCCGATCCAATTTTCCTTTTGGTAGGGATTTGGGGATGAATGAAAACTGCTAATTGGGGAGAGAGTGAATCATCGGCTTTGAGCACAAGCATTTGGGGAAGCATCCAACCTATAAAACTATATTAGTGGGTTGTAATAACCTAAGTGATTCAATATTTAGTTAGGTGCATATTTCCACTCATATGCTTGTATGAAAAAATAAAGGGTGGAGGAAGACATGATGGATGATGGTTTTTCAGAGGAACACAGAAATAATAATGAACCTCATCTTGCATCTGGTAAACATTGCTATATATATATATATATATACATACGTATAAAATACTCGCTACCTAAATTTAATCAAAGTTCCTAAAACGTATCTTACATTTCCAAAATTTAACTAAAATTCAAAACGCAAATTTAACTTGTCAACATATTCATAAATTTAAAATATTTAACAGATTAAGTAACTAATCAATCATGTCATTAGACAATCCCACATCCTTCACATCAACAAAATTCATAGATGCTTGCCTACCTTTCACGCCCTTCTGCTCTTCATTCCATATCTCTCATTGAGGTTGCAAGATCTTGGTCATATAATGCTCATCGAAAAAAAGAAAAATGGAAACCAAGAGATCCGCCCACCATCGTCTGTGTTCTTCCCCATTACTATTCAATCCCCTCCATAGATACACCCTTGTTCATTGATCTCTGTAGATCTGAACTCATGCTATACAAACCTTTCTGCAATATACAACTTGACATTGGTGCTTCCGACGATGCCATTGTTGCAAACTGGTAAGAACTTAAATTGACCTACACTCCTTGGCATGTTGATCGGAAACCAGATGAACCCATTTCCTTATCAGAAGACACCATGGTTTCTGACGATTTGCAAAACCCACAACCCATGAAATTGGATGAATGGGAATTGCTCCATAAATTTATGCAATGTTTCTTGATTGTAACATAAGAACTACACAAACTAACAATCCATTGTCATTTCAATGAGAGAACAATTATTTTCATGATTACTTTTGAAATCCAATTAATGTAACGGCCAATTATGTGAAAAAAAAATAACGTCTTTAAAATATTGTATCAACCATACTATTTTATTAGCTAAAATTTGTTGTTCTACACTTCAAATTGTCTTTGTTGTTGTATATTTCTACATCTCCTTGCTTTGCTTGCAACACGGCGTTCTTTTATTGCCCCCTAGGTACAATTGCTAGTTATTTAATAGTTTGAGATTTTGAAATATTAAAAAAAAATGGTTGAATGTTGTAGTTTTTTTTTTAAGTAGATAATCAAAATTTGTGATTGATTTTTGAAATTATTTTATAGTTTTTCTTAAATATAAAGTGTTTGAATGTGGTAGTTTTTAATTTTTTATAAAATTTTGGTAAGTATATAATCCAATTCCAATTACCTATATTCATTTCCAACAAATTCCAGGGAAAAAAACTAGATCCTAAAGCCCTTAATGGAAACAAACTTGTTGATTCCAATCTTGGAAGAGAATGAAAGAAAAAAGCAACAACTGATATTGACAAACAATAAGTCAAAAAAATAGAATGGAATTAGGAAAATTAGGAAAACTTTCCTAAACTTTCCTTCTCACATCCAAGAAAGTTTCCTTGCATAATTTCCTCCCAGCATCCAAGGAAGTTTCCTTGCATTCATAATAGGAAAAAAAAAAAAAAAAATTGAATATTTTTTTTCATTTTTATGGTATAGCACCAATTATATTTAAAGAATTTTTTGTGGAAATTAAAATAAATAGAAAAAATAAAAATAAAAATGAACCAAAACTTTGGTCACACTTTAGAAATGTTGAAATATTAATTGCACTTCTATGAAATTAATTGAAAAAATGGAAAACAATAGTGCATTGTGTGAGAATGTTGTAGTCTTTTTTGGTAAGTAGATAATCAAAGTTTGTGATTGATTTTTTAAAATTGATTAATAGTTTGAGATTCTTAAATCTAAAGTGTTTGAATGTTGTAGTTTTTAATTTTTTATATTTTTGGTAAGTAGATAATCCAAGAAAATTTCCTTGTATACTTTCCTCCTCACATCTAAGGAAGTTTCCTTGCATTTATAATAGGAAACATTTTTTTGTTGAATTTTTGTATTCTTAATTTTTATGGTATAGCACCAATCATAGTTGAAAGAAATCTTTGTTAAAGTTAAAATAAATAGAAAAAAAACCAAAACTTTAGTCACTTTTAGAAATGTTAAAATATTAAATGAACTTCTATGAAATTAATTGAAAAAATCGAAAACAATAGACTATGCTTATGGTAGAGACTAACAAGACCCTCTGAATTATGTGTCTTTTGGAAGCTGAAACATTGAAACACCATCTAGATGTAATCATATTTGAACCTTATTTTGTTTGTTTATTTGGTTATTTTAACCCAAAAAAAAAAACTATAACTATGTTTTTTTCTAAGTACACAAAGTGTTTATATTCTATTTTGCTGAAAATATTTAATTTTCATCATTCAAAAGTTATTAAAAATATATATGTTATATTTTTTTATATTTTACTTTTTAATATTCTCCCTTTTGAGAAGAACCTCTCCTTTAAGTAATTGGTAAAACATTTCTCATGATAAAATGGCTCTTGATTATCCAAATCTACTTTCGCCCATTAAAGCCATCGTTTCGAGTCCAAGAATATGGTGAGAAAATTTGTGAAATATCATGTATGTATTTAATGGATTCACAAATTGAACGCTCCTAGATGAAAAAAAGTTAGATAGTTAATAATTAAAAGAAATTTATTTTAAGTTAAATTTTTAATGTAATATGTAAATTTTATTGAATATAGAATAATGAAAATAAGTTAAATAATTCATAATTAAAAAATCATTTTAAGTTAAATTTTTAATGTAATATGTTAATTATATTGAATTTAGAATAATGAAAACAACAAACTAGATAGGGGAGGCAGGTGCGAGGGGTCATTCTTGACCCTAGTGGACAAACGATAAAAAAAAATTCTTGGGGATTGGGACACAAGACAAACAACGAGGCTGGGTGGTTGGCTCTTCTTCAAGGATTGGAAATGCTAGACAAAGGAATCATCTCAAGTCTGCTAGTGTTTGGGGACTCTCGACATGTTATCCTCAAGATGATAACTGGCTACTCAGCAGGCTCCATTAAATGTAGAAGGCTTTATAATAGGATCATTCATCTTCCACTTCCTTCTAGCATTGCCTACTACCATATCCTAAGAGCGATCAATGCTAAGGCGGATTCTTTGGCAAATTCAGGTGCCTCTCTCCCTCAAGTTTTCATTTCTCTGAACGATGAAGAGGTTAGCACTAAACCTATTCTCTAATTCACTGCAAGGGCCTTTTTTCCCATTGCAAGACTTTAGGTTAATTAATAAGCAAAGTTCTATAGTGTTGGTGGTTGTGTTGATCCTTGGAAACCCATGCATCATCTGTTGGGACGCATTGTATCCACCACCCTCCCTCCTTAACGCCCCACCCACTCCATTTAAGGTCGTCCCCTCCAAACATCACTTCGTGTTTAACTCTCATGCTTCAATCCATCCCCTCGTTCATGCTATGGCTCTCCCTTGGGTTTTTACCCTCCGTCTCCCTCCCACGCATTTGTCATTGTTCCTTCAGGATTTTGAGTTTCCCCCTAGCGACGAGGTGCAGTCTTCTCTGCCTCTCGAGCTCTGTGATGGGTGGTTGATTCCCACGGTCCTCTCGAGTTTCATGTTTCCTCGTTCCCCTCGGTCTCTAGAATCGGCAAGCAACCTGACTCTGCCATCTGTTTGTTTTGTTGTCGGTGAGCTCAGATGCCACATTCTATATGTGCGCCCTGAGTCTGCATTTCCTTCCTCTAGTGCCATTTTATGTCTATGTCTGGTCGCTGGTGAGCTTGGGTGTCGTTTCTCCTCTATGCATCTGGGAGACAACATGGGCAGGCCTTTCAGCTCACTTGTTGGTCCCATCCAAATTTTAGGGGTTCCTGTTGAGCGAGCTCTCTCCTTTTCAGGGAAATTACATAGCAATAATTCACATTTCGAGCTCAGACAGAGTCTACACAGTGAAATACCCCCACCTGTGTTGGGCATGGAGCGCAGAGGTATGGACCTAGTTTAGCAAAGTGTCAAGGAAGGTTTTGATGATTTCAAGGTCAACATACAGAGTTTGGCAGATTTCGTGGCTGTTGGAATCACTAACAATAGGGAGACTGCAAAGGAGGTCAAGTAGTTAGTGAATGATGTATGTTATGTCTCCTACCAGACTAGCTGTCACAATGCAAGAATTGATGACCATGGTATGGACAAGAAAGAGATGATGGGAAATATTGACCATATACTGGAAGATATTAAAAATTTGGTGCAGTTGAACCATGGAAGTCACACTCAAGACAATCCAAGAGCAACCACTCATAGAATGGAAGAAGACTCTGTCACCCAGCCTGTGGGGTTTCCAGGCAAATCTAAATAATCTCCCCTTAGTTCATGTTTTTTGTATTATCCTAAATCATTTTAAGTTAAATTTTTAATGTAATATGTTAATTATATTGAATTTAGAATAATGAAAACAACAAACTAGATAGGGGAGGCATGTGCGGAGGGTCATTCTTGACCCTAGTGGACAAACGATAAAAAAAAGTTCTTGGGGACTGCGACACAAGACAAACAACGAGGCTGGGTTGTTGGCTCTTCTTCAAGGATTGGAAATGCTAGAAAAAAGAATCATCTCAAGTCTGCTAGTCTTTGGGGACTCTCGACATGTTATCCTCAAGATGATAACTGGCTACTCAGCAGTCTCCATTGAAAGCAGAAGCCTTTATAACATGATCATTCAGCTTCCACTTCCTGCTAGCATTGCCTACTACCATATCCTAAGAGCAAACAATGCTAAGGCAGATTCTTTGGAAAATCTAGGTGCCTCTCTCCCTCAAGGTTTCATTTCTATGAACGATGAAGAGGTTAGCACTAAACCTATTCCCTAATTCACTGCAAGGGTCTCCTTCCCCATTGCAATACTTTAGGTTAATTAATAACCAAAGGTTTATAGTGTTGGTGGTTGTGTTGATCCTTAGAAACCCATGCATCATCTGTTGGGACGCGTGGTATCCACCACCCTCCCTCCTTAATGCCCCTCCCACTCCATTTAAGGTCATCCCCTCCAAACATCACTTCACGCTCAGCTCTCACACTTATGTCCATCCCCTTGTTCATGCTATGGATCTCCCTTGGGTTTTTACCCTCCGTCTACCTCCCACGCATTTGTCATTGTTCCTTCAGGCTTTTGAGTTTCCCCTTAGAGACGAGGTGCAACCTTCTCTGCCTCCCAAGCTCTGTGATGGGTGGTTGATTCCCACGGTCCTCTCGAGTTTCATGTTTCCTCGTTCCCCTCGGTCTCTGGAATTGGAAAGCAACCTAACTCCGCCCTCTGTGTGTTTTGCTGTCGATGAGCTCGGATGCCACATTCTGTATGTGCGCCCTGAGTCTGCATTTCCTTCCTCTAGTGCCATTTTCTGTCTATGTCTAGTCACTGGTGAGCTTGGGTGTGGTTTCTCCTCTTTGCATCTGGGAGACACTGTGGGCAGTCCTTCTATCTCGCTTGTTGGTCCCATCCAAAGTTTAGGGGTTTTTGTTGAGTGAAATCTCTCCTTTTCGAGGAAATTACGTAGCAATAATTCACATTTTGAGCTCAGACAGAGTCTACACAGCGAAATACCCCCACATGTGTTGGGCATGGAGCGAAGAGGTATGGACCTAGTTCAGCGAAGTGTCAAGGAAGGTTTTGATGATTTGAAGGTCAACATACAGAGTCTAGCAGATTTCGTGGCTGTTGGAATCACTAACAATAGGGAGACTGCAAAGGAGGTCAAGCAATTAGTGGATGATGTCTGTTATGTCTCCTCCCAGACTAGCTGTCACGATGCAAGAATTGACGACCATGATATGGACAAGAAAGAGATGATGGGAAAGATTGACCATATACAGGAAGATCTTAAAAATTTGGTGCAACTGAACCAGGGAAGTCACACTCAAGAAAATCCAAGAGCAACCACTCAGAGAATGGAAGAAGACTCCGTCACCCATCCTGTGGGGTTTCCAGGCAAATCTAAATAATCTCCCCTTAGTTCATATTTTGTGTATTATCCTAAATCAACAGCTTATATGAATTTATACTTCTACTATGAATACTCAAAATAGTAACTACTATAGCGGTTCTAAAAGGCCCTCTCTATGGCCATTTTTTGTTTCAGTTTTTATCTTCCTACTAAAATCTTCTTACTATTGTAATTTTTTATTGAATGGTTGTGCACAACCCCTTTAATATACTTTTTTCTAAATTTCTATTAAAAAAACAACAACAAATTAAATAATTAAAAGAAAATTCATTTTAAACTCATATTTTAAACATAATATTATCTTGAATATAAAGTCATTATATAATAAAAACACCATATTAAATAATTAAAAATATATATATATTAAGTTTAAATTTTGAATATAATGGAAAAAAAGAAAAAGCATCGCTTTCTCTAAACAAACAACATCTATTTTGATTTTGGATTAGTTTATGAATGATAATCTTGAGAGTAAAAAGAGGGTATATCATTAGCTTGGAACAAATTCTTCATTATGTTAGTTGTTATTACATTAAATAATTATAAATTGATTATTGTATTTTATTAATAAATTTTAATTTTAAATGTTTTAAAGTCGAGTCTTTTAAAAGTAATAGTTAAAAATAATTTATTTAATATAAATTATAAATAAAATAAAATTAATATAATGAAAATAAAAATATATATCAAAGTTAATGTTAATAAATGAATATTATTTTATAATTATATTTACAATTTTAAAAATAAGAATTAGTAAAGAATAAAATATTTATAAATATCAATTATGATATATTTTGAAAGAATAGGGTTTGAAAAAAAATTGAATTAAAATTCCTCTTATGTAGTTATGTTTTGAAATAATGAATGATATTTTATATGTTTTGAAATATGGTATGTTTATGGTTTATAAGATTTATTTTGTTTTATAAAAAAAATTAAAAAATGGTTTGGATTGGAAGAGAATATAGTCCTTATATAAAAGGAAATTTACTAACTCAAGGCTATATTTAAAGCACTTTAATTATATTTGACATAATAGGCATTGTGGATGTATTGTATTTGATCATTATCTTCATTAGTATGATGACACTAATGTTTGAACACTATAGTGGTTGCTTATGTTTAGTTTCATATTCTTGTGGTTTTCAAGTAGACACCATAATGGGAAGTTCATTTAAACCTAGAATTCAGTTGATAAAGGTAAGGGAAACATTTTAAGAAATAGGAGTGATTTGGAATATTATGCGCACATCGTGACATCTCTGATAAGAGGGTTGACCTACATGAATAGCTCACTCAATTTGAAAAGTGTCAGTTGATGTAACAGTTCACTAAGGTGATTTTCACTATGAAGAAACCTTATTGAAAACGCTAATGATAAATGAGGAGAACATTCTTCTCATTGTTAAAAACTTATTTCATAGTAAAGGGAAAGGAACTTGAAGGTGCTAGAGCTTATCCAATAAGTTAGAGATAATAGATGTCATGGGTCATATGGGTGTAATAGTGTAACTATGAAAGATTACAAAGTATATTGTCAGGAAATAAGACCTTAAGAAGAAGTAACTGTAGATTTGGAATGGACCATTATACTAAAGTTATTCTTGATGTACATATGCTAGAAAACCCATGTGTCAATGTAATGGTCTTTACACATAGGGTTGTTTTGTAAATGTTTGGTTGATAGGAACCATGAGTTCCCTCTAGGCTATGAATGAAATGATATGATACCCAACAATTCCTTATGGAGATCAAATATTGTGACTTAGAGGAGAAGAACTATATTGATATCAATGAATAAAGAAACTGCGACGTAAATACATTACATAGTGATCCTTTAGCAATATTTTAGTAAATGTTACTAAGCATAGTAAATTGCTGTGTGCTAATCTCATGGGCATCAATTAAATTCAAGATAGAAGAATGCACAACAAATAAATATAAATTGGAAATAATTATTAAGAAAACCGAGGGATTGTATGCACGACTTAATTAAATTATCTATATTTTATTACAATTACAATAACTGTTAAGTAGAGAACCATCGATGAGATAACATTCTAACCATGGTCAAAAAAGCAATGTGTTACAATTGGTATTTTGAAGAAATACAAAGAAATTATGTCATGGATTTCCTTATATTATGAATGAACATAACCTTGGGACGAATTTTCTTGAAGGGTTGGTGTATGTAATGCCCCACATTTGGCATTATGTCTCTAGAACTATATTATCACTTGTCCTAATGTTTATTTTGCTTACCTTCTATTTAGACAAGTCAAACTAAAGAGACACTTGATATGTGGACATATGGACATGTTTATGTATTGTGTGATATTATTTTATGGTTATATGTTGGGATGATGATAAACATGCGAGTTCATTTAACATGCAAAGTAAAAAGTAGAAAGTTGGTACATGGATATCAACTCAAAATAATGTTGTAAATGTATAATAGATGTTAGACATGATAAAAATAAACATATTGTTCAAGGTACAAAATTGTTTCTATATGCATGAATATGAGTTAGTCTTGAATCAACCTACAAGGTGATGAGCTATGTATAGCCAAATGATTGTAGTGATGAGGTAAATTGGGTGTTCTGGACATTGTGAAAGTAATGTGTATTATGTGGTTTCCTATGATTTCAAATGCTGCTATGATTTGTGGGTAAGTGTGGTTTTGACGAGATACACCGCATGCCCATAATGGTTGTTCAATGACGTAACTATAAGAACAATAATTGCATAGTATGGCTCATTAAGGCATGCCTTCATTTTCTGCCCCTTTCCCTCTTAAAATTTCAAGCTTCAATCATGCACCCCCCATACCAAATGAAAATACCAATGTTGATTCCCAATATAATTAAAGTCAAACTTGATTATTCTCTGTCCTTCACCAAGCTAAATGTTGGTCACCAAATATTCCATTGTGTATCTCCCATCTCGGTCGATTGCTTATCTGGATCTAGTTTCATAGCTTCCTAGTTGTAGCGTCCTCCAACTTTAGAACCTCTTTTTCTTTTTTACCTTGCACAACAATGGTCATATAACTAGGGATGAAAAACTCAAAAGTGAAAGAAAAGAATTGTCCCTACAATTTCCCATGAATTCCTATAATTTACTTCAATTCCAACCAAATATTTCAATTCCTTTCTTGAATTTTACAAGACTGAACTACTTTTATATAATCCATTATGTTCCTTCATTAAAGACATAGGCCTTACAAAAAATGACTTGTCAAAATGGGAGAGTATAAAAAATACCTACTTTGCATGACACGTTGATCACATCCCTGCACCCACTCCCAATAAAACAACATCTAGAGACATGAGGATACCAATCATTACATACATTTCGACATGAATATGAATGAATGGCAATTTTTTTCAATATTAGTCTCTACATGAAATATCCACATTAAGAGCTTGGCATGATTGGCCTCCAATATTTTGACACTAACCATACATGGAATCGTCGAGAAGTATCAACAGATACATGAGATACTACACCAAACTACATCGACTACAATTGAAGGAATTGGGAAGTAATACAAGATAACACTCCCATGCCTACTTCTATAAATATATTATCTCACAATCAGCAGATAAGCGTTTAAGATTTGACTCACACTTAAAATTTCAAGCCCCAATTCCTACACTTCCCTACCAAATGAAAATACCAATGTTGATTACCACTATAATTAGAGTCAAACTTCATCACTACCTAACCCTTTATTGTTTTAGTCATGTATATGTATACTTTCTCACATAAAAAACTAATATGCATTTCATTTCACCTTCCATCAATTACATGGATTCCTATTTATTGCTTATTAGTACTTGCAAGTGATTTTTCCTTTTCATCGACTATTACACATACCATAGATTCGCTAGCCTTGCTTTCAAATGTACCTTGGATTGGTAATTGTGACCTTTGATTCTCTGGAATATCAAAGAACTGGTTTTTATCTTAATGAAAAAAAACTTTCTTTCAACATATAAAATTATTTTATCTACATACAAACAATTTTCTTTCGTTTTGCAACATATCAAAATTCTCTTTAACATTTCATTTCCCCACTTTGAAAGTATATTAATTATTATTATTCATAAAACTACTATGTTACATACTCACATACTCAATACCTCTGGTAAGAAGAGAAACATTGCTCTTCCCAAACTGCACATCTAAGTCGTCTGAGTCTGATCCCGTGGGATCAATCTCGTGCTCACCGTAAATCAATTCACAGATCTTGGAATCGATTTGGTGGCTGGCATGTCTGCCATGTTTGTGTTAAAATAAGCCCCAAGGGTTAGCTCAATTGGTAAGACGTGCGCACACTCTCTCGGTTCGGGGAGAGGTCACGGGTTCGAGCCTTGAGTCCTTTGGGGTTAGGCCTTCTGCGAGGATGGCCGGTGGTTTACCACCTCTAGCATCCACTAATGTGGGGAAGTATTGCTGAGTTTCCCGTGTATATTTCCATATAAAAAAAATGTTTGTATTAAAATATAAATTCTTTATTGATATCTTCTAAATTCAATGTGAATCGTTGCCACGCGTCTATACATGATTGGATATCAGGATACCAATGTGAATCCTACCCTTTTCAAAGGTTTCACAAGTCTTTGAAGAAGTCTCTGATATGAGATGTGCACCGTCGATCTTGGAAGAATCTGAAAGCTATTAGAGAATCATTCCATCCATTCGTGAAACTAATGATCCCTCCATCTAACAAGCCCCGGGTTCGAATCTCAGCCACATCAAATTGTTTTGAGTATGATAAATCACTAAACGCTTGACACATGTTCCAATATAGTTGTTGATGTCCCCTTCATGGGTCCCGCACTCCATTATCCCATGCAAGCGACCATTGGGAGATTTATGGGGAATCTGGTGACGTTGCATAGTTATCCACCTTGTGATGATTGAATGGGAATCGACCCGAGTAGGATAAAAGACTTTTTCGGCGAATTTTTGTCAAAAACTGGTTAAAATGGTTTTGGGGGTTCAAAACCTGGTTAAAATTGTTTTGCAGATTAGTATTTTGGCAATTTCACCAATAGTAATGGCTTGTAGTAGACTAAATACCGCATTTTTAAATTACTTCAATTGTCGAAATTGTAATTTGAGCACTCTAAATTGTGATTTCATCAAGAATATTTCCGTTGTTTGAGGGTGTTTTGATTAGCACTTATACTGCTCCGAATTAAACTTTACTGGATCTTCTCAATATTTCCATTTTATTAAAAATTAAAAAGTAATTCTGACAGTTTGAGGGTATTTTGTTTAGCACTTATACTGCTCTGAATTGACCTTCACCACACGTCTCAATACTTCCCTTTTATTAAAGAATAAAAAGTAGATTTGAGAAATGTTTTAGGATTTGGATCATCTTTTTTTTCCATTATTTTTTTCACTTTTTTTGAAAATTTAGTTGGAATTGCATAATTTGATTGCCATAAGGATATTTCAATGAGCTGAATTTATTTCCACAATCAAAAATTAAATTTGATTAATACTTTTTTTAGAAGAAAAATAGTTGTTTCTTGATATTCCATATGAATCAAAGGTATCTTGTACAAAGTCATGACCAAAAGTCATTCCATACATGAGGAGAGATCAAAAAAACATAGATTTCCCAAGGAGAGGGACAAAACCCAAATTCCCAAAGATGATTGAAGAAGCAATACCACAGGGAGAACATAAAGATCCCAGACTGCTTATCCAAGGAGGCATCAAGGATAGAAAAAACACACCCCAGGGGGATCAAACAAAGATTATATCCCCAGTTAAAATAAGATAAAAGGCTATAACATCCCATACTCTAAAAGAACAAAAAATGATTATGCCACTTAAAACAAAAAAGCTCTTCAAAGAGCTGTATCGTACCTTCCTCAATGATTTCTCCTTCTAAAAGTTCCGAGAAGGAGAGAAGGCCAGCCTTCATATTCAGTGCTTCCTTGGATAAACGGTCTGCACTCATATTGTGTTCCCTGTAGGCATGCCTAAAGTCAAGGGAAAAAAAAACACGTTTGATTTTAGTATTTTTGTCACACCAATAATACAAATTCAAAGTTGAAAGAGATGATTTTGAATTTGTTCAATTTATAATCACATAGGAATCTCCCCGCACAGAAAGAGAAGGTAGGCCCATGGATACCGCCGATACGAGCAGGGCCCAAAGAGCTAATAGCTCAACCCTAGTATTTGTTTTGGGCCCACTTCACATTTTGAAAAGGAAAGACTCATGACTAATTAAGAGAAAGAGTGAAACTAGCTCCACCATTATTGTTAGATGTTGCCCCGTCAAAAAACCAATAAGGATAGCTAATGTGCGCAACAGGCCCGATAACCTTGGCCTTCTTTTTTGTAAAAACCATAGGATAAGATAAAACCTGATCCATGATTCTGTAACATAATGATCCACTTTCCAAACGTTTATATTCAAAGATACAAAGGTTGCGGCATATCCAAACATTCCAAATGTAAAACACGGGAAAATAATAACACTCCCTTCTATGCTTAAACCAGCCAGTGAGGTTCTCATCTAGAGAAGGCGTAAGCCAAGGAAATTTTAAGTTATATCTCTTGCAAAGGGAGACTATTACAACCCACATAAAGGAGCAAGATACAAAAATATGGTCACATTCTCCTCATTTGTATTACATAAACAGCACATGATGGTCCCATTCGACCCCTTTTTTAACAAAATATCCCATGTAGATATACGATTTTCCAGACTTAGCCACAAAAAGCATTTAATTTTCAGCAAGATTTGCTAGGACCATATCTACGAATGAAGCCAAACATGTGATTTTGATAGATAACAAGATACAATAAGGTCATATGCAAGACTGGCAGAGACATCATCATTCTTAGTATTATGCATCCAAAGAATAGAGTCATGATCTGTTAAAATAGTAGAGTTAAGATAAACTAGTTAACATATCTAAGCAACCAACAACATATCATAAAAAATAAGAACAGGAAAAGAAAAGGACAAGAGAACACCGATATACATGGTTCACTCTAATGGGTTACATCCACGGGAAGGTAGTCTTCTATTATCTCTAGAATGTCTTCTCCAATCTTACAAGAGAGCAAAGCACAAATACCCCAAAGAATATAGATGATGTACAACAGTGTCACAAGAGTACCACTGCTACATCAAGAATACATGATATGTAGAGACTCACTTGACCCTATTATATACTAAGAGATGAGGAGTAATTACTCTCACATATTGCATGTGGGATAATATAATTCTCCAAAATAACATCTCTTACTACAATACCATGGACAAATACTCTACACAAGTAAATACAACACCATATAACTATGGGTTAAATCTATTACTTTTTACATAAGATTGCAGACAACTTCCGACATAATACAAACACATTATTACCTTCCAAGGAATATAATATATTCCAACACTCCCCCTTAATAATGGCTGGGAGAAGGGCCCACACTAACACTAAGGAAGGAAGGAGTTATTACTGCTCCCCCTTGATGACAACTTCCCACATTCCAAGCAAGAAACGAAGATGCACAAAATTTACCTCGATGAAGGATTTGGTGAAGATATCTATTGCCTGCTGCTCAGTTGGACAATAATGAAGAGAAAGAATACCATCTACCACAAGTCCGTGAATGTAATGAGCGTCAAGGTCGAGATGCTTTGTCTTGGGGTGATATACCGGATTATAAGCAAGTTGGATTGCACCCTGAATGTCACATTTCAACACGGTGGATGATTTCGGAGCCATCCCAAGCTCTGTAAGAACATGTCATAACCAAACTGCTTCTTTAGTTGCTTCTTTGGTTTCTCTATATTCTGCTTCACATGAATATAAAGAAAGAGTCTTCGCCTTCTTACTCGACCAAGAAATCGAACCTGAACCAAGTTGAAATACATAACCTACAATGGACCGTCGATCAGAACTGTCACTTGCCCAATCAGAATGTGTGTAACCAGAGAGTGAAACTGTAGTACTGCTCGAATAAAAAACATGTGTAATGTCCCCTGTAAATATCTCAAAATCATCTTAGCTTCATGCCAGTGACTTTCATGAGGTTGTTGCATGAACCGAGAAACCAAACTAACAACAAAAGAGAGATCTGGTTGGCTGTGAGTTAAATATATCAAACTGCCTACAAGCTGATGATAAAGAGTAGCATCAACAAGCGGTGTGGTACACTCAACAATTAACTTTACACCAGACTAAAATGGAGTAGGAGCAGATTTACAATCACTCATATGGAAATGAACCAACAGATCTGCAGCATACTTCGACTAAGAGAGAAACATACCATTTTCCATATGCCAGATTTGAAGACACAACAAATAATGCAATAAACCAAGGTCAGTCATTTCAAACTGCTTTTGAAGATCACTTTTTAGATTTTGAATTAATGTAAGCTGGCTTCTTGTGATTATTAGATCATCTACATATAAAACAACAATGAGAATATTAGTACCAAAGTTCTGAACATACAAATTTTTATCAGATATACAACGCTTAAAACCATTCTTCAAAAAATATGCATCAATTTTATCATACCAAGCCCTAGGTGATTGTTTAAGACCATATAAAGATGTGTAATTTACATACTAAATTTGATGATTCAGCATTAATAAAACCAGGAGGCTATTGCATATAAATTTCCTCATTAAGATCACCATTTAAAAAAACACTTTTAACATCCATTTGGTGTATTTCCCATTTATACGATGAAGCAATAGATAAAATGGTTCTTATTGTATTCATTTTAGCAACATGAGCAAAAGTTTCATTATAATCTATACCTTCAAGTTGATTAAAACCTTTTGCAACTAACCTAGTTTTATACTTTTCAATCTATCCTTCTGCAGTGAGCTTAGTTTTATAAACCCATTTACAACCAACTAAATTCTTACCAACAGGAAGAGGAACAAGAGACCAAGTCTTGCTCTTCATAAGAGACTCATACTCAGCAGTCATAGCTTGTTCCCATTGAGGTTTACCTTGAGCTTGAGCATAAGAGGTAGGATCATATGTGGCCAAAACTTTGGTCATAAGGGAAAAGTTAGATCTAGTTCTACGAGGGTCGGAAGGGTTACCGACCTCACTACCTGCAAATTCAAGAGTTCTCCAGTCCCAAACAGGAAGGTTAGAGGAAACAGAAGTTTCTTCAGCTTCAGTACATTCAAGTGGAATACTTGAAGAAGAGGGTGAACTAGGATCAACAACAAGCACAAAACTAGAAGAAGAAACCAAGATAAGAGTAATAGGAGACAATGAGATATTCAGTGTAACATGAGGTTCGACAAACTCAGGTGGTGAAGATACTTCCGCAAAGTGAACATCCCTTCGGATGATAACACTCTAAGTAGAGGCATCAAATAACCTGTAAGTCTTAGAATCCTCAGAATAACCAATGAATATACATTTGTGAGACTTGGGATCTGTTTTTTTCCATTTATCGTCAGGAATGTGAGCCCAACATTCACAACCAAACACCTTAAAGTTACTAATATCAGGTTTCCGACTATTCCATTTTTCCTCGTGGGTAACATGCTTAACACCTTTTGTAGGAACTCAATTTAAAATAAAGTTTGCACAACTTACAGCTTCAGCCCCAAAAAAATTTATGTAATCCTTTAGAATAAAGCATACATCTAGCCATTTCTACTAAATTTAGGTTTTCCCTTTCAGCAACACCATTTTGTTGAGGTGTGTACGGTACAGTCTTTTGGTGTTGAATACCATGTTTGGATAAAAATGCTTCAAATTCATTCTTAACAAATTCGCCCCCATTATCTGATCTGAAAGTCTTAATCTTCTTATTAGACTCATCTTCAACCAAAGGTTTAAGAAATTGACATATTGAAAAAACTTCACTTTTATTTTTCAAGAAATAAACCCATGATTTTCTACTAAAGTCGTCAATAAAAGTAAGAAAATAGATTATACGAGATAAAGAGGGAACATCAAGAGGACCACAAATGTCACTATGAATTAATTGCAAAGGTTCTTTAGCACGCCAAGCTTTACCTTTCTCAAACATTTCTCCATGTACCATTTTAGTTAACAATTTCATTTTACCATAATTCAAATGACATAATCTTTCATGCCATAATTTACTTTGTTCGTCGGTGTGGGAAACATAGGAATAAAAAGGTTGTATTTTAGTTGAGTTAAAACCAGCAAATTTATATAGACCAGCAGTATGATCAACAGGACCAGAAGAAACTACTTTGAAATTTTGATTGATATCTTTAAGAACAGGACAAGAAGAACATATTTGTCAGGCCATGCTTCAAATTTAAACCCTTTTTGAAAATCTAGATAAATAGAAAGTAAGTTAATGGGCATGTGTTCAACATGAAAAACATATTCCAATTGACCATTAGTAACATTAACATTACCGGAACCAATTACAGAAATTTATTTACCATCACCTATAGAAACTTTCTAAGATATGTGTTTACGATTGTCATAGGAAGTAAATAAAGAAGCATCACCAGTCATATGTTTAGATGCACCAGAATCGATTATCCATTCCACGTTAGAAGAAGAATTATTAGGCAAATCAACGGATGCACATAAAGCTACTTGAGATTCATTAGAGGTTTTCTTTTTAGCTTTAGCCATTAAACGTTTTGCTTTAAAACAATTCTTTTCATGATGGTTAGCTTTACCACAATGTTTACAAGGATCATACACTTTCTTCTGTTTACTATTTTCATTAGAAGCATGAGAAGCATGTCCAGAATTAGTATTAGAAGGATTAGAACCTTTAGCATTATTAAAAAATTTCTTATGATTCTTATTAAGTGCAATTAGAGCTTTATTAGGTGTGAGTTGTCATGAAACAATTAACATTTCTTGCTCATTGATCAATCCTTTACAAAAATCATCAAAATTTTGCTTCGTAGTACTTTGAGACAACTCTAGAGCTCTATTCCTAGTTTGGATGAACATATCAAAACAAGATGGCATTTTACGTTCTACAAGAATAATAAGAGTAGTGTCATCTTTCTTGTAATCTTTACCACAACTATTTAATTTCTCATTTAAAGTTTTCAATTCAGCAAGATATAACTCAACTCTTTCAAAGTCAATAGGTTTGAGGTCAAAGATCTTCTTTTCAAGATAATATGCAGAAACATCATCAGATTTATCAAATAAAGAGGAAAGAATTTTCCATACCTGAACTGGGTTGTCTTTTGCCTCAATATTTACCTGAAGACTATCTAAAACAGTTTGACCAATGAGGCCCATTGCTGGATCATTTTTAGCTTCCCATAAATCCAAATCATCAGCATCAGTAGGTGTCTTGTGTTCACCATTAACTAGCCTCCAAATATTCTTACTCCTGAGAACATCAAACATCTTTCTCTTCCAGGCAAGATAGTTAGAACCAACTAATTCAGCAACAGAAGCTACTTCGGAAGTCATAATGAGTGAAATTTTGTCAAGAAATAAGAAACCCTAATACTGAAAAATGACAAAAAAATAGTGAAGAAATTGAAAACAGTTACACTTCACTGATCTGAATCTACAAAAGCACAGTTAGAAACACAGTAAGGAAATGAGGAGAAACTTTTACTTACAACCCTGTGAAAAAAATGTGCCTAGAAAAACCCAATCTTTTGTTCTGGTCTCGTAAGTGGATCCAGAATGGTTGTTCCAATTCCCAAAACAGGTTATACTCACACACTCAATACCTCTGGTAAGAATAGAAACATTGCTCTTCCTAAACTGCACATCTAAGTCTCTCAATTCTGATCCCATGGGATCAATCTCGTGCTCACCATAAATCAATTCACAGATCTTGGAATCGATTTGGTGGTTGGCTTGTCTGCCATGTTTGTGTTAAAATATAAAGTCTTTATTGATTTCTTGTCAATTCAATGTGAATTCTGCCACGCGTCTATACATGATTGGATATCAGGATACCAATGTGAATCCTACCCTTTTCAAAGGCTTCATAAGTCTTTGAAGAAGTCTCTGATATGAGATGTGCACCGTCGATCTTGGAAGAATCCAACAACTATTAGAGAATCATTCTGTCCCTTCGTGAAATTAATGATCCCTCCATCTGACAAGCCCCGGGTTCGAATCTCGGACACATCAAATTGTTTTGAGTTCGATATATCACTAAACGCTTGACACGTGTTCCAATATAGTTGTTGATGTCCCCTTCATGCGTCCCGCACTCCATTATCCCATGCAAGAGACCATTAGGAGATTTATGGGGAATCTGGTGACGTTGCATTGTTCTCTACCTTATGATGATTGAATGGGAATCGACCCGAGTAGGATAAAGACAACTAATCCCCCCCCCCCTCCCCCCGCCCCCCTGCTTTTTCGGTGAGTTTTTGTCAAAAACTGGTTTAAATGGTTTGGGGGGTTCAAAAAATGGTTAAAATTGTTTTGCAGATTAGTAATTTTTCCATTTCACCAATAGTAATGGCTTGTAGTAGACTAAATACCGCATTTTTAAATTACTTCGATTGTCAAAATTGCAATTTGAGCACTCTAAATTGTGATTTCATCAAAGAATATTTCAGCTCTTTGAGGGTGTTTTGATTAGCGCTTATACTGCTCTGAATCAAACTTCACCAGATCTTCTCAATACTTCCATTTTATTAAAAACTAAAAAGTAATTCTGGCAGTTTGAGGGTATTTTTTTTAGCACTTATACTGCTCTGAATTGACCTTCACCACACGTCTCAATACTTCCCTTTTATTAAAGAATAAAAAGTAGATTTGAGAAATGTTTTAGGATTTGGATCATTTTTTTCCATTATTTTTTTGTCACTTTTTTTGAAAATTTAGTTGGAATTGCATAATTTGATTGCCATAAAGATATTTCAATGAGCTGGATAATTTTTAGCTTCCCATATATCCAAATCATCAGCATCAGTAGGTGTCTTGTGTTCACCATTAACTAGCCTCCAAAGATTCTTACTCCTGAGAACATCAATCATCTTTCTCTTCCAGGAAAGATAGTTAGAACCAACTAATTCAGCAACAGAAGCTACTTCGGAAGTCATAATGAATGAAATATTTTCAAGAAATAAGAAACCCTAATACTGAAAAATGACAGAAAAATAGTGAAGAACTTGAAAACGGTTACACTTTACTGATCTGAATCTGCAAAAGAACAGTTAGAAACACAGTAAAGAAAAGAGGAGAAACTTTCACTTACAACCCTGTGAAATAACTGTGCTCAAAAAAGCCCAGTCTTTTGTTCTAGCCTTGTAGATGGATCCAGAATGGCTATTCTAATTCCAAACACAGGTTGTAATAAAAAATTCGGTAAGAAATGACCAAGTTACGACCATTTTTTATAACTGTCGTTTTTATTACCGAAAAAAAACCTAGAAATGCCCAGTTTTCTATTTTGGTGGCGTAGGTGGATCTGGAATGGTTGTTCGAATTCCAAAAATAGGTGTTAATAAAAAAACGGGTAAAAATGACCAAGTTACAACCCTTTTGTATAACTGTCATATTTATTACCGAAAGAAAGCCCATAAATACTAAGTTTTCTGTTCTGGTTGCGTGGGTGGATACAGAATGGCGTTTCCAATTCGAAAAACACGTGTAATAAAAATTCTGATAAAAACTGACCAAGTTATGGCCATTTTTTATGACTGTCATTTTTTTAATTGGAAGAAATATCTCCTTGAGGAGAGCCCCGAAATCATGTAGATCTACAGAAAAAACATCAAGAAACCCTTGAAAAAATTCTGCAAAAATCTTACACAACAAGTTAGGGTCAAGGTAAAAAAAAATGCAGAAATATGCCCAGATCTGAAGAGAAGCCTAATGGCTACTAGATAGAAATCAAATCTACAACAAAATGATAATTCCCAAATGATAATTGTTATTGATTGAAAGCTATAGAAGGTACTAGATCATAGCAACCTGCTCTGATACCATGTTATAATAGTAGAGTCAAGCTAAACTAGTTAACCTATCTAAGCAACCAACAACATATCATAAAAGATAAGAACAGGAAAAGAAAAGGACAAGAGAACACCGATATATGTGGTTCACCCTAATGGGTTACATCCACGGGAAGGTATTCTTCTATTATCTCCAGAATTTCTTATCCAATATTATAAGAGAGCAAAGCACAAATACCCCAAAGAATATAAATGATGTACAACAGTGTCACAATAGTACCACTGCTACATCAAGAATACATGATATGTAGAGACTCACTTAACCATATTATATACTAAGAGATGAGGAGGAATTACTCTCACATATTTCATGTGAGATAATATAATTCTCCAAAATAAAATCTCTTAATAGAATACCATGGACAAATACTCTACACAAGTAAATACAACACCATATAACTATGGGTTAAATGTATTACTCTTTTACATAAGATTGTAGACAACTTCCGACATAATACAAAGACATTATTACCTTTCAAGGAATACAATATATTCCAACACGATCCTCATATAGTTTAATACCCCCATGAGATAATTCGTTGATGTACAATGACCATTCTGACTTCCAGCTGCCACCGAGGTTCAAATCCTCCGCGGTAAGCTAGTACGAGTGACCCGAGGCTCCTTCCCCCCTATTGCATGCATGGTTAAGTGTGCTTATGCCTAAGTCCAGAAGGTAGTCCTGAAGTTCTTCAAAAAGAATAAAAGTAGAGTCTAAACCCGAGATGGGATCAATTTCCAATTTTATACTGCTTTTGTTACCTACTTTCCATCCCAGCTTACAACTTAGCTACGATAGCGTCCTGATGAAGCCATTCCAGAAAATGGAGGTATCATTAATAGAGAACCATTGCTTTCTCAACCAGTCCTCCAAGGATAAGTTTTTAAGATATTTAATCCTTATCATAGAACTCCAGATACCCGACCTTTCAATACTGACCATAAAATTTTGAGCCTAAGCGCCATGCCAAACCATTCCAAATTTTTTATGTTCCATCCACCATAATCATAGGGCCTTGAGAGAGTCTACCAGTCCACTAAGTGCATCCTTCTCTTATGAGCCGAGTTGCCCCAAAGAAAGGAGAAAATTATTTAATAGAGACTATTCAGTGCAGTCTTGGGAATTTTTGCCAAAGAAAACCAGTATACAGGAATTTCGGATAACACATATCATATAAGAATTAACCTACCACCCAGAGATAGATACCTAAGGGACCAATGACTGGTTTTCTTTTCAAAACTTTTAAGGATCCATCTCTAGTCATTAACTCCATAACCCAGTGGCTTAAGTCGATATCCTAAATATTTAAATCCATAATCAATGTGATCCATTTTGAAGGGAAATATCCCAGAGATACCCCTACAGATATCCTCATTAACATCATTATAAAGAAATGAAGATTTGTCTAGGATTATGCTCATACCTGAAGCTAAGCAAAAGAGATTCAATCTGTCCTTATACTCAGCCCATTCATCCAAGGTACCAATTCCAAACAACGCCACATCATCCACGAAAAGTTGATGTGTTAAAGCCACAGACCTGGAAAGCTTAACCCCCTTTATAGTTCCCCTACATTTAGAATCATTTATGAGTAAGTCGAGCCCCTAAATTTGAATAATACAAAATGACTATTGATGGAAAATTTTATGATATGATTTCAACAAAAATGACAAAACACAAATAACATATTTAAACAACTTTTCATGAATAATCATCGAATTTGAATAATAATCTTAATTTTAATATGAAATTGTACATTCTTAAAAGAATGATCATGAACTTTCCAAAAAAACACTTACATACAATACTTCACATCAAAAATTCATTTATTCCCTTACTACATCAAATATTTCTTTCATATATTTATCATTCGTCTTTACACTTTCAGATTTAATAAAGGGAGTAGAACTCTTTTTGTTCAAATACAAAATTTACAAAAATTTATCCTGCAAAACAGTTACTCTCGATCTTCCTTAATTACTTCCTCAAGCTTGGTTTTTCCGGGATCCAATAGCAATGCATATTTTGATAAATGGTATGCTTCAGAGTCCAACTCTCTGTATACATGGACCAATGATAGTATAGAGAAAGAGTCCATTTTCCTTTGAATTGAATTCAAAAGATGTTGAAGTTAAGGGGATCTGATTTGAATTTTGTTGTTGGCCTAGTCAATGACCATCTTTAAATCTCCAAAAATATAAAGATTTGAAATATTTCTTGTTATTTCCACCTTTAAAATTGAATGAAGAGCTAGAATTTCATCCTTACTGTTTTAGCAGTGCCCAGGAGCAAATCTTATCATCATCTTGTGGTTTTCTGCAAGGCATAAAACACCCCTTGAACCACCCAAGGGGGGATCTCGTTGACTTGCACTTAAATATATATGTATATTTAAAAACATTTTATTTTCTCGGATGGGGTGCCATTAAGGTGAATCAAGAGTATTAATGGCAACGGGATGATAGGCGGTCTGGAGGCAACGACGGCTTCTGCGAGACATTCATGTTACAGTTGAATTTACCACACATGGTTGATCACATATTTATGGCCTTCCCTGTCCCTCTGTAGACTCTTTAGACCCCATGGATTGATATTGTACCTTTGATGTTTCCAAGTTTATCCCTAGAAACACATGTTTAATGGTGTACGCGACTTTTAATCCCATACTCGCTTGTATACGCGGATTTTGACCTCAAACCAACGTACATTGGGATGTGTGCATAAATCCAAATATTTTTGGAGTTTTCCTTCATGTGTGTCTGAACCACTTGACTCTTGGCCTTCCATATGCCTTGAGATCGCTCATATTTGGACCTCCATTACCCCTTTGGAGTGCTATATAAGGAACCCCTTGGATACATTGAAGAGGAGGAATTGAAGAGCAAGGAAACTATAGTCTATTGTTGTCGTAGCTTCCATATACTTGAGTTTGCATCCCTTTGTCCCTTTGGAGCACTTTGTGTTCTTTCCAAGCTTTCCTTTGCTTGTGAGCTTGCTATCAAGAGATGGAGGATTAACGTGGTGGAAGCCCAGGTGGAGGACTCATTTTTTTCGGTTCGCAAACGTGATGACAGAGGTTGTCGCTTCTGTAATCTTTGATTTGATTAATAGAAATATATTTTCCTGTCCAATAATGTGCATTTGAATGAATATTGAATCCATGGATATGTTTAATTGCTTATACATTGTTGATTATATATGCTAGAGTAGATCTAACACCATATTATATAGCATGCTTGTCTTGTTTGTTGTTGTTGAGAGCAAATTTCTAGCGCAAGCAGGATTGGAAAAAGCTCAACGGGGATCTACTTCAACCGTCTGGAATAAGGTATGATTCAAGATTCTTTAGTGTTAGATGTTTGGTTTCTCTTGCATATTGGGAAGGGATTGATTTCTCAGGCCTAGCTGTATGTTGTGGTACACCCCAAACCATAGGAAGTTTCTCTCTGTAATAGAATTGGCAACCACACTAGGGGCGTTCCTTGTTTTTCTTTGGGGTTTGGGGGCACAATGTGCTTGATATTATTGACTTGATCTCTGTTTCTCCCTGTTTTCGTGTCACATTTTATAGTATGTTCATCCATTGACACTCCCCTTTATTGGTTTGACCCTTGGCCTGCTTTTTACCACTGTCTTCTCTGTATACACAGGTTTTTGCCAAAAGTTGTGTACATACGCATATTACATACATAGAGTTTTGGCCAAAAGTCACGTATACATGCAGGTTTTTGGCCAAAATCCACGTATACATGCAGGTTTTTGGCCAAAAGTCACATACATACGTTGTTGTTCTTTATACAGTCGCGTACATCCTCCCTTTTGGTTGATTTTGATGTTGTAGGAAGTTATTGGGTGGGTTATGAGTGTGGCTGGGTCTTCCTGGGTTCTGATGTTGTCTGTTGGATGCTTCTTTTGTGACTAGAGACTGCTTTTTTATTGTTTTTTCTTTGAAAGTAGTTTTAGTCATTTATCTTTTGGTTTTTCCATTTGTGCATTTACTATTTTTTGTCTCGGTGTCTTGCTAGGCTTGTGTTTTATACTTGCTGCAGAGACTAAGAATTTTAAATGACTTTTATTGCATTTTTTCATTCTTTTATATTGAAAAATACAAAATAGTTTCACTCTTACTTGCATCTTAAATATGGATTTGAGGAGGTACTTGCATTGGATTGCTTGGATGAGAGTTGTGTTTAAGCTTTCATATATGAATGATTGCACTTACATTTGAAGGAAAAATCTTGCACTTCACGTAGTAGCATACCTTGTTTTTCATTCTACACATTGCATTTGCATTGCTTGTTAGGTGTGCATTTTGCTTCATGTTGTGTCATAACACCATAAGTTGCACAACCATTACCCTTTGAGTAATTACAGCCAATTAAAATCAACACATAATAAAATGAATTACACTATTTTCTTTTCTAGGGTGCATCAACAAGAATAGGTTTTAGGGTCTTGGAATATTTCATTGTCAATCAATTCTCCAAGACCACTAGACAAAACAATTAGGTGTCTGTCCAAGTGAGAGAGTGAAACCCTTGGTATAATTAGTGTTTATTAGGACGCTCCTCTTACACAGGAGTGCCTGCGATTGTGATTGGGATGACCCCTGGTCACTTTCTATGAGCACCGAATATATTTCCAAGATTGTATTCATATCTGGAGGCTCTTTTGAGAGTTTTGGGATTTGCTACCTTTCCCATACTGTCAATCCTACCTGCGACTGTCCGCCTAAGCATTGGTTAAATTGGGGTGACCTTAGTTTCCTTACCTAGGTATCACAGGGGTTACTTGTAGAGGTTATTCTGTAGATGTCTTTCCCAAGTGGAGGTCGGACAGCACAGTCTCTTTATGCATTGAAGCTAAGGGCCACTATAATTGGTTACATACCTCCACTTGTACTGTATGGGAGTTTTGAGCCTCTCCTAGGTGAGACATACCTGCTACATTCGGGATCTCACATATTCTCCCCTTGGTTTGTTTGTATTTTGGTTGTACATTTTCTTAGGAGTGTACTCTTTGTGCACTAGTTGGCCTTTGGGATCGTGGTTACTTGAGTATATTTATGCTCTCTTGAATTTGGCTCCTTTTATTTTCATCATGCTTGGTATCCTATCACCCGTCCTTGGTCCTAGTATGGACCCTGGTGTCAGACTTGGGGGCATCACAGCCCCTTACCGTGCTCATATATTTGGGAGTGGTCTGTCACATGCCCCAAATTGTAAAAACATTTTATGTTTTAAGAGAAATTATGTTATAATTTTATTATAAAGTTTGTAATTAATGACCAAGTGGGGTCAAGGATAATTGCATGTAATTGTTGAATATTTTATTAATTAACAAATGAAAGATGAGACAACAACTTAAGAAGGCTATTAAATGAGCGTTTTACTGGTCACTTGGTGGAATAGGCTAGGTTGAGAGCAGATTCACACTTGGCAGCATCCTCAAACTACTTCTAGCTATGCAGGAGGCAACTTCCCTATTTTTGTGGTCATGTTCCCCAAGAAAGTGGAACAAGAGCAGGTGGCTCATTAAGTGAAAACTGACTCAAAATACCTAGGCATGCTAATAAAACTTCCCATTGAATTCAACTAAGGCTTCTCATTCTTTACTTGTGAAAATTCTAAGTGAATTTAGTGCACAAGAACATTCAATGGAGGGGATTAACATAAGTTTTCTTTGAGTGAAAAGTGTTTAAGTTCTGAACTAGTGCAACTAATTCTAAGTTGAGTTCATATTGCTACAAGCAGAATAGATTACTATTGAATACTCAGTAGAGTTGCAGAGGTTTTCTAAACCACTTCTTTCACCCAGTGCTTTCATCTAGGTGGACGAGTAGACAGGCTCGGGGGTCCTGAGGTTTGCAGTTCATCTATCTCCAGGAGTTGTTTGGGAGGAAAAGGCTCCTTAAGTTTTTGTCTCCTCTGCTACATTTCTAGGTTCGACATATTTTTTCTAATTACTCTATGCATACTTAGGATCAATATTGAATGAATTTAGGAAATAATATGTTATGTTTCCGATTAGAATGATTGAAGGAAATCTATCACTGTGAAAAGATAGAGAATTATGGATTAGGAACAATGATTAGAGTAACTTCCAATTTTACTAATGGATAAAATACCTAACTGTATCTTTCCACACCTTCAAGAAGGTAGTACTCTAGTACAGTAGGTTAGATTAAATTCTGATAGATAATCAAATGAAGTATGCAAAAACATGTTTATTTACCTTCTACAGATTTTATAGGGTTAAGTCAGAAGAAAGCTTTTCTATTTCAGAAATTTATTTTGACAGAGTACATTACTATAAAAATAAACAAAACTATCTCCAAGAAAGATCTTGAAAAAAAATATACACAGTTTGTGCTCCTATTTACACAACAAATAAGTTATTAGTTATAAGCCTAATTATTATAAGTATACATAGTTATTAAACAGTATAAGAACAGAGAAATGATTAAGCAGGAATAACTTAAAAGCAGTAAAATGAGGTATGGTAATCACTTAGGTAATTTCAGTACTAATATAAGTGAGAATCAAACTTTAGATACATTACAGTTAAATATTAAACTCTGTAAAGATTTAAAATAATTAAAATTATACAAAACCCTAATTTGGAGAAACTGTCAAATATGACCTTCATTTCCTTCTCTTTTTCTAGAACATGGTTAATACAGTTTTACTCATAATTACTTGAATCCTAAATTCTTCATTTATACAAATACAAATTAACTATTTGATAAATACACAGAATTAAATAAATTTTTCACAGAAACAGTGTTGAAACTGTTTGTCAAGTATAAACTAAGACTAATTAAGTAAAGACCCTTTAATTTTTCCAACCCAATTACACAATAGAAACTCAGGCTGTACTAATCAACCCTTATTTTTATTTATTTCCTGAATAATTGTTTTTGCTGACAGAGAAAAACTCAAACTCTGTTTAAAAACCAACATTCTGAACTTTTTCCTCTTTTAAACAAAATCGAAAATTACGAACTTAAACCATAATAAAACCGCTTTTAAGTTCTTTAACCATTCATTCATCAACACCAGTATTGTAGCAGCAAATTAAGCTAACTTAAAATTTTAAATTCTTAAACATTACAAGAAAACCCCACAGTCTACCATCGACCTCATAAAAACCATAGTTCATGGCCGAATACAAGAACATCTAACACAGTAAGCCTTTAAAGCTTAAACAAGATATAAATATCTTTAAAAACCATAGCTTAATTTATAAATAAAACCGTTGCAGTTTCCATTCAAGTTACAGCCTAATGGCTTGTTCCAACAGAAGTCATGGCTTAAAAATCATGTCCAAAATATAAGTTTTGTAAATCAAGATATGGCCGAGAAGGCCTCATACTAATTTCATCAAGTCGTGACCATACAGTCTTCCTAAAAACAAATAGAGTACATCGTAGCCACAACCAAGACGGTACTCAAACCAAGCGAAAGAACATCAACCAAAACTCAATATACACCCATCGTAGGAGGAACCTCAGGAAAGATCGAGGCTTACCAGGTTAAACACCAAACGTGGAGCCCTTTCGTTGTGATATGTGGTGTCTTCTAAGTGACCACGGCCATCTTCAAAAGTTTGCATAAGATAAAAACTAGGTATTAAACTTTCTTATTTTAAAAACAAATACAGTAAACCTTGAAAACAATGTAGAAGATTTTAAACTTAAATATATATTTACCTGGATAGTTTTGACCTCATTCGCATAGAAGGTGGCATAAACAGAACTCTAGCCACAAGCTGGAGTATACCCAAGAAAATGAGGGGAGCTACTGTCAAGAAATCCTTGACGAGATTATTCTTGTCAAGAACTCTATGTTCAAAAGCCAAGGCCACGCCACGATGAACCAGAGTTCGAGCCCATACTGTAACTCAGACAGAGTTCACAACTGAACCAAAGCACGAAGGAAAGCCCACGTAGAGGCAAAAGTAATGGCAACAAACACCTCACAAACATAGCAAAGCGATGGCGATGAAGACCTCACACGCAAGAAGAAATGTAAGGGCAGGGAAGGCTTGTACAGGAAGAGATAAGGAATGGGAGCAAGGCCCATGCGGCCATGATCCTGGGGCCCCTCTCCATAGTAGTAGTAAAAAGGATAATTCAATGCGGAATTTTAGGTTATTGGGAGACTTATATGGTGAAGTTCCAAATTCAAAACCCTAACCATTTATCATCGACCATGTGGAGCTCAATATATTTTTTAGTTGTGGGTTTTGCGCTATAGTTTAAAAGCCCTGGAGCATCCTGCACACAAAATGTTTTTTATGTAAAATTTGGTTATTAACTTATTCAAATCTATCAATATCTATATATTATAGGATGCATAATGTAAATGAAAAGGTATGATAGTTATAACCCTCCCTCAATTTAGAATTTTAATTATAGAATAAGGACCTTGTAAATGATAGTTGTATGTGCAAAAAGACTCTTAACCTTGTTTAATATGGGCATAAACATACTTATAATGCGTAATAAGACTATTTGTAACATAGGTTGGAACATTGGTTAAAAGGCTTACAAGTAAGGTTTCGAATATAGAATGCTTAGCATAGCTCATGGGTAAAGTCTTTATAGTTTAAAATTGCATAAATAGGATAGTAAATCTTATCATATAACATCTCTTAATGAGATTTAAATCATGCAAGAGTTTGGGAGTAGTTAGGTTCATTAAGCGATGAACTCTTAACCCATAAAACCAAAGCAGTTATACAACTACATATGAACTATCATGGTAACAAGTAATAAGGTATCAAATGACATGATATACAAATTTATCTTTCTCTAGAATTGTATATAGGACCTAAACTAATAATAAATAAATGAAAGTTTGATGAACAAGTTATAGTCGAAGCAAGGTAGAAGAACAACTAGCTTTATGTCCAGATTCTCGAAATACTTATGCTTACAAGAAATTAAATAAAACATAAATATACAGTTTCAGCGATACTTCCTTTATTTTTTATCAAAGCTGTAATTTAAACAAATATACTAGCATTTTTATTTATGCTAGTTGAGATAATTAATCTCGATCCGGGAACTGGTTACAAAACGTCTTACCTGTAAAAAGACCTGTAAAAGAAGCATCATTTCACTACATTAGCTAAAAAGCTAAGTAAGCCTCGGACTTAACTGAAGTTCCTTCATATTCACATACAGTAAAACAAACTTTAGCACTTAGTAATTAAACAGATGTTCAAAGTTCATATTATTCCAAATCATAACCTGCTAAATCAAACCTTTAATAATGATTTATGAAAGCAAATATTAAGTATGCAGATCTAGAATTTAATAAAGGATTTAGTTCTAGTTTAAACCTTATTATGTTAACTGTTAATAGTTAAATGTCCGTCGGAAGTGACGATAATAAACATTTAATGTCATAGAAAAAATTTTAAATTTTTACGAATTTTTGGAGTATTACATGTGGTATCAGAGCACAAGTTCAGACACTAGGCCTGAATGCGACTCAACCTGCCTAGACAAATAGTAACTTAAATGCATGCATACTGATTATTATTTTTCTTTTTGAAATGTTATTACCAGAGAATTTTTCTGAGTTAGAACTGCAGGTATGGAAAGACTCGAGGAATATGCAGATGAGGATTTCCCGTTTAATGAACAAAATAATTCGAAAGGAGAACCAGTTCAGGAAGAAATAACTAACAATTCTTCATAATTATTACAAACTGTTAAAGAATTAAGAACTAAGATGGAAACAATTAAAAAGGAAAATGAAAGAATTCTGAGAGCTCAAGAGGAGCTGAACCAGATACTGATGCAAAAAATATCAAAGTGAAGAAAAAGATAAACAGATAGGATCCAAAGATATGGCATACCAACATAAAAGTAAAAATTCTAAACAATCTAAAATTGAAAGTAACTCGTCCTCTGAAGTTTATGGTGATTCATATAGGAAAAATCGTCAATACACTAGTGATAGTAGTGAAGATAATTATCATTCAAGAAAAAGAAAATTTAAGCCTTATGAAGAAATTTCAGGAGAATTTAAGAAGATAAAACCACCCACTTTCAATGGTGAAACTGAGAAAGGGGAAGAAGCTAAATCATCGATGTCTGGAATGAAGAAGTATTTCCAAATCTATAATTACTCTAACCAACTAAAAGCAAGGATGTCCATTTACAACTTAACTGGGAAGGCGGATATTTGGTGGCAGGATCTAAAATGAGTAAAAGGTATTAGGGAAAAGAACATTAACTAGAGTACCTTTAAGAACTATTTTAAAAGGAATTTTTTGTCAAAATAGTACTACGAAGAGCGAGCTGAGGAATTTTATGAACTGAAGCTGGGAACTATGAACATGAAAGAATTAAATAGTAAATTTTTAAGTTTGCTACATTACATGCCTTACATTGTGGATGAGAAAACTAAGGTACAATGGTTTCTAAGTTGTTTACCTTTTCACATTAAATATAGAATTGAATACGATAATCCAAAAACCATAGAATAGGCTATGCAAAAGGCAAATTTTTGCTATGAGCAGAACCACAAAAAGGAAAGCATGTCAAACTGGAAGGCTAAGAGGTCTATTAATTTTGAACAGAAAAAGAAGGGTTTCATACCTAACCACAATTTTAGGAATAATAACCCACGTAATTTTCCTCATAATAATTTCCAAGGAAATAAAGGTAATTCATAGTTAAACCCTAATGGCCCTAGAAATAAAGAACCTGCTAATAATCACAGCAATTACATTAAGAACAATGAACATAAAGAACCAGTAAAGTGTTGGGAGTGTAATGGACCTCATCATGCATCGGTATGCACTAACAGAAAGAATATTGTCAACAACATACATACGGTGTAGGAGGAGATGATTGTTGGTGACTTAGCAAGGACAATGCCTAGGATCAACGTGGCACTGGAAAATAGGCAGGCGGATTATCAAACTTCCATGGTGGAAGTAGAAGGTAAGTTGAATCAAACACCTATTTCTATCTTAATTGACCCAGGGGCTAACCTGAGTTATATTTCTCCTAATTTAGTATAAAAATGGAAGTTATCAGTAGAAAATTTTGCGAAGTAATGGTTAGTTCAACTAGCTACTGGAGAAAAAAGAAAAGTGATTAGTTTTGTAAAAGATTGTACTGTAAGTATGGATCAGTTTGAAACCTCTGTGAAGCTTAATGTACTTCCTTTAGGCTCTTATGACATGTTAATTGGTATGGATTGGTTAGAACAACATAGAGTAGTTATGAATTGTTTCAACAAAACTTTTACTTGCGTAAATAATGAAGGAAAAATAGTAACCGTAGTAGGAATCCCTAGGAAAACAGCTATCAGACAAATCTCTGCTTTGCTATTAAAGATAGTTGTTCGAAAGGGTTGTAAATCCTTTATTGTAACTGTAATTAACGAATAGCATACTAACAATGAAGATAAACTAAAACTGGAAGATATTCCAATCCTGAGGGGGTATTCGAAAGTATTTACGGAATAAATTTTGGGACTGCCTCCGAAAAGGGAGTTAGACTTCACTATTGAGTTGGTACCTGGTGCAGTGCCTAGCTCAAAGTCCCCTTATTGGGTGAATATTTTGGAACTGAATGAATTAAAATCACAGTTAAAGGAACTTATTAATAAGAATTATATAATACCCAGCATGTCTCCTTGGGGAGCACCTGTTATTTTTGTTAAAAAGAAGGACGATACTCTACAATTATGCATTGATTATTGTCAACTAAATAAAATGACCATTAAGAATAGATACCCGTTGCCCCACATAGATGATCTGTTTGATCAGCTGCATGGATCAAATGTATTTTCAAAGATTGACTTACGATCTGGTTATCACCATGTCCAAATCAAAGATGAAGACAATTTTAAAACAGCTTTTAGAACCAGATATGGTCAGTATGAGTTTGTTGCTATGCCATTTGGGCTTACTATTGCCTCGACTGTCTTCATGTGCTTAATGAATAATGTATTGCATAAGTACCTTGATAAATTTGTGGTGGTATTCATTGATGACATTCAAATTTATTCTAAGTCTAAAGGAGAACACGAGGAGCACTTAAAAATTGTTTTACAAGAATTGAGAGAACATCACCTTTATGCGAAATTTAGTAAGTGCAATTTCTTTCAAGATAAAATACAGTACTTGGTCCATGTGGTAAGTAAAGAAGGGATCTCAGTTGATCCAGAAAAGATAAACAAAATTGAAGAATGGCCAGTCCCAAAGGATGTGACTGACATATGGTCATTCATAGGGATTACAGGCTACTATCGAAGATTTATTGAGGGGTTCTCCAGAATCGCAAATCCCATAACTTCTTTACAAAAGAAAGGGAATAAATTGGAGTGGAATCAAAAGTGTGAAGAAAGTTTTAAAAAGTTAAAAACATTACTAACTACTGCACCAATCTTAAGAATTATCGATCCTAATAAAGACTTTGTACTATGCACTGACGCATGCAACGATGGTCTAGGTGGAGTTTTAACTCAAGAAGGACACATAATTGCATATGAGTCTAGGAAGCTTAAGATTCATGAGAAAAACTATGCAACCTACGATTTAGAGTTGGATTCCATCATACATGCTTTGAATATGTGGTGCCATCACTTAATCAAAAGAAAATTTATGTTAATGACAGATAATAAAGGATTAAAATATTTGTTTGATCAACCTAACTTAAACACAAGGCAAGATAGATGGCTAGCTTTCCTTAGTGAGTACGATTCCGAGATCCAACATATTAATGGAAAAGAAAATAAGGTTGTTGATGCTCTAAGTTGAAATGCAAGGCTGAATTTCGTAGCAGCAGTCAGCACTTATAAAATAGATTTAGAAGAACAGCTAGAGGAAGGAGTAAAATTGGATGAAAATTATTAGAAATTACAAGCAAAAGTAGCAGAAAATTTAACTAAAAGTTTAAGTATAGAGTATAGTCTAAAAGAAAAAGGATTAATACTATATAAAAACAGGTTGTATATACCTAATGTACCTAGAATTAAGCTACTGATTTTAAATGAAATTCATAAGAATCCTTACTCAAGACATCTTGGTTATCCGAAGACTATAACCATGTTACGGAAGGATTATTTTTTTCCAAACATGAAGAATGAACTAGAAGAATACATTTCCAATTGTTTTGAATGTCAACAAGTTAAGACTGAAAACCAACATCCATTCGGTTTACTACATCCATTACCCATCCCTAGATGGAAATGAGAAATAATCAGTCTTGATTTTATTACAGGTCTACCTAGAAATCAGAATCCGAATGACTTGATAATGGTAGTCGTTGATAAACTTAGTAAAGCAGCTCATTTTATACCTATAAATACCACCTACAAGGCTGCTAATAATGTTGATATATTCATGAAACAAATATTTTTTTTACATGGGATACATAAAGTCATAATTTCATACAGAGACCCTAAGTTTACAGGCAATTTCTGGAATTCTTTATTTAAAGGCCTGAATACTACTTTAAATTTCAATACCTCCTTTCATCCCCAAACGGATGGACAGACTGAAAGGGTCAATCAAGTATTGGAAGATATGCTCAGAATGTATGTTAAGGAACAGCCAGGTAGATGGGAATATTTCTTACACCTGGTAAAGTTTGCTTACAACAATCACTACCAAGCTTCAGCAAGATACAACCCATTTGAAATTTTGTATGGTAGAAAGTGCAATACCCCCATCTCATGGAGTAACCCAATTCAAAGGTTAGTACTAGAACCTGAACTACTAAAGGAGATGGAGTTAATTGTAAAATAGGTGCAAGGTAACTTAAAACTTGCGCAAGACAGACACAAAAGTCAAGTAGATCTTAAACAAATTCAAAAAGAGTTCTAGGTGGGTGAACATGTCTTTATGAAGGTAAGGCCTAAAAAGAGTTCTTGAAATTAGGAAGTTGTGCTAATTTGGCACCTCGATATTGTGGACCTTTTGAGATAATGTCCAGAATGGGACAGGTGGCATATCAATTGGATTTACCGCCAAATTTGAAGGTTCATAACGTTTTTCATATCTCTGTATTAAAAATATATGTACATGATTCTACTCATGTTATAAATTGGAATGATGTGCAGGTAGAACCCGAAGGATATTTTCTAGTGGAACCGAATTGTATACTCGAAAGGAGGGAGATCTTGCTTCGGAATCAAACCATTAGTCAGGTGAAGGTGCAATGGAAGCACCTTAGTCTAGAAGAATCCGACTGGGAATTGGAGAGTCATATGCGGGCCGCATATCCAATTCTCTTCTAGGGAAATTCTGAGGACGAAGAATAAATAACATCGAGGATGATGTTATATTTAAGGGGGTGTGTATGTCACATGCCCCAAATTGCAAAAACATTTTATGTTTTAAGAGACATTATGTTATAATTTTATTATAAACTTTGTAATTAATGACCAAGTGGGGTCAAGGATAATTGCATGTAATTGCTGAATATTTTATTAATTAATAAATGAAAGATGATACAACAGCTTAAGGAGGCTATTAAATGAGTGTTTTACTAGTCACTTGGTGGAATAGGCTGGGTTGAGAGCAGATTGACACTTGGAATCATCCTCAAACTACTTCTAGTTGTTGCAAGAGGCAACTTCCCTATTTTTTTGGTCATGTTCCCCAAGAAAGTGGAACAAGAGCAGGTGGCTCATTAAGTGAAAACTGACCCAAAAGACCTAGGCATTCTAATAAAACTTCCCATTGAATTCAGCTGGGGCTGCTCATTCTGAATGAATTTAGTGCACAAGAAAATTCGATGGAGGGGACTAGCAGAAGTTTTCTTTGAGTGAAAAGTGCTGACATTAGAGGAAATTTGAACCCAAAATGGGCCTCCTAAAAAAAATTAATAAATATGAATTAAAGAAAAAAACTACTTTTTGTTTGTATCTTTGACATATCTCCCCATTTTTTTACTCAAATTTCGATCGGGAGAGCTCGTTGGTTGCGGAATTTATTTTTGCATCCATCGGGCTCTCTCGATTGAAATTTGAGTAAAAACATGGGGAGATATGTCGAAAATACAAATAAAAAAAGTAGTTTTTTATGATACCTATCCCCAAATTTATATTAAAAAAATGTTTAATACCTATACGGTATTTCAAATTTAAAGAAATTTTATTGGCTAACACATGATGACATGGAATTTGAATTAGATCTAAAAGGCCCATTTTGAGTTGAAATTTCCTCTAATGAATTCTGAACTAGTGTAGCTAATTTTAAGCTGAGTTCATACTGCACAAGCAGAACAGATTACTACTGAATACTTAGTAGAGTTGCAGAGATCTTCTAAACTAGTTCTTTCATCTAGTTCTTTCATCCAGGTGGACCAGTAGACAGGCTCGGGGGTCCTGAGGTTTGCATTTCACCTATCTCTAGGAGTTGGTTGGGAGGAACAGGCTCCTTAAGTTGTTGCATCCTCTACTACATTTCCAGGTTCTACATGTTCTTTCTAATTTCTCTGTGCATACTTAGGATCAATAATGAATGGATTTACGAAATAATATGTTATGTTTCTGATTAGAATGATTGAAGGAAATCTTTCAGTGTGAAAAGATAAACAATTATGGATTAGATATGGATTAGGACCAATGATTAGAGTAACTTCAAATTTTACTAATGGATAAAATACCTAACTGTATTTTTCCACACCTTCAAGAAGGTAGTACTCTAGTACAGTAGGTGAAGGAAATCTTTCAGTGTGAAAAGATAAACAATGATGGATTAGATATGGATTAGGACCAATGATTAGAGTAACTTCAAATTTTACTGATGGATAAAATACCTAACTATATTTTTCCACACCTTTAAGAAGGTAGTACTCTAGTACAGTAGGTTAGATTAAATTATGATAGATAATCAAATGAAGTATGCAGGAATGTGTTTATTTACCTTCTACATATTTTATAGGGTTAAGTCAGAAGAAAGATTTTCTATTTCAGAAATTTCCTTTAACAGAGTACATTATTATAAAAATAAACAAAGCTGTCTCCAAGAAAGATCTTGAAACAAAATATACACAGCCTGTGCTCCTATTTACACAGTAAATAAATTATTAGTTATAAGCCTAATTATTATAAGTATACATAGTTATTAAACATTATAAGAACAGAGAAATGATTAAGTAGGAATAACTTAAAAACAGTAAAATGAGGTATGGTAATCACTTAGGTAATTTCATTACTAATATAAGTGAGAATCAAACTTTAGATACATTACAGTTAAATATTAAACTCTGTAAAGATTTAAAATAATTAAAATTATACAAAACCCTGATTTGGAGAAACTGTCAAATATGACTTTCATTTCCTTCTCTTTTTCCAGAAGAGGGTTAATACAGTTTTACTCATAATTACTTGAAGCATAAATTCTTCATTTATACAAATACAAATTAACTATTTTATAAATACACAGAATTAAATAAACTTTTCACAAAAACAGTGTTGAAACTGTTTGTCAAGTATAAACTAAGACTAATTAAGTAAAGACCTTTTAATTTTTCCAACCCAATTACACAGTAGAAACTTGGGCTGTACTAATAAACCCTTCTTTTTATTTATTTCCTAAATAATTGTTTTTAGTGACAGAGAAAAACTCAAACTCTGTTTTGAAAACCAACATTCTGAACTTTTTCCTCTTTTAAACAAAATCGAAAATTACGAACTTAAACTATAATAAAACTGCTTTTAAGTTTTTTAACCATTCATTCATTAACACCAGTATTGTAGCCATAAAAATATTTCTATCAAGTTAACTTAAAATTTTAAAATCTTAAACATTACAAGAAAACCCCACAGTCTACCATCGACCTCATAAAAACCATAGTTCATGGCCGAATACAGGAATATCTAACACAGTAAGCCTTTAAAGCTTAAATAGGATATAAATATCTTTAAAAACCCTAACTTAATTTATAAATAAAACCATTCAAGTTTCCATTCAAGTTACGGCGTAATGGCATGTTCCAACAAAAGTCACGGCTTAAAAATCTTGTCCAAAATATAAGTTCTATAAATCAAACTATGGCCGAGAAGGCCTCATAAGAATTTCATCAAGTCATGGCTATACAGTCTTCCCAAAAAAAAATAGAGTACATCGTAGCCACGACCAAGACAGCACTCAAACCAAGTGAAAAAACATCAACCAAAACCCCATATACACCCATCACAGGAGGAACCTCATGCAGGACTGAGGCTTACCAGGTTGAACAGCAAATGTGGAGCCCTTTCGTGGTGATATGCGGTGTCTTCTAGCAAGTCTGTACAAGCTAAAAACCGGGTATTAAACTTTCTTATTTTTAAAAAAAATATAGTAAACCTTGAAAACAATCCAGAAGATTTTAAACTTAAATATATAATTACCTGGATAGTTTTGACCTCAGCCTCGTAGAAGGTGGCATAAACAGAACCCTAGCCACAAGCTAGAGTATGCCCAAGCAAACGAGGGGAGCTACTGTCAAGAAAGCCTGGACAAGATTATTCAAGTCAAAATCCAAGGCCACATCACGATGATCCAGAATTATAGCCCATACTCTAACTCAGACTGAGTTCACAACTGAACCGAAGCACGAAGGAAATTCCATGCAGAGGAAAAAATAATGGCAATGAAGACCTCACAAATAGAGAAAAGCGATGGCGATGAAGACCTCACATGCAAGAAGAAATGTAAGGGTAGGGAAGGCCTGTATAGGCAGAGATAAGGAATGGCATCAAGGCCCATGTGGCCATGAGCCTGCGGCCCCTCTCCAAAGAAGTAGTAAAAAGGATAGGTCAATGTGAAATTGTAGGGTTTTGGGAGACTTATATGGTGAAGTTCCAAAGTCAAAAATCCTAACCATTTAGCATCGACCACGTGGAGCTCAATATATTTTTTAGTTGTGGGTTTTGCGCCATAGTTTAAAATCCCTAGAGCAGCCTGCACATAAAATGGTTTTTATATAAACTTTGGTTATTAACTTATTCAAATCGATTAATATCTATATATTATAGGATGCATAATGTAAATGAAAAGGTATGACAGTTATAACCCTCGCTCAATTTAGAATTTTAATTATAGAATGAGGACCTTGTAAATGATAGTTGTATATGCAAAAAGACTCGTAACCTTGTTTAATATGAGTATAAACATACTTATAACAAGTAATAATACTATTCGTAACATAGGTTCGAACCTTGGTTAAAAGGCTTACAAGTAAGGTTTCGAATATAGAATGCTTAGCATAGCTCATGGGTAAAGTCTTTATAGTTTAAAATTGCATAAATAGGATAATAAATCTTATCATATAACATATCTTAATGAGATTTAAACCATGCAATATTTTGGGAGTAGTTAGGTTCATTAAGCAATGAACTCTTAACCCATAAAACCAAAGCAGTTATACAACTACATATGAACTATCATGGTAACAAGTAATAAGGTATCAAATGACCTGATATACAAATTTATCTTTCTCTAGAATTGTATATAGGACCTAAACTGATAATAAATAAATGAAAGTTTGATGAACAAGTTATAGTCGAAGCAAGGTAGAAGAAAAACTAAATTTATGTCCAGATTCTCCAAATACTTATGCTTATAAGAAATTAAATAAAACATAAATATACAGTTTCAACGATACCTCCTTTATTTTTTATCAAAGCTGTAATTTAAACAAATATACTAGCATTTTTATTTATGCTAGTTGAGATAATTAATCTCGATCCGGGAACTGGTTACAAAACGTCTTACCTGTAAAAGAAGCATCACTTCACTGCATTAGCTAAAAAGCTAAGTAAGCCTCGAACTTACTGAAGTTTCTTCATATTCACAAACACTAAAACAAACTTTAGCACTTAGTAATTAAACAGATGTTTCAGTTCATGTTATTCCAAATAATAACCTGCTAAATCAAACCTTTAATAATGAATTATGAAATCAAATATTAAGTATGCAGATATAGAATTTAATAAAGGATTTAGTTCTAGTTTAAACCTTATTATGTTAACTGTTAACAGTTAAATGTCCCTCAGAAGTGATGATTATAAACATTTAATGTCATAGGAAAAATTTTAAACTTTTATGAATTTTTTTAGTATTACAGTGGTCACATTCCGCCCTCTACTCCATTTGTGGAGGATGTTGACTCGCTTCTCTCAGTCTTTACACCGGTGGTCACCCTCATGGGGGTGGTAGTGGATTCGTGAACGTTGGGTCTACACCTTACTTTCCTTTTTATGTCCCATCGTTCACTTCATTGTTTCCTTTGGGTGCAGTTGGCATGATCATTCCTCCCTATATCCTATAGTTTGGATTCTTTATTGACTATTTTGGGTTGTTTTGGACTAATATGGTTGTCATGTTGGGTCCAATTTTTGTACACTCTCTCTAAGGTTTCGACCCATTTCTTCCTATCATAGGTATTACGTCTGAACTGGCATATAGGTTAGGATTTCATATCTACCTGCATTTTGCATGGCCTTATGACTGTTTCATTTTAACCTTAGGTACGAACCCCATCCATGGTATCACAGAACCTTCATGTTGTTGTTAGAAGTAGTACTATGTGAATGGTAGATATTTCCTATACATGGGTGCCCTAGTTAGCTCCCTTTTTCATTTGATACCCATGCTGTGAGTCCTCTCTCAGGTTCAAGAGTCCCTTTTAGTCCCACCATGTCCTTGAGCAAGAGCTTCATACTCCTATTGAACTTTATGCTGGTCATTTCCCCGAGACTCCCTTGTATATGTCAAGTTGTAATTGCATTATCATGAGTTTTGCTTGCCTTATTGAGCTTTATGTCAGTTTCCTGACTTTGAGTATCAGCCTTATAACCCGAGCTTGTCTCATGTCTAGCCAAGCAGATCCTTTTTATATATATTTTGCAGCTTGATTCCCAATTTTTTACTGGGAGGGGACTTTCACCCGAGTGTCGTTATCCCGCACATACTTCCTTGCATTGAGTATAGGTATGTTCCACTGCTTGGAACTAGTTTTTGTGTTCCCTGACACTCGTATCCTCTTAGATTTGTAACTATAAAGAACTTTTATTCTTTTTTTAAGCTTTTCAAAATATCTGAAAAAAGTCCAAAAAAAATTTTTAAAAAACAAAAATCAGGACAAGAAAAGATGTTATCTTTGGAAGCAGTCGAGTTGTGTTGCCTTCGAACAGAGCACTGTATATTACATCCATTGGTTGAGTTATTAGTTTGACTTTAGGAGTTGTTCTCATTACTCTGAGTTTATCTCCATCGATTGGTTAAAATTCCAGTCCTTATGGAGCCTCTGTTGATGCCTCCTATGTCATAGAGATGTCCCAGTTTGCATATCGAGTCCATGCTTCTTATCTTCCGTCACCATTTTCCTTTATGCTCTTGTTCGAAGGAAGTTGAATCCTGAGTCGGCCATTCCTCAGTTATCTTGACTTTGCATGTCATCCATTCCCGATACTATTACTGTTTCATGCACATCTTGTTAGATTTCTTCCACATTATACAGCGTTGCTGAGTACCTTGTGTTGGTTGATGGGGGATGCCCAATTCCCTCCTTCCAGCGAATTCCATCCCATCGACTTGAGATCATTTATTTTGGTATAGGATTCTAGAGTCATTTGAGTGCCTTGAGACTTACAGTCATCAGTAGTAGGTTCTCTCGCCATCGACAATTTTGGGCATACATCAATGTCCCCTGATCGATGTATTCTTCCAATTTTTTGACCTCGGCACATCTATTCACACTTGTTAGATTGCACTCTAGAACCTTGATTCCCATTTTCATTATTGATGGGCGATATCACATCTGTTAACGGTATACATTAATGACCGGTAATCAAGCTGCAAAATATATATAAAAAGGCTTTGCTTAGCTAGACATGAGACAAGATCGAGCTATATGGTTGATACTCAAAGTCGGGAAGTCGGCATAAGGCTCAATAAGGAAAGCAAAACTCATGATAATGCAATTACAACTTGACATATACAAGGGATTCCAAGGGGAAAGGCCAGCATAAACTTCAAGAGGAGTATGAAGCCCTTGCTCAAAGTCATGGCGATACTATGCAAAGGAATCCCACACCCTAAAGGAGGAATTTCAGCATGGGCACCAAATGCAAAACAGGATCTAACTAGGGTACCCATGTATGGGAAAGCTCTACCATTCACATCATGTCACTTCTAAAAAGCAGCAAGAAGGTTCTGTGACACGATAGAATGGGTTCATACCTAGGGTTAAGATGAAATGGTCATAAGGTTATGCAAAATGCAAGCGGATGTGAAAACCTAACCTATATGCCAATTTAGACATAATACCTGAAATAGGAACAAACGGGTCAAAACCTCAGAGAGAGTGTACAAAATTTGGACCCTACATGAAAATCATATTAGTCCAAAACAATTCCAAAATAGTCAATAAAGAATCCAAACTATAGGATATAGGGAGGAATTATCATGACAACTGCACCCAAAGGAAACAATGTGGTGAACGATGGGACATAAAAAGGAAAGTAAGGTGTAGACCCAATGTTCACGCATCCAGTACCACACCCGTGAGGGTGACCACCAATGTAAAGACGGAGAGAAGGGAGTCAACATTCTCCACAAATGGATTAGAGGGAGGAATGTGACCACTCCCAAATCTATGAGCATGGTAAGGGATTGTGATGCCCCCAATTCCGATACCAGGTTCTGTACTAGGACCAAGGATGGGTGATACCAGGCATGCTGAAAATAAAAGGACCCAAACTCAAGAGAGCATAAATATACTCAAGTAACCATGATCCCAAAGGCCAACTAGCACATAAAGAGCACACTCCTAAGAAAATCTACAGCCAAAATACAAACAAACCAAGGGGAGGATATGTGAGCTCCCAAATGCAGCAAGTATGTCTCGCCTAGGAGAGGCTCGAAACTCCCATACACTACAAGCAGAGGTATGTAACCAATTATAGTGGCCCTCAGCTTCAACACATAAAGATATTGTGTTGTTCAACCTCCACCTGGCTAGGACACCTACAAAATAACCTCTGTAAGTAACCCCTGTGATACCTAGGTAAGGAAACTAAGGTCACCCCAATATAGCCAATTCTCAAGTGGACAGTCGCAAGCGGGATCGACCATATGGGCAGGGTAGCAAAGCATGAAACTCTCGAAAGAGCCCCCCAGATATGAATACAATCCTGGAAATATCTCTAGTGCTCACAGAAAGTGACCAGGGGTCATCCCAATCACAATCGCAGGCACTACCTCGTGCTTAACTCCCGTGTAAGAGGAGCGTCCTAAAAAACACTAATTATACTAAGGGTTTCACACTCTCACCTGGATAGACACCTAATTGCTTTGTTTAGTGGTATTTGAGAATTTACTCATAATGAACTATTCCAAGACCCTAAAACCTATTCTTGTTGATGCACCCTTGAAAAGAAAAGAGTGCAATTCATTTTATTATGCGTTGATTTTAATTGGCTATAATTACTCAAAGGGTAATGGTCCTGCAACTTATGGTTTTATGACACAACATGAATCAAAATGCACACCTGACAAGCAATGCAAATGCAATGTTTAGAATGAAAAACAGGGTATGCTACTACATGAAGTGCAATATTTTTCCTTCAATTGTAAGTGCAATCATTCCTATATGAAAGCCTAAACACAACTCTCATCCAAAAAATCCAATGCAAGTACCTCCTCAAATCCATATCTAAGATGCAACTAAGAGTGCAACTATTTTGTATTTTTCAATATAAAAGAATGAAAATGCAATAAAAGTCATTTAAAATACTCAGCCTCTGCAGCAAGTATAAAACACAAGCCCAACAAGACACTGAGACAAAAAGAGTAAATGCACAAATGGAAAAACAAAAAGATAAATGACTAAAACTACTTTCAAAGAAAAATTAATGAAAAAGCGGTCTCTGGTCACAAAAGAAGCATCTAACAGACAACATTAGAACCCAAGAAGACCCAGCCACACTCACAACCCACCCAACAACTTCCCACAACATCAAACTCAACCAAAAGGGAGGATGTATGCGACTGTATAAAGAACAACAGCATATGTACACGACTTTTAGCCAAAAACCTGTGTATACAGAGAAGACAGTGGTAAAAAGCAAGCCAAGGGCCAAACCAATAAAACGGAGTGTCAATGGATGAACATACTATAAAATTTGACAAAAAAACAGGGAGAAACTGAGAGATAGTCAATAATATCAAGCACATTGTGCCCCCAAATGCCAAAGAAAAACAAGGAATGTCCCCAGTGTGGTCGCCAATTCTGTTACGGAGAGAAACTTCATATGGCTTGGGGTGTACCACAACAGACAGCTAGACTTGAGAAAATCAATCCCTTCCCAATATGCAAGAGAAACTAAACATCTAACACTAAAGGATCTCGAATCATACCTTATACCTGATGGTTGAAGTAGATCCCCGTTGAGCTTTTTCCAATCCCGCTTGCGCTAGCAATTTGCTCTCAACAATAGCAAACAAGACAAGCATGCTATATAATATGGTGTTAGATCTCCTCGAGCATATATAATCAACAATGTATAAGTGATTAAACATATCCATGGATTCAATATTCATTCAAATGCACATTATTGGACAGGAAAAGATATTTTTATTAATCAAATCAGAGATTACACAAGTGACAACCTCTGTCGGCATGTCTACAAACCGGAGAAAATGAGTCCTCCACCCAGGCCTCCACTACCTTATGATAGTATAGAGAAAGATTCCATTTTCCTTTGAATTGAATTCAAAAGATGTTGAAGTTAATGGGATCTTATTTGAATTTTGTTATTGGCCCAATCAATGACCATCTTTAAATCTCCAAAAATATAAAGATTTGAAATATTTCTTGCTATTTCCACCTTTAAAATTGAATGAAGACCTGGAATTTCATCCTTACTATTTTAGCAGTGCCCAGGAGAAAATCTTATCATTATCTTGTGGTTTTCTGCAAGGCATAAAGCACCCCTTGAACCGCCCAAGGGGGGATCTCATTAACTTGCACTTAAATATTTATATATATATTTAAAAACATTTTATTTTCCCAGATGGGGTGCCATTAAGGTGATTCAAGAGTATTAATGGCAATGGGATGATAGGCGTTCTGGAGGCAGTGACAACTTCTGTGAGACATTCATAACCCTCCATTCCCAAGCGTCAGCACATACAATACCACCTGAACCATTCAATGGGAGTTAATGGAGGAGAGCGAGCTTGAAGTCATAACTACCAGGCCATTTGTTAATGGTAGGAGGACTCCATTTGAGCCTGCATCCCCTATCTAACCAAACTATGACAATAGTTTCTTAACTCAAATGACCCTGAGTGCTAGTCTGCAACCTGTGTTTTGGTGCAAAGGTGGTGGTGGAAAACTAACAATGGTTCACAAGCATCACTGAGCCCCAATTCGGTGAGGTCTAATTCTCATCTTGTGTAAACTTGAGAGACAAGTGGGGATGACATAGCTCAACACTTAGCCTCCATGACGGACAATCGCTAGACATTAGAAATGATATTCGTGACATGGATGAAGATGTGTAGGACATAATACAGGAGACCAGTCACTAGGTCCAAGTGATGATAGAGTGGTGTGCATACATAATAGAGCTCTTCCACCTCCACTCTTCGCTTCTCACGATGGTCATGGATCCTAAGGTGGAAAATTCTACCCAAGAAGCGATGGTGAAGGATAAGCATGTCCAAACTATGGTGAAATACCGTGCAACTTATGAACCCAAGATCAAGGAGGAAGAAAATCATCAAGCAATTGACACTACAACAGAGGAGGTGAAGCCCATAGTGCCACCTTCCGGAAGCGGCATGCATGAAGCTCTATAATAGCTAAGCCAGTGAAGATCCCCCACAACATCGACAATGTCTGGATCTCATCTCCTCAAACCGGCTTTAGCTGTGATTTTTGATGTATTTGTAACTTCGGAATGTATTCATCTATGTATATTATGTATTGTAACCCGATGTTTATTCCAGGATGTATCTATAATGTAATTGATTCATGTTTTCATGCCCCGATGTTCCGATTGGGAGGATCAATAATGTAAATAAGTCATGTCAAGTCATTGTGGGTAACCCTGTAATTGTCTAAGGGTTAAAGTCCCCGCAGTTCCAGGGCACTAGGGTTATTAGACTCTCCTAGTAGAGGTCGGCCCTGGTAGGGTTTTATTCATGTCGGGATTAGTATAAATAGAGAACTAGAGTCTCTATTTAACACACAACTCATACACACTCAAGTGTAGCGCATAGTTGAGGAAGGAGAAGACACTGGGGCTAGACAAGAAGAAGATTACTGCTGTCGGGATATCACTTACTGTTTTGGGCTTTTACTATTTTGGTGCTGATTCTATCTCTGAGGAAGTTGTGGGATTTTCTCCTTTATGGTTTCCCCGAGGAAAAACACTGTGTTCATTGTCTCTTTTGTTTGATTGATGTACATGTTATTCTCTCAGTTAAAGATCCTAATAATGCTAGCTTAATGTTGAAAAACTAACATGGTATCAGAGCTAACCTGAGAAGAATACACTGTGCAGCTGCGGGAACTAGGGCTTCCTAGTTTGTGGATCTTCCTCCACAAATTTTCAGCAAAAGTAAGGTGGAATAACTCTCCTCCTTAGGGCGCATCTTTCTGTCGAAGTAGAATCCAATTCTGAGGTTTATCAGTTTTGGACCTATCACTACTGCCGAAAATTAGGGCTTTTCACAGAAGAGGAATTTTTTAGTGATCCCAGGCTTGGATTGATCTCCTCCCCAAAATCGAAGTTAGGGACAAATTTCAAAGCATTTGGGTGGATAGATCTCCGAAAAAGCAAAATCCTAATTTTCTCCTGTTCTAGTACTACGGGATTTCAGCTCCAAATCCAAAATCTGGCATCTTGACCCGGTAAGATCTAAATCTTTTGTATTTCCATTTGAGGTTCTCAGTTTAAGATGTCTCACCATACCAAGCTTAATGAAAATATTGAGGGAGCTGACAACTTCCAAGCCTGGAAGTATAGGATCTCCCTGGTCCTGAAAGAGAATGAGTTAGACTCCTACATCCATGAGGAGGTTCCAGTTCCAGAGGGAGATGAGGAAAAGGCCTTACATAAGAAGAAGATGGTTATGGCAAAGAGGATCATTGCTGATTCTATCAAGGATCACCTTATCCCACAGGTGTCCTCTCTCAAGACACCTAAAGCTATGTTTGATGCCCTAACCAAGTTGTTTGAAGGGAAGAACATAAACCAGAAGATGACTCTGAGGAATCAACTGAAGAATGTGAAGATTCAAAATGCAGAGACTATCCAGTCCTACTTCACAAGGGTTTCTCAGATCAAGGAACAATTAGAAGCTGTAGATGAAGAAGTGTAAAATGCAAAAATTGTGATGACTACTTTGAATGGCCTTCCTAGGTCATGGGATTCTTTCATCCAAGGAATCTATGCAAGAAATAAGTTAGTCAAGTTCAGCAGACTATGGGAAGAATTCTCTCAAGAATAAGCTCAGATAGCAGCCCAAGAAGAGAAGATGGGAAGTGAAGATCAAGCCCTCATAGTTCACTCCAAGAATGGAAGAATAAATCCTCATTACTCCAAAGGTAAGAAATCTTATTCTAAGGATAACAATAGAAAGGACATATCTAGATTGAGATGTTATACATGTGATGAAAAAGGACACTTTGCAAAACACTATCCTAAGAACAAGTTCCTTTCTCATAAGAAGAAGGGGAACAAAAGAAGACATCATGCTCATGCTATAGAGGATGATGAACCATCCAAGAAGAGATCCAGATATGAAAGTGAAGATTCTTCAAGCGAGGATGAATATGTTTTGATTTCTTCTCTCACAGGTAACATTACTCATGGTGGTGATGATTGGCTTATAGACAGTGGGGCTTCCAAACATATGACTGGATTCAAGGAATCCTTTTGTGATATTGTCAGAACATGAATCACCTCACAAGGTGAAGCTAGGAGATGACTACCAATATCCAATAAAAGGTAGTGGGGAATCTTCATATAAACTAGACTCGGGTAAGTCTCTAACAATGAATGAAGTATTGTTTGTACCAGGACTCAATGTCACGTCCCCATCCCTCAACCGGCGAAGAGGACGTGACGAACACCACATACAACCGGGTCAACAACCCCATGAACATGAACAAAAGAGATCAATGCTGAAATTGGAAGCTTAAACAGGCATCATAACGGGATTGCCAAACATACAAGAATGCGCAGATGCATAATCCTTTAATTATACAGCGGAAACAGACATACATTCTAGCATTAATCATGTTCATTATAATTCATTTGTCATCAACATAATTTGCAGAGATGAAGTAACCATCAGCACTTATCTTTTGATGAAGAATCCCGCAACCAGCTACGTTGCTGCAACGCTCCACCCAACCATAGGCCAGCGTGCTCATCAATCTCTCAGCAACGCTGCCACCCCCAAGTTGGGCATGATTCCTCCGAGGATAAGGGACAATGCAGGCTTACACATAGCCAGGGGACACAATTAGCCAAACCAACACCGCTGGGTTTATTAGTCCATCCACAGATCGGCCAAGCCGGCACAATCCGAAGACCAACCACTGCATACCAGCAGCAAAACAACCCTTCACAGCCCTGTGAAGAAGCGAAGACGACCAGGGACAATCCCAACAAAAGGTGAGCTCAGCTCAAGTCCACAAGACAACACAGAGTTGTTCTTGGCCCTAACGTGGCCAAAACAACTCAGCAACAACACCCAAACCAGGGTATGTCAGCAGCCCAATTCACAATGAATAATGGAAAGACTACACAGTCCACAAAACAGGGACACCACAGCCAACAATAACGTCCACGAACCCATAGCACACAGCTCCTCAACCCAAACGTTGGAGAATGACACAGCCCATGCAAACAGGGAAGAAACACACATGCAGTCCACCATTGAAGAAGAAATCAGACTCACAACCACATCCGAAAATCGTGGGAAGAATAACAACAACCCAAAATGTGGGTGAAATCAACAGCAACCCAAAACGTGGGTGAAATCAACAGCAACCCAAAACGTGGGTGAAATCAATAGTAACCCAAAACGTAGGTGAAATCAACAGCAACCCAAAACGTGGGTGAAATCAACAACAACCCAAAACGTAGGTGAAATCAACAGCAAGCCGCATACACCGCAGAAATTCATGCCGTGAGGCTGCTCTCCCAGCTCGCTGCATGAGCAAAACCAAAGAGGGAACCCCCGACCAGCACGTGAGGAAGACAGAACCGACCTCTGCGTGAGGATGAGAAACTTCCTACTTGTGCGCGAGGATGAACAGACTTTCCCTCCGCATGAGGAAGAACAGACCACGGCTCTACGTGAGGAGGAACAGACCACGGTTCTGCGTGAGGAGGAACAGACCAGACATGAGAGCAACCGACCATGGGGAGAATGAAGACCGGCATGAGAGAAACGAAGGTTCTCCACTGGGCATGTGTACCGTCCAAACTGACAGCAGCCTGCCAAAACCCACGTTTTCCCATGCCCACATTTCCTCATGCAATAACTGCCCCCAACTAACAAAGTCAAGACATTGAAGAGGTTGGATGAGAAAAGGGAAGGTGGCAAACCAAACAACTTGGTAGAACATGGGTTTTTTTCCCCATAGACCAAGGTTTGACATCCCCCACCCCTTATCCTTTGGAACCATGCCCTTTTCATTCAACGTTGCACTGCCGTAGCTGGTTGTGGTTTTAGTTTTATTTGATGTGCATATTTACATGATGCCACATTATAATGTGTCGGATAGCACGATAAACCATCAGCAACTATCCCCATTGCCGAAACACACACACAACCCAATCGTCGGTGGGGCTTTTGCATTGAGCTCTTCACCACGATTGATTACATTATATACATCATGCAAACGGGGTCAAAACCGGGGACGTGACACTCAAGAAGAACCTTCTCTCCATATCAGCATTGGATGCAAAAGGAATGAGGGTTGCGTTCATAGATGGTCAAGTCATTGTGTGGCCTAGAGGAAATACTATCAATGATGCGGTAGTGATTGGAGAACAAGAAGGAGGATTGTACAAATTGAAGGGCCATCCAGAACAAGCATTGGTCCATGACACAGTAGAGCCAAATGAACTTTGGCATAGAAGGCTTGCACATGTGCATTACAGAGCACTACCTATTGCAAGCAAAGTTGTTGAAGGTCTTCCAGAAATCCAAGAAAAACATTATGGGATCTGCAAAGGATGTGCGAAAGGGAAGAATACAAAGAAGACATTTCCAAGTAGTGAAAGCAAAGCAAAAGGAATCTTGGAAATCATCCACTCCGATGTATGCGGTCCTATGTCATCAAACTCAATTGATCATGAAGAATGATGTTTGGGATGTTGTCCCAAGACCAGAAGGGAAGTCAGTTGTAACTTCCAAATGGATCTACAAGATCAAGCATGCTACAAACGGTAGCATTGAAAAGTATAAGGCAATATTTGTGGCTCGGGGTTTCTCTCAGAAAGAAGGAATAGACTATGAAGAAACCTTTGCACCTGTAGCTAGATACACTTCCATCAGATCAGTACTTGCTCTGGCTGCAGTGATGAAATGGAAGATACACCAGATGGATGTCAAGCCTGCCTTCTTGAATGGTGTAGTAGAAGAGGAAGTGTATGTAGAACAACCACTTGGTTTTGAGACACATGACAGAGAGTCTCATGTATGCAGATTGAAGAAAGCCTTGTACGGTTTGAAACAGGCACCCAAGACTTGGTACAATAGAATTGGCAACTTTCTATCCAGTTTGGGCTTTACCAAGAGTAAATCATATTCCAACCTTTACTACAAGGTTGAAGATGGCAACCCGGTGATGCTTCTACTATATGTGGATGATCTATTTGTGATAGATATGGATGGGTTGATTGTTGATACGAAGAGAAAGCTTGCTGCTGAGTTCGAGATGAAGGACTTGGGTATGATGCATTACTTTCTAGGTATGGAGGTGTGGTAGAGTACAGATGGAATCTTCCTTGGATAAGGGAAGTATGCAGTAGAGATCCTGAAGAGGTTTGGGATGATGGACTACAAGACTATGGCCACACCTATGGCATCGAACCTGAAGCTATTGAACGATGCTTCATCAGAGATGGTTGATGCTACGATGTATCGTCAGATGATTGGGTCATTGATGTACCTGACAAACACGAGACCAGATATTTGCTTTGCTGTGAACACCTTGAGCCAGTTTCTGACAGATCCAAGAAATGTTCACTTGATTGCTGCAAAGCATATTCTGAGGTACCTGAAGGGTACAGTTGATTATGGGCTCAAGTACGATGTGAATCAGAAGATTAACCTGGAGGGTTATGTTGATTCAGATTGGGCAGGCAGTGCCATCGATAGGAAGAGCACTTCAAGATGTTGCTTCAGTATGGGATCAGGTGTGATCTCTTGGTTTAGCAAGAAGCAATCCTGCGTGGCACTAAGTACAGCTGAAGCAGAGTATGTCACAGCTTGTTCAGCTAGTTGTGAGGCAATATGGCTGAGGAAGCTACTGTCTGATTTATTTGATCTCTAGTTGGATGCTACTTGTATACATTGTGACAACCAGAGTTGAGTGAAGTTGTCAGAGAATCCAGTGTTCCATGACAAGTCAAAGCATATTGAGATCAAGTATCACTATATAATGGATATGGTGCAGAGGGGAGTAGTGAAGTTCTAGTATGTTGCGACAGAAGAACAGATAGCTGATGTATTGACGAAGCCATTGGCTAGGCTGAAGTTCGAGTACTTCAGGGAGAAGCTTGGTGTTCTCCAGATCGAGGTTTCCTCCAAGGGAAAGTGATGAGTTCCATAGCCATTCACACATGGTCAGGGGATTGGTTCCTTCCATGGTCAGATGTAAGGGCTAAGCCATTCTATCATGGTGAGAGGATTGGTTCCTTCCATGTCAGATATGAGTGTTGAGATCCATAGCCATTCTAACGAGTAGGTCAGATATAAGGGCTAAGACATTCTGTCATGGTGAGAAAATTGGTTCCTTCCATGTTAGATATGAGTGCTGAACCATTCTGATATGACTGTAGGATTGGTTCCTACATGATCAAATATAAGGGCTATTGCCATTCTTTGAATGGAGCTACCTGGTGAGGTACCAAGAAAACTCAGTCTAGAACTGAGGGTCGTTCTAATATGACCGTGAGATGTTCTCTCACATGATGAGATATGAGTGCATGGCCATTCTGATGTGATAGAGGGGTGTGTTCCCACTTGATCAGATGTAAGGGCTGAGCCATTCTGTCATGGCTAAAGGATTAGGTTCCTCCCATGTCAAATGTGAGTGCTGGCCATTCTGACTTGGTGTCAGATATAAGGGCTACCGCCATTCTTTGAATGGAGCTACCTAGTGAGGTACCAGGAATCCTCAGTCTAGGACTGAGAGCCATTCTGATGTGACCGAGGGATTTGTTCCCACATGATCAAATGTAAGTGCAGTGGCCTTTCCACAGACGATAATAGTTTGGGTTCCTATCATGCTGGTGGTTGTAAGTGCTGAGCCTTTTCACAGATGATAGTAGCTTGAATTCCTATCATGCTGGTGATTGTAAGTGTTGTGCATTTTCACATATGGTAGTAGTTTGATTTCCTACCATGCTGGTGATTGTAAATGCTGATCCTTTCCACATATGGTAGTAGTTTGAGTTCCTACCATGCTGGTGGATGTGAGTGTTGTGCCTTTCCACAGATGACAGTAGTTTTGGTTCCTATCATGCTGGTGCTTGTAAGTGTTGAGCCTTTTCACATATGATAGTAGTTTGAGTTCCTATCATGCTGGTGAATGTGAGTGTTGGGCCTTTTTGATATGATTATAATATTGGTTCCTACATGATCATATGTGAGTGTTGGGCGTGCCTTTCTGACGAGTAGGTCAGATGTAAGTGCTGGGTGGGCCATTTTGACTTAGTGTCAGATATAAGCGCTGAAGAAGACCTACATGGAGGCTAGGCCTACAACCAGCATGAAAAAGGGCTGCCTCTGTAGAACTTCTTGTGATGAGAAGAATCATGAGATAGCACCCGTGATGATTCAGATCGAGTGATGATCTACATCCAATGATGATGGTCAGTGATGATCCAGATCCAGTGATGATGATTCAGCAGTGATGACCCAGATCGAGTGATGATCCAAATCCAGTGATGATCCAGATCGAGTGATGATCCAGTTCTAGTGATGATGTCCCATGATGATCCAGATTGAGAGATGATCTAGATCCAAAGATGAAGATGACTTGAAGACGAAGGTGACGTAAAGACTAAGAATACTTGAAGATGCAGATGATGAGATGATCCAGTTGATACAGAGAACAAGACCAGTGCTGGAAATTGAGTCGAAAGAATACCTTCCTAGTTAAGAGGGAGTGTTGATGTATTTGTAACTTCAGAATGTATTCATCTATGTATCTTATGTATTGTAACCCAATGTTTATTCTAGGATGTATCTATAAGATACAGAGAAGAAGACTGGTGCTGAAAATTGTGTTGAAAGAATACCTTCCTAGTTAAGAGGGAGTGTTGATGTATTTGTAACTTCAGAATGTATTCATCTATGTATCTTATGTATTGTAATCCGATGTTTATTCTGGGATGTATCTATAATGTAATTGAGTCATGTTGTCTTGCCTCGATGTTCCTATCAGGAGGATCAATAATGTAAACAAGTCATGTCAAGTCATTGTGGGTAACCCTCCGATTGTCTAAGGGTTAAAGTCCCCGCAGTTCCGGGGCACTAGGGTTATTAGACTCTTCTAGTAGAGGTCGGCCCTGGTAGGGTTTTAGTCATGTCGGGATTAGTATAAATAGAGAACTGGAGTCTCTATTTAACACACAACTCATACACACTCAAGTGTAGTGCATAGTTGAGGAAGGAGAAGACACTGGGGCTAGACAAGAAGAAGATTACTACTGTCGGGAGATCACTTACTGTTTTGGGATTTTACTTTTTTGGTGCTGATTCTATCTCTGAGGAAGTTGCAGGGTTTTCTCCTTTATGGTTTCCCCGAGGAAAAAAACTGTGTTCATTGTCTCTTGTGTTTGATTGTTGTACTTGTTATTCTCTTAGTTAAAGATCCTAATAATGCTAGCTTAATGTTGAAAAACTAACAGTGATGACTTCCCTACTCTTAAACTGTTCGGCATGCCATTTATCTCTTCTGGGTCATTTCGGTAACTTATGTTTGTAGTTTTTTGTTATATGTCTTAGATAGTCAATATGGAATAATGTTGGACTCTAGTAGTCTTTTGTATGGGGCCCAGTAGTGGTAGTTAGAAATTTTTAAGGGGATTCTCATCAGTATTTTCCATAAGGTTTTTTTGCTCTTTGCCTAAGAAGTTTTCTCCCACTTGGAAGCTCAGTTTCCTTGTATGCATATGTAAATTTTGTGAAGCTATAATGTAAGATCTAAAGTACAAAAAACACACATTTTATTTTTAAAAATAAATATAATATTATCTTGCTTATTTTTAATATCTCAAAAATGACAAAGACTTAAATTGTTAGTGTTTACTTTTGAGCTTGACAATCTTCATGTTCATAATACCTATATCATGATAACGCATTTTGAAAATCATGAGTTTTTTTTTCATCAGAAAAAAGAGTTGCAATTTATTTATAAGATAAATCAACCACATTGGTTCAAAGGCCAAAAAGTTCGTTCTTAACGAAGTTGTCAAAATATAAAAATTTCGATGTTTCTTGTACCCATTGGCCATAAGATTGGCAGTAAAGCTGTCAAAAGCCATAATTGCTTGACAATGTTCCCAAAAAAAAGACAAATTTGTAAAGCTTAAGCTGGTAAACAAGAAAAATAACAAGTACTTCATGTATAGAAAAAACAAAAATGTATATTGCTTATGCAACTTATGTGTGTGTGATACAAAATGGATGTTCTTTTCTTTGATATTAGGCTACAAGGAAACAATCCCAAGTGTGTACCAGTGTCTAAATCTGTTGTATCATTAAGCATCTGCCACTTGTGCCAAATTTCATCACCCTTGCAATACAATATTTGACAACTAATCTGCAAAGCCAATTCTTTCTCTGTATATATGTTGAAAGTTAACCTCTCAAAAAAGACCTATGATGCACATTATCTCCTCATAAATGGGTATTAAATGGATGTTTTTTAGTGTCCTCTTATATTTCAACCAGTCTGCTACTAGTTTAGAATCCCCAGAAATATGAATCTTCTAAATCCCATAAGAATCTGCAGCAACCAGTGTTAACTTTAAATCCATAAGCTCTGATTTATTATTGATACTAATCCTTAGACTAGTGCAGAACTTTCCCCAATGTGAATATGTGATGTGAATAATATATCCTACACCTCCCATGGCAAGATTTCCTTATGAAGCACCATCAAAATATGACCAACTTCCAGATTTTTCGATTTGTTCCTCTATTATTCTTCTCTCTTTGACAAAATATGCATATTGCGGATAGTCTTGATTGAACAACATCAAGTGTCATTCTCCAAGACTTGTGCGGTATTAGTTGGGACATTGTGTTGTATCAATTCCTAAGTATCCTCATGTGATTGTGTTGGTGATTTTATATTGCAGATCTTGTGAGTAATATCAAGCTGAGTCTTATGAGTAATATCAAGACTGGTCTTGTGTTAAGACTGTGGACCTGAGTTGTATCAAGTCAATGATTTTCACAGGAGGTACCCTATGAGAATAGATCTCCAATTGTGGATACTATCTTGTGTTGTATCAATATTGAAGTCTTGTGTTGTATCAAGACTGTGGACCTCCATTTATTGAGGTGGTTATACTATGTGATATATTGCTAGTCATGGTCATTGAGTGCTTTAAGTCTCCTTTAGAGATTAGCTGCACCTAGAGAAAATTACTTTAGCATATGACTATATGGCCCGGGGTAATATATATGATCATCATTATGTATGGAATAATTATTCTGAGTATGATATGATCAGATGGGAAAATAATACACATATGGACCATGCATTAATTATGTAATGATAATGAGATAAAGCATAGAGAAAGAGAATTCAAATTTCCCATGCAAGTGTCTGAGTGAAATCAAGTTATAAAGCTTCAGTAAAATATGAATGACTCAATCAATGCCCCAGTAAAAGCATCGGTTGAACTATTAATGAATGTAATCAGTTAAGTAAAGAAAATCAACATGCATCAATTAACTAAAGAGATCCTGCAAAAGTTAATTATAGAAATTGTACACGGATGGAACTAAGAGTGAAGCACTGATGACACTTAAGTTATCATGATAACTAAGTGAATAGAAGCCACTTAAATATTGAGTTCAAGTCATTTATCATTTAGTTCAAGAAAGTTAACATTCATCTCAAGTCATTTAACATTCAGTTCAAGTCAATTCACTTTTAGTGCAAGACAATGAACATTCAGTAAAAGCTAATTGAGGAAAGGAAGGGCACTAATGTTTACATGGAGGGATTTCTCGTTAGATACTCCTTGTGAATACACTATGTGTTTCTCTCAGTGTGTTTATTGAGCCTCCTATATGATACCTTCTACATGCTAGGGTTTTTGGCTTGTTATTAATATGCTAGGCATATGGCAAGTTCAACACATTTGAATACAATTGTTTTTATAGGATTACATTGGATCTCTCTTCTCTATAGCTGAAGTGATATCTATCATCAGGCAATATCCTTATGTGTTGCAAAACATTCTCTATAAATCTATCTATCATACTCAAAGAATTGTTTGGTTTTTCATCCTCTGTGTTTCGATGGTTTTCCTAGGGTATATATTGTCTCTCATGGTTGATTGATTTATATGGCTAAATTATGAAGATAATTGATGTGGCTGATATATTTATGAGATTCACATGTGGCTAATATATTCATATGTGGTTGATTTATGAGATACATATTTGTTGAAATTGATTGATAAAAGTTTTTAAGTTCAAGCTTCTCCGATTTTGCTCAAAACATCAACATATAATGACTTAAAATAGCTAATCCTTTTTGTGGAATAAACAGAAGGATCAACATAAACCTCCTCAAATATATCCTTATTCTTGACTAACCAGGCCCCCCAAATGAAAATAATAGGCAACGCCATATACTCCTTATTGGATTGATTGTTGACCTAGTCTTGTCAAGCTACTTCTAAATTCTGACATGTCCAATTGAAGTGCCGCCCTTTTATAGTGAAGCATGTTCCCGTGTCTTAAGACTGTAAGGACATGAGATAAATAGATGGGGTATATTTCCATTGTTCTCCTTGCAGGAGGGACATATGCTCGGTCCCACCCAAAATCTTCTGACCATTTGGTCCAACACACGCAATTTATTGGACAAGGGTAAACATAAGAAAAACGTTTTCTTCAAAGGAAGCTTGAGATTCCAAAGTAAGGAGGACCACCAAAGAGGTTCAGGAAGATCTTCCTTTTCTCTTAATACTCTGTATCCTAGACAAGGAGAATATGAACCTCCACCAACATTCCTTAACCATAATAAGACATCCTCCCTATCCACTAATGTGACACGGAATTGCTTAAGGGATTTAACATATTGAGCTATGTGTATGCCATGTCATTTGAATAGGGAAACAACATAATATAAATAATTATATATTTTGAAGTGTTATTAAATAATAGATTGCTCAACTTTAAGTGTAACGTGTGTTATTATTAAATGGTTTGTTTAGAAGAGGAGGTTTGGAAACACCAGTTAACATAGTAATAATATAAAGGGGAGATATTGGAGATAATAAGTTGTGTCCACCCCTACCCTCATTCCATGATATTAAGTGTAATCTATAGTATTATATAATGGATTAATTTAGTGAATAAGTGAACAACCACCTTGTTAAATTAAACTTTAAGTTAGCGTAATTATCTTGAATTGACAACATTTAGACTTGAATATGAAACCTCCTTAAGTTGTAAAGTAACTTGAAGAGAGGAGGATGGTTGGACCAAATCACATACAAACCTAAGCTTCATTGAATTCCCTATCTATTTATATGACAAGGTAATTTAAAAATGGTTATAAACAAGCATTACATCAAATAAACCTAAGCCTCATTGAATTCCCTATCTATTTATAAGACAAGGTAATTACGTCGAAGGCTTTTTCACAATGAAAGAAGTTGTCTCAAAAGATTCCTTGTCTCCCTCGCCACTAACCTTCCGACACGTGCCTCTCGGTCATTGGCAGTTTTAGGTACATCATGTCGTGGTTGAATTTCTCGGCTCTTATATCCCGTGATCCGGTAGGAACAGAACAGGGCGGCATGGACTTTAGGTATGGAAAAAGGTGACATGTAGTTGATCGGTTAAGTACATGTTCTGAAAACTTTCAGGCTTTATTCTGTCTGTTCATATTCTTTCCGCGTAACTTCTTCCTACCCCGAGTCCATCCTTATTTTAAACTCTCGTCAGTTATTTCTAATGGTTCTACCTATAAATTTGTCGAAGATTGTAGTCTCTAAATTGGTATGCTATTGAATTGTTGTTTTTTCAATTCGGTCCCTGATTGTTCATTCTCGCTTTCAAAACTTATGTCCTGTAGAGCATAGGGTGTTGTGCGTGGTACGGTGGAGTTGATCATTTTTTCGACAGGTGGATTGCGTGTTTTCATTACACCTCTATTTATTGATGTGCCTGAATGGATTGATTTTCAATTGTGGATCCTTCTTTCTAGTTGGTGTTTACCGTGTTTTTTCGACAGGTGGCTTGCATGTTTTCACTGCACTTCTATATGTTGTCCTAAACACCCAGTGCTGGAAATTATTTTTTACAGGCTTTCGGACAATTTTGTAGTTCATTTCTCTCAATTTGGCATAGAGAAAACACTTTTCCCTTGCTAATATTTTTTGGGTTTCAGTTCAGCAGTTTATTTGGGTTTAGGTTATTATCTTCCTCAGCGCTTTTGTGCATTTAGGATCTTAGTTTTGGGTCAATTTGGTCATGGTTTAGTTTCACTGTTGGTTCAGGTGATGAAAGACACTTTTCCCATGTCTCTTCATTCACATTAATGCTTCATCAATGCATTATTGCTCCATTAATGCAATAAAGTTTGTCATTTGAGATAAACATGGGGCTATATCTTCAATTTTGCTCATCTTACAACGATCTCCAAGATCTTCTTACAATATTTCATTTATCGCATTCGCTGCTACACCGCCTTTGCTTTCCACATATAAACAAGCCTTCAGGTAACCACTATATTTTACTATTTTCCTTTGTTTTTCTTATATTGATTTTGATGTGTTTCATTTGCACTTCAAGTTTCCATCAGAAGATTTTGAACCTTGCTAAATTTTCAGGTATTCCTTACTTCTTCATTTAGTTTGCTTATTAGATAGTGAAACAGCGTTGCTGTGTTTTAATCCACTGTGACTCTAATCTTAATATAGCTCGAGTTAAAGATATAATATACGTGGATAGATCGATTTGGGTATACGAAATCTATTTAAATATCCAATGACAATTACTTATGTTAATAAAAAACAAGTTTCGAGTTTCCATCAGAAGATTTTGAACCTTGCTAAATTTTCAGGTATTCCTTACTTCTTCATTTAGTTTTCTTATTAGATGGTGAAACATCGTTGTTGTGTTTTAATCCACTGTTACTCTTGATTTGTTGCGAAAATATTGTGCCATGTACTGGTTATGTTATGCATGTCAATAAAATGAGAGGTATTATCTTTAAAACTGTTGTTTAAAGCTTATCAGGTTGGTATACAGAATCAAATCAAGTTTAGAGATCAAATTTCCGTCAAATTTACAAGGAGACCGATGAAAAATAACAAAGAGAGAATTTAACAGAGGCATAAACTTATCGGAGGAATAACTTATATGAAAATAATACGAACAATGAAAATAAAATGTGAAAATCGAGATTTTGGATTCCGAAATGTCAGAAATAGTTACAGCGGTGTGTTCCTATTTTAACACAGGATTTCTAGATATGTTGCAAAATCGAAAATCGGAAGATAGCATGTTCATTATTGGAAAACATATGACATAAATTTCTGAATTCCGAAGTATCGAAAATTGAAAATAGGAACATGGACATGTTCCTATTTCAACACATAGGATTTCTGTATATGTCGCAAATCCGAAAATTTTGAACCTTGCTAAATTTGCACGTATTCCTTAGTTCTTCATTTAGTGTGCTTATTAGATGGTCAAACAGCGTTGTTGTGTTTTAATTGAATGTGACTCTTGCTTTGTTGCAAAAATATTGTGGCATGTATTCATTATGTCATGCGTGTCAATAAAATGTAAAGGCAGACATTGGGTAATTTTGATTATAGTTCCTTCTTTTAGTTGTCCATTTTCAATTCTGCAATTTAGGATTTGCGAATAAGGAACACCTAATATATCTTTTTCTCATCTTATGATGATCTACAATATCTTTTTACAATATTTCATTTACCGCATTCAGTGCTACACCGCCTTTGCATTCCACATATAAACAGACATTTAGATAACCACTATTTCTTACTATTTTCCTTTGTTTTATTGATTGATTTTGCTATATTTCATTTACACTTTGAGTTTCCGTCGGAAGATTTTGAACTTTGCTAAATTTGCTAAATTTGCAGGTATTCCTTAGTTCGCTATTGAGTCTGCTTATTAGATAGTAAAACAACGTTGCTATGTTTTAATTGAATGTGACTCTTGCTTTGTTGCAAAAATATTGTGGCATGTATTGGTTATGTCGTGTCTGTCAATAAAATGTTAGGTATTAGTTTTTTTCCTAATTGAAAATGTTGCTTATGAGATGTTGAAACACCCTTCCTATGTTTATGAGATGCCGAAACACCCTTCCTGTATTTATGAGATGTTGAAACACCCTTCCTGTGTTTTAATTGACTCTTACTCCCTTGTTGTGTTTCAATTCACTCTTACTCGTGCCGTGTGGCAAAAAGGTTGTGACTTATATTACATATGTACCTTCATAATGGTACATATACATAATCAGGTCCGTTAAAAATTGTTGTTTAAAGCTTATCAGGTCGATATAGACAATCAAACCAAGTTTAGACACCAAATTTTCGCCAAATTTACAAGGAGACTGATGAAAAATAACAAAGAGCGAATTTAAAATAGGCATGTACTTAGAGGAGGAATAACTTATGTGAAAACTTCAGATTCCAAAATCTTCGAAATAGGAAGTGTTGAAAATTGGGAGTACGAACATGGACATGTTCGTATTTGAACACGGGATTTCTATATATGTCTCAAATTGGAAATCGGGACATAACATGTTCGTTATTTTCACACGTAAAATTTCTAGAATCCAAAATGTTGGTTATTGGAAAACATATGACCTAGGATTTCTGCAATCTGAAATGTTCATACTTGTGAATGTCATCCGAGATACAGATTTGGAAACGAATAGATGATGAGTTGAATGCATTCATTTGGTTTAAACCGAAGAGCTATTGCTTCCAGTTATATATAGTGATCTTGTAGAAAATGGACCACTAAAAGAAGGAACTATAATAGGCATGGACTTAGCGGAGGAATAACTTATGCGAAAATGATACCAACAATTAAAATAAAACGTGAAAATGGAGTCGAAATAGAATAAATACAATTACCTATATGTTCGGAAATAGGAACATCGAGTTGTTCCTATTTGAACACGGGATTTCTAGATATGTTGCAAAATCAGAAATCGGAAGATAGCATCTTCCTTATTGCAAGACATAGGACATAGATTTCCGGTTTCTGAAATGTCGACAATTTGCAATAGGATCATGGACTTGTTCGTATTTGAACACGGGATTTGTGTATATGTCACAAAATCGAAAACCAAAACTAACATGTTCGTTATTTTCACAAGTACAATTTTCGATTTCTGAAATGTTGTTTGTTGGAAAAACATAAAACATAGGATTTATGCAATCAGAAATGTCACAAAATCGGAAAATATGCTCTTCCTTATTCACAAAAGCTAAATTGGAGAATTGAAAATCAGAACATATGGTGTTCCTTATCGAAAAACATAAGTCATAGATTTCCAGATTCCGAAATATCGAAAATCGCAAATAGGAACATCGACATGTTTGTATTTGAACACATAGGATTTCTGGATATGTTGCAAAATCTGAAATGGAAAGATAGGATGTTCCTTATTGGAAAACATAGGATATACATTTACGCATTCCAAATCGAAAATTGGCAATAGGAAAATGGACATGTTCGTATTTCAACACATAGGATTTCTACTCGATACGTTTATATCTCAAACAGATTCAAACCAGAGTAATGAAATATATTATTGAATAACAACAACCAGAATAATGAAATATGTTAATGCAAATAATTTTGTTTTTATATATCCATTTTATTCTAGTCAAATAATTATGTTACATTCCAAAAACAATTTATATTTTCATTCTCTGTTTCATTTCACAAGAAAAAAATAACCATCACGTTATGGACACAAAGGTAACTGAAGATTCTATTTCATTATTGCTACATGGTGTTGTCAACCTTTGTCCGCTGGTACAGGTCTCCGCATTAAACCAAGTGAATTCACTCAACTCATGATCTATTCGGTTCTGAATCTCTATCTTGGACGGCCTTCACAAGTATGAGCTACTTATTCCATTTATATATAGTCATCTTGTAGAAAATGGACAACTAAAAGAAGGAACTATAATCAAAATTACCCAATGTTCATGCAACATTGTACATAATGAAACGTACGTTTAATTTCCTCTTTCTTTTTCTCTCAATCAGTTCCACATTGTTCATGCATCCAATGTTTGTCTTCCATTCATGTCTAACATACTTCATCTCACTAGATTATCATTAGAGAGAATTTGAGGTAAAAAATGGGCCTCCTAAGAGATGTATTACAAAAATATAAGATATATTAAAATATTATGAGTAAGGGGTTTTATGGGATAGGTATATAGGACAAATCACCTCGTACACTATTTTTTATGTACAATATAAATAACTATGGCTGAATTACTTTTCTAAATTGACTATAAATAAAATTAATAAATTAACTCTACAATGATGTGACTAAGATTCATTGTAAATTCCCAAAAGTTTATTGTCCTTTAGCATTTATTTGTCTTGAACTTGTAAATGAAATTAAACAAAAATATATATTTAGGAGTTATTTTTTTAATTTATGTTGACTTTTTATATTTAGTACATTCCTCATCAACTTAATTTTAATGTGATTTAATTAAAATTTATTTACATGTAAAATTTTAACAATATTATTATAATATTTATTGCATTATTAGAATAAATTAATATCAAAATCATAATTTGTTTGATATATTCATTTTATTGTAAATGAATGTTATAGTTAAATCTTTTATAGAAAATAATATAAGACTTGATTTATTATTAAATAAATCATTAAAAAAATATTTATACATTATGAAAATATGTCATATTACTATATAAGATTTTAATGTATGTTGGTTTTAGCAATAAAATAGTTTTGTACATTGTTTTTTAGCAATAAAAATGTTACCAGTAAATAATATATCTTATTTATTGAATAAGTCAACACTGGTGTATAAATTATTTTAATTTATTAGTTGATTTTAATGTATATTAATTTTTAGCAATAAAAAGTTGTGAATAAATAATATATCATATTAACTTAATAAGTGAATGGTGGTGCATAAATTCTTTTAATTTATTAGTTAAAGCATAAATTATTTTAATATTTTTTATAAACGAAAATAAATTATTAAAAAAATATTTATACATTTTGAAAATGTTTTTATAATATAAATACTCTTCTAAGAAAATTATTTCCACTCCTTGCAACTAAAAAAATTATAAATACAAAATACACATGTAAAAAATCAATGTTATTAATTTGTTAAAAAATGCGTCATAATACAGTTTTACACATTATGTTATAATTTCAAATTAAATATAAATGGCTTAATTAATTTTATTAATCATTAAAATTTTAAAATATTTTTATTATTAAAACTAACATGATAACTTTTATTATAATTATTATCAAAATGACATTATTATTAATTAATATTTAACAAGTTATAACAACATAATTTGCATATTATTCTATAAAATTATCTATTAAAAAATTATAATAATTTTTTTTGTCAAAAAAAAATTCATAATAAAATTATAATCATATAAACATTTATCATATCAACATGTTGTTTTATACATTCAAACATTATATAAATGAATGCGTATGATTCAATATATATATATAACTCATCCATAATTAACATACATTTTTCATATTAATATTGTTTATGAATTTAATTTATTTTAAAAATACAATATTATATATATTAGTTTGACATTATGATATTAAATAAAATTGAGTGAATATATAATTTAAAATTAAAAAACATGAAAATGACAATATATTATTTTATAAAAAAAATGTGAAAAGACATTTTTATGAATTATGAGTACTTTACTTCAAAATGACAATAATATTATTTTATGAGAAAGTGAATTGTGAGTACTTTACTTGAAAATAACAATAATATTATTTTATGAGAAAGTGTGAAATGACTTTTATTGTGAGTACTTTACTTTATCACTAAAAGTACTTGTACCACTACCTTGGTTAACTATGTGTTTTCATCCACCATAGAAAATGTGACAAATAAGCATTCTTAACTCATGCAATGCCACCTCAACCATAGGGGATGATGTCATCTACTAGAATGTAATTGGTTTATTTTTATAGTACATTTTGGTCCTTTTGAGGCCCATTTTTTACCTCAAATTCTCTCTAATGTGCATTGGTTGCACTCGGGGTTGTTAAAGTGGATGTAGCAATTATTGGAGGTCTTGCACCTTACCACTTACTTGTAGTTTATCCTTCTAAAAGTAGTTAGTCTGTTCCAGTGAACACTAGCTCAATAAATCAAAACCCTAGCTTAGCTGGATCGACTATCCCATTCACATCTCTCTCCTCTTCTACCAAGGTTTGGAACATTCAAGGCCGAGTTATTTCCAAGACAAACATACATGAATATGGCAACCAATGAGGATCTGGAAAAGTGTTTGGTTTCGACCTTGTTGATGCTTCACACGATGAAATACATATATATGCACTCAATGAATCGGCACTCTCTTGGTATGACCAAATAGAAATAGGAATAGTGTACATCGTATCAAATGGAACAGTTAAAATATCCAACCCAATTTTCAACCATTTGAAAAGCCATAATGAGATTTTTCTAGGTTCCACTTCAACCATTCAACCATGCTTAGATGAATATCCCTTAATACCTCTATGTTGCTTTAACTTTAAAACTATTAAGGAGATTCAAACTATACCAGTAAATTCCATGGTTAACCTTCTTGGACTTGTCATTTCAGTTTCACCTACATCCACGATACGAAAACGGGATGGTGTTGAAACTATTAGGTGAACCATTGGACTCTGTGACATGTCAAGCTATAGTATTGACATAACACTTTGGGGAGAGAATTTCCAAATTCAAGGAGCTGAGCAAGCCAGCCTTCGCGGTTTACCTACTCCTCTAGCAATAGTGATCAAGGGGGGCTGTATTACAGATTTAAATGGAAAATCTGTTGGCACTATTTCCAACTCTACTATATTTATAAACCCAAATATTGAACAAATATTAGTTCTCTAGAAATGGTTTAATGACAATGGATTTTGTTCAGCATCTCCATCTTTGAGTCGCAAATTCAGTGCCTCTCATTCTGCTCGTCGAAAATTCATTACCATCAATGAGCTACAAACTCTTCAAGCATTTAAAAAATTTGTTTGGTATTCTCTTACTGCAACCATCACAAATGTTAACATGGATGAATTTCATTTCCTTGCATGCACTCTTTTTGTTGATGGTATACAATGCATGAAAAATATTGCCTAGAAATTTGGAGACATTTGGCATTGTGGTAAATGTGATGGGGAGTTTTCTAAATGTGACTACCGATACATCCTAAAGGTTGACTTGGAAGATGTAACTGGAAATATTCATGGTGTGATCGCTTTTGATGATGCTGCAAGCCAACTCATGGGAATCTCAGCAAAATACCTATGTCTTCTCTCAACTGAATCAGCATCAATTGTTGAAATAGTCCACAGAATCTACAACAAACAACTACTTCTTACTCTTTCAGTTAGAACAGAGACGTTCTCCGGAAACGCACGCCTAAAAGTTGTAATTGTGATGGTTGAAAATACATCATCAGTAACTTCACAGGATACATAAATATATAAGTTTGTTCACCCTAATACATAGGCATATTCTTTATTGTATGTTATGAATGTTTTTGTCATCTCGGGAAAAGATATGTGTCTTCTGTCAACTGAATCAGCATCAATTATTGAAATTGGGCACCTAAAAGTTGTAATTGTCATGGTTGAAAATACATCATCAGCAACTTCACCGCATATAAAAATACATACGTTTTTTTGACTTAACATAATCTCATATCCTTTGAAAATACATTCTTGAAAACTTCTATTTTGCAATTTGATACTTTCACTCTAGAACCTATCACTTAACATTTTTTACCTAAATTGTTTATACAACCTGTATGATTACTTTTGAATAGCATTAGAATTTTCTATTCTGCTTATTTATTGAATTAACAACTTTCTTTTCTTATTTGTTAACAAATATTATATTTTTTTCATATATCCTTTTTCATACTAGGTTTTGTTGTTCTATGTTGTTGCTTTCTTACAATTATCAACATGTGACCTGAAACATTCTTGGTTACCTCCATGCAATCAGTTAATATTTTCTTTTTGTCTTCTGCTTTATACCGATAAACTTTACAGCTAACAATTTTACGATTTTGTTGTAGGCATTATGCCAACTCACGACAATGAACAAGCCAACACACGAAGAATAATTGTATATGTAGAGAACAAAGATAAAAACAACAAGAGACAACGTCTTCTTTACAGAGCTACATGGCTACCTATGGATATGTCTTGTCCAATTTCTCTTCCTGAACCTTCCAATAGACCTTCACTTCAACCATCTATGCTAAATCCATGAAGCACCTGCCTCGATGATTCACATCAACGATTTCATAAAAAAATGGACCAACTGCGTGATATGCATGTCTGCTCAATTTACAAATAATGTTACCCTGGTATTGTAATGAAAAAATTCCACGATGCATATACTTGTTCTCTTGTATTCTAGAACGAAAAGGCCATTGCTTTTCATTCAAAAACAATATGGATTCAGGCATCCTACCACCTTTACTTGCAGCACTTACACAGGTTGAAGAAATGCTCATTAGTCGTGCTAACCCAATTTTACAAGTTACACATGCTCATGGTGGTCAATATAAATATTATGTACATACTATTTGCTTCCCCCGGGACATTTCCAATATTGTCAAATACCTGCCCCATTTAATATCAAAACTTTACATCCTTGTTGTTCGGAAATGCAACTCTACAAACAATTCATATGAACTGTTTGTTAGCCGTACACATGTTCTTGCTGCCCTTGAATACAAAATGGCAAATGACCCATACTACAAGGATGTACATGTCAACTTAGTTGCATTATCTTCACTGCCTCTTGTCTTAACAAACATTTCAACTTAGATTCCGCATGTTAATAGAAATGATACATTATCTCATCAGCAAAGCTTGTCCTCTACAGTTCAACCACCAAATTAATTTGAACCCTATGAAATAGAATCCTCCTCATTTATTTCAACACAAACTAATGCTAGAACTGAAGTTGAAGAAATTAGACAGTAGTTACATATACCAAATATTCCACTAGCACCTTCAATTGATTGGCCTCCTATAGGCATTTCCCCTATCAATGAGTACAACATAGAAGGACTTATTTCCATGGATTTTCCAACTTTGTTCTCCACAGGTGCAGCAATGATTAAACAACCACGCATTCATGAGGTTGATATGCACGAATATCCACTTCACCTAATTCACTATCATGACAACAGATTTGGGCAACATCCTCAATTCCGCTACTACATATACAATGTAATTATGCGTCATCGGAGTAATTCTACTTCCTCTGTTCTTGTCAAAACTAATCTTGAAGATACACTACCTCCGACAATACTTGAACTTGTTAACCAATTGCAAGACATGCCTAATCAGAAAATTGGTGAGCGGGTCGCAAGGTTTGGATATTCATTACGTGGAACATGCTCATATTGGAACAAAAGTAGGGATGAACTGACAAATATGATCAATCAACAAGGTACACCAACTTTCTTCTTTACCCTTAGTGCAGCTGATACAAAATGGCCAGATTTGCATGTTCTAATGCCTGCTGGATGTTCTACCGGTTTAGTTCAAGACTGCCAATGCAAAGTTCACAACATCATATCAAATCCACACATTGCATCACAATACATGCACAATAGATTCAAGGCATTCCTTCAAGAGGTGCTTGTAAAAGGTTTTCATATAACGGATTCTTGGTGCAGGTATTTTACCATCTCTTCATTCTTATTTTTCTCTTCATATTTTTCACTTTATACATTTTGATTTCTATTATATTCCTTTTCCTTCCATGCAGGTATGAATGGAAACATAGAGGATTGACACACATTCATGGTTTTATTTGGTTGGCAGATGCACCAAATATGGACACCTTAGATTGGGAAGATATCGTTGCAGTTGAAGCTGCGAAAAAAAAATTGACACATATTTTACAGCTTGGAATACTCGTGATACACACTTGTCAACATATGGGTTACACCATTCTACAGAAAATGATCCATGCAGTCTTGCATCACCATCCATATTTGCATCAAACTACTCAGTTGACTATGAAGAACTTGTAAATTTTGTTCAAAGACACACCAGATGCTCCATAATCCTTGTTGGTGACTTTGGACAATTGCCTCCTGTAAAGGCCATCCCCATGTATGCAGGCTCATCTGTTGGAACAGCTTTGTGGCATACATTTGATACTTTTATCACGCTAGGAACAATTTTTCGACAATAAGGAAATAGCCCTTCTCAAACTGCCTTTTGGCAACTCTTGCTAAACCTGCGAAATGGAACACCAATTGTTGAAGACTGGGCACTCCTAATGACAAGAACAAGCTCATGCCTTTCAGATGTGGAAAATTGCTCTTTTCAACAATCTATCCACTTATATCCCACCAATACCTCTATTGTTGCACAATAAACACATGTTGAAACAACTTAATATGCCAATTGCACATTGCTTTGCAGAACAAAAAACAAACATGACCAGGGATCCATTGATGACGAGCAATTTCCATTAAAGGTCCTTCTTGCTATTGGTGAACAAGTCATGTTAACTACTAATTTATGGGTTCAAGCAGGACTTGTTAATAGCTCACTTGGAAAATTCATTGACATTGTCAACAACTCCAATGAACAACCTCCTAACTTACCATCTTTTGTTGTTGTTGAATTCCTCTATTACAAAGGACCCTTATGGGATGTTTTGAATCCTACTTATGTTCCAATATCACCTATAACAAGAGGATCCCGTAGGAAACTACCACTTCATATGGCATGGGGTTTAACAATTCATAAAGCCCAAGGTATGACCCTACAAAATGTTAAAATAGATATTGGAAACACTAATAGACAAGGACTCACATTCACTGCAATATCAACAGTTACATCTCTTTCAGGCCTTCGCATTTCTCCATCTTTTTCTTTTTTTAGATACTCTTGAATACAGGGCAATCCATTTTTCCAACGTAGGAAACAATAGGAAAGCTTACTTGCTTCAAAGTCTTTGAAAGAAAATTGTGGTTGAACCTTCTCATTATTTGCTCTATAAATGTACTTTCTTTTTACCACTTGTTCATGTAAAAAATCATTGTAGTTGTGTCGACATAACTTGTATACTCCATCAATTGGGCTTCGAATGGCTACAGATGCTTAACAGATTTCTCTATTGCATTGTGAAGCTCTACTTCATATGTTTTGTCTTAGTTTATACTCAGCACAACATTTTTTCTGCCTTAAAGATTTCCAATTTCCTATTATCGGGAATCGGAAACCGGAAATTCAAGTTTTTGATAAGGTTATTTGGGGTATCTGTTATTTCCAATTTCTGATATTTCAGATATTGGAAACAGGAGACTCCATTTTTTGTTGAAATAATTTGTTGGCTTTCCTGTTTTTGATTCTCGAAATTTCGGATATCGAAAATCCGGAAGCGAGCAAATTATTTCAACAAAAACCCTAATCTGGGGTTTCCCATATCCGAAATATCGTAAATCAGAAATTGAGGATACCCCAAATCGATTTCAGTCTGTTTTTATCGATCTATTTTTATTTATAAGTTCATTTTTTATTTCTTTTATTCAGCTTGTTTTTATCAATTGTTTTATATTATATCAATTATTACGTTTTATATCAATGGATAAAAATAGAGATTGATATAAAGGAATCATAAAATATATGCTTTTGATGTCTTTAAAGGAATCACATAATGTGTATAACGAATCATATAATGTGTACAAAACAATAATATCAATTATTACGTCTTTATCAGAAATAGAGAACTCCGTTGGGTTTATTGTTTCTTTACAGCAATTTACCTCTTGTTATTTTTTCTGCATTAATTGATTTAAGAGGTGAAATTTAACTTAAATGAAATTTTTTTCAATATAAATTCATTTTAATTTTCAATTTGTAAAGAACGATAAGGATCCAATTTATAGAACTGTAACTTTCTTCAAATTTTGATTGACACCTCATTCATATATTATTTAATTGCTTTAATTAATAAAAATATTTGATTATAATACATAGAATCCACTATAAATAAAATTGTTTGTTTCTAAAAAAAATAACCAAACCGTAAAAACAAAGAGGTGCACCGATTATCATATTTATCATATTTAGTTAAAACAATTTTATGTCTTAAATAGGGCAAATGGTTATTATATCCCGTGGTTAAATAGGGGAAATGATAAAACAAGTTAAATATTTACGCGTATTTATTCTCAGGAAATAACTGCGATAGTTATTATATATTAGGAAATAATTAATGTATACAAATTTTAGATCAACTCTTACTTCCTAAATGAACTTAAAAGAAAAAACAAAACAAAAAATTTTGCATTTTAAATTTTCCATTTGCAAAACATGATACCCGATTTCTGAAAGATTCAGTTTCGAAACAACAGTTATTTAGTGTGTTCACGATTTCTGATATTCGATATCTCTGATGTAGAAAACTCAGATTCACGTTTTTGTTGAGATATTTTGGTCCCTTCGTGATTACGATTTCCAAATTTTGACTTCCGAAACACAATAAACAATTTTCGAAAAGTGAATATGAAATCGCAAAGTCAATTTTTTCTTAAGGGTGTTTTCCTTATTCGCGATTTCCTATTTCTGATATTTCAGATATCGAACAATGCAGACTCAGGTTTTTTCTCAAGTGATTTGCCAGTTACCGGATTCTCCAATTTCCGAAAACCGGTATCGGAAACCGCAAAGTCGAATTTTTCTTAAGAGTATTTCCCTTATTCGCGATTTCCTATTTTCGATATTTCGGATATGGAACAACGCAAACTCAACTTTTTTGCTCAAATGATTTGAAATTTTAACATTGAGTTATTTCTATGTCAAATATTCTAAATGAAAATGTTTACAAAATGTTTGATTCTTCAGTAAATTCAAAATATATTTTCCAAATAAACAATCTCCTAGCTTGTTGTGTATATTCACCAAATTTTGCAAAATAAAATCGAAGTGAGACATCAAAATATTTTTGATGCACATGTGATCATTTCAATAGGAACTAAAGTCTCAGATGAATATACAATTATATGAATGTGTCCATCACAGGCAAATGAACTCCTACCTCCTATACAACATTCACATTTGAACCTTTCTCGCCCCTTCCGAAGGCTTCTAGCACTTCCTCTAGAGTCTAGACCGTATATATCGTATGCATAAATGAAAATTGACAAAATTTACTTTTCGTTTTTTGGATTCGATAGTTCGAAAACAAACATTCAATCCAAGAAACCAGACAAATCCACTTTCTGACATCGAGTGTATCAAAATTCGAAAATCACTAACTATCGAACTGTATATTTTAGCTCTATTTGACAGCTAACTATCTTCACAAAACAAGATTTGATTTTGTCACCATTGACTTCATATTCATGTCTCAAAAACACCACAATAGCCATGTTTATCATCAATTAGGGTTTAGGTAAAAATTAGAGTTAGAAATTTATTAATGTTTTTTTATAAAATTCCTAAACAATCAAATGATTAAAATATCCAAAGTTAAGTAAAAGTTTTATTAAAGTGTTAATATTAATATAAAATAATAAAAGTATTGATTTAATATTAATATAGTATTTTATCTATATTTAGTATTATTATATAGTATTATTAAAGTGTTAGTATTATTATCTATATTTAATATTACTATAGTAATATTATATTCATATTAATATTAATATTAATAAAATAAGCACTCTTATTTAATTGTGGCTATAATAACATCATAATTACTTTTAAGAAAATTTTAAATAAATGCCACGAGACCACCATGCTCATGTTTTTTTATATAAATTCAATAATTACGTACTTTCCAGTTAAATAATGAAATGGTCACCACTGTATTAGAAATAACTTGAAATCAAAACATATGGTGTTTCAGGACATAGGATTTTCCTATTTCCAATTTCTGATTATCAGGTACCTGAAACCAGAAATTCGATTTTTTCTTAAGGTTATTTGGGGTATCTACTATTTTAGATTTATGCGTATCTCAGATTTAAATCAATACATTAAATTGCAAAACATTAGAATCTTTGCAAAACTACAAACGTATCCAACTTGCACACGGCCTATGTTCCAATTACGCATTTCCCAAATTCCCATTTCCGACATTTCGAATTACAAACTAAATTATGATAATTTTTTCCATTAAATAACTCTCTAACATCCATATTAAAAAAACTTTCCCCATTTTCTGAAAACCAAAAAAAAAATCAATCTCAATAAATCTTAATAACTATAACCATTGTTCCTTGGGATAGCACTTATATATATATATATATAGGTATTGGGTTTATCATACAAATATTTATATATAAGAGTAACTAATACATAATTAGAAATCAAACGAGCATGCCATAATAATCCTACTTATGTTCTGGAGCAAAAATTTCATATACCCACAAATTCCATTTTACTATTTTCAGTTGCCCAATTTCCAATTTTCGATAATTCCAATTCTGAAATCCTATCTCCTATGTTTTCCAACAACATACACCCTATGTTTCAATTTATGATTCTCCAATTCCAATTTGTGACAATTCCGATCTCGAAAGTTTGGTTTTTTCAAATAAACAAAAACCTAAGTTCCACAATTTCCGAAATCGAAAGTTTGGAAACCGATAAAGTTCAAAAACGTGTGAAAATAACGAACATACTATGTCCCAATTTCACATTTTCCAACATATACACATATCTTATGTGTTCAAATACAGTTCACAATTTCCTCTTTCACAAATCTCGATCTTGAATCATCTTCAAACTTGATATTTATTAACATAAATAATTGGCATCGGATATTTAAATAAATTTCATATACCCAAATCAAGCTATTCACGTATATTAGATCTTTAACTTTATCTTTATTAAGATTAGATCTTTAAACTTCGTATTACTTTTTTTGTAAGTCTGCATTGCTTTTAATCAACTATACAAAATATTACAAAAAATTGAGAACTCTGATCAAGTGAAAACAGTGCTCTAACAACCACTCTAATTGATTAAAAGCAAAAGACTCTACAGTTGAAGTGTACCGAGCATAAAAACCATACAGATAATGAACCCTGCTGCCTAAGTAAAATTTCAATAAAATTACATACATATTGAAAAGAGCCACAATAACTCATGCGATATATGGGGGGCTACGTACAAAATTACTATCAACAAATGTTTACGAAGAGACCTTGAAAACTAAAAAATAGCATAAACTTAGAAGTAAACAAAAGGAACCAGAATAGAAAAAAATGAAACAGAAACAAGCTCATGAGTTAACACCACTGGTAGTGACAGCTAGATCCTGCGTGTCCTGTGTTTCCTCAACCATAGGACAAATCCCAAATACTTCCTTGTCTAAATATGGTAGACCAGTCGCCTTCCCGACAGAGGTATCTGGTTTCCCCACAGAAGGATTCGCTTTGCCCACATAAGCATGCGCTTTCCCCACATAAGCATCAAATTCAAGACCTCCTTTGAAAAGTTCCCTAATTGTAACAGGCATTGTAAATATAGCGGGTATCGTAAGAGTTATGTCGACATTCATTTATGGAGCCATAGTGACATTTCCACTGTCTCCATCACCCAACGAATCAACTCCCAGAGCTAATTTTTTCCACATGCCCATGATATCACTCTCCATGATAGCCGCTATCTAAGTCCAGCATTTTCGACATAGGCTCTGAAATTTTCAACTTACTATTATTCCATCTCCCTAGCATTTCCTCCATGAGGGACCCCATCATGTTTTTTACGATCCAGTAGTGATTCGAGCTTACCCCATCAATATCGCAAACAAGATTCTCGTTTACCAACCTCCTTTCCCAGTCATATATTATGGACCGAACTTGTGAAGAAATATCATTCTTGTAACCATCTACTTTTGTCACACGTGCCCCTCGTTGCGCACGACTGCGACCACTTCCAGTAGGATGAGATGTGGCACGCTGCTTGGACATAGTCTGATGCTTCAGATGCAAAACAAAATGGAGGAAAGGCAGGCAGAACAGTTCTACAACAAAATTAGGGAAGAGCAAAAATGGTCGAAGATCCAATCAGTTAGGCAAGAAATAGCTGAGCACAATTAGGGAGAAAGATTCATCACCACGCTAAAACCAACAGGAGGCCATTAATGGGGAAAAAATATTGTTGTATGACTTCCACTTACTGACCAAGCAAAAATGACCAAGCACATAACGAAATGACCTGGGCGTCAAATCATCCCTTACCTCAGTAGCGACAGTGTTAGCTGATACATGCTAACAGAGCTTCATCGACAGTGACTAATTAATTAAAGCCATCTCTGACAACTGTAATCCTAGCATTAAATCAAATATAATAACCATAAAATTGAATCATCACCATGTTGTATCTAAACTCAATAATCGAAAATCTTCATGATAAACGTCACTATCAAATCAACTGAAATCCCAGCATTAAAACTCCACCCGCTTCATTAATGCATAATGAGTGCAGACTCAGTAATCGAAATTCTTCATGATAGACGTCACTACCAAATCAACTGCAATCCCAGCATTAAAACTCCACTCGCTTCATTAAGGCATAATGAGTGCAGGATAAATGACACAAACAAGTACAACATCAATCTACAACAATATACCTATTCGTTCCCTGCTTGCTAATTTGACTCTCATCATTCACATCCACGGTTAAACTTCATATTTATTAATAGAAATAATTGTTATTATTCAATCTATAAACCTCATAAATTTGTTTCTTAAAAATTTACTGTATACATTAAAATTTATAATTCTTTACAAATATTATATTGTATATCCCTTTCTAACTCATTTCTGCAAATAAAATTAAATCATATAATTTCCAAAGTTGAATATTTCAGATATTAAATCCGAAATATCGGAAGTCCAAGAAATCAATAAACATTACAAATAAAAAAACGGATGTTTCCACTTTCTAATATTCAAAATATTCAAAATCGAAAATCGCAAATGTAGGAAATTATTTCAACAAAAACCTTAATGTTCGGTTTCGAATATCTAACAGACAAAGGTTCGGTATCGTAAAGACACAATATTTTTACACTCTCTGAAAAATTGTACAATATCGGGAATACCCTAAATAACCTTAACAAAACTTAAATATCCAGTTTTCGATATCCAGAAATCGCATATTCAAAATGTCAAAAATAGGAAATCGGGGAATAAGACAAAAAATCAGAAAATATCACAAAATTATTTTGTCATATTTCCGATATATGATTTTTTTCATATTTTGTGATATCTCAGGAAACAAAAATCGTGAAGACAACAAATTATTTCAACAAAATCTTGAGTATCACATTTCGGATATCCGAAATATCGAAAATCGGGGATACCCCAAATAACCTTAACAAAAAATGGAATTTGCGATTTTCGATACCTGAAAATCAGAAATCAGAAATAGAAAATGGGAAACACCAAATTGTCTTGTGAAGACAGCAAATTAGATGACAACCCCCTAAAAGCTAAGCGTATTTCATTAACATATTCCCAAACAAGTTGCAAAGTTAAAATTACTTTGAGCATAAACTCACTCCTAAACAAAACAAGTGGAATAAGCAACAAAGTCACTTAGTACCTGTCGCTTAAGAAAAGTTTGGAAAAAGTAATAATAACACTAGATGTAGCAAAGAGGCTTACTGTCATGTCTTAAGTAAAAAGGAGATTGCTTAGTCTCTTCCGAAAAGTTTGAAGAAAATAATAATAGGTTAACATTTTAAATGGTAAAGGGATTACACATTAATGAATATATAATCCAAAATAATTAAAAAACACATTAATAAATATATAATCCAAAATAATTAAAAAACACATTAATAAATTGACATTAATAAACCCATAAATCTAGGAAAAGTAACATTAGATGTATAGAACAGTCAAGAAAATAGAATATTACTAATAACCAAATGGAAGCAATCTATTGTTATGAGAAAAGCATTTTATGAAAGCCTTTCTTGAATTTTGCAAGGAGACCATTATA
>LPNX010931805.1:172687-305090 GCA_001517045.1 Pseudotsuga menziesii
GGTAATTCAATTTGAAGACTTAGTTGTATGAATAATTTTACTTTGAAAATAACTAATTTAAAACACTGCTTCAAAAGTAATAGAAGGAACGAACCTTTGAATTTAATTTTGGACCTACCCAACTTTTGAACTTGGTAACTATGAGTTTAAGCAAACCATATCTAGGTTTTGAACCAAAGGCTTCAGCAATATTCATCATAAAAGTTTTTAATAGTTTGCATCGGATGTTACAGTATTTGTCACCAAAGGCTTTTGATGTTTATTTGGTCCGATAAACCTTTAAGTGCACTTCTATTGGATGCTATAATGTGTGTGCCTTACATTTATGCATGACGGAATACATTTTTACTTTGTCTGACTCTACATTTGGGAAACTCTAATGTTCTTGTACATTGTATGATTTGATCCTCACTGTTTTTGCAGATTGTCGTTGGTGGCAGAAATAAATACTTAATTAATGGTCACCTTGCACAGCCGTCACGTGTCCAGAACCTTTTCCATTCTATCCAGCTCAATGTAAAAAATCCACATTTTCTCATTATGCAAGGGCGTATTACTAAATTTCTCAACATGAAGCCTCCCGAGATCTTGTCAATGCTTGAGGAGGCAGCAGGGACAAGAATGTATGAAATGAAAAAGGAAGCTGCTCTGAAAACTCTTGAAAAGAAGCAAACCAAAGTGAATAAGATAGATAATGTGTTGGCTCAAGAGATTCTACCTGCTCTAGAGAAGTTGAGGAAAGAGCGGGCTCAGTATATGCAATGGGCCAATGGCAATGCTGAACTTGATCGACTTAAGAGGTTTTGTATTGCTTATGAATTTGTACAAGCAGAGAAATTGAAGGAGGATGCTATGGGTGGGGTTGAGCAAATGAAATCAAATATTCTAGAACTTAAGAGCAATATGGAACAATTGCAAATGGAAATAGATGAGAAGGAAAAATCAATTTCAGATTTAACTGCAGAAAAGGAAAAGCAAATGGGTGGAGAAATAAAAGTTCTATCTTTAAAGGTACACAAACTCTCTAATGTGCTTGTCAAAGAAACTTATGCACTCACTAATCAGAAAGAAACTCTCAAGGCTGAGCAGAAAGCTGCCACAAAGGTAAAAGAAAAAATACTCCTTTTATCTTTGATTGATGATGGGCTCAATTTTCACATTCAGTCAATTTGAACTCGCCAAGAGGACCTGCTTTTTTTTGTTATTATTATTCTTTTGAAAGGAACAAGTGAAAAAGATGTATTAGCTGCAAAGCACGCAAATAAAACTAGAGATACTTATCCATAAAACTCTGACAATTTTGTTTTTTTGTCTAACTATAGCACCTTTTCAAACTCACCACCTACTATAAAAGTCACCAGTCAACTATTGTATATTCTACTTATAGGATCCCAAATTGTTTGACTTTTATCCGTCTTCAATGGTCATAAGTAATCATTTTGAGTATCTTTTAATTTGAGTACTGAATACTACCTTTCTATTTTTTATTTTTGAGAAAGTTACATTCTCTGATTCCTCCTATTTTCTTTACAAACTACTTGAGGGAAATAGCTCCTCATCCGTTCAGGTTTATTCTATCTTTTGATTTTCTTGTTGATATGCTATACATGTTTTCTCTCTCTTCTTTCTTGTTAATTTGTTCCACACTTATCTGCCCTTCTATTTGCTCAGATTTTGTCAGGCAGAGAATGATGCAATGATGTCAATGTGTTCGTTTTTCTTCTTTGATATAGTTGCATAAAAATATTCAAGACATTGAAAACTCTATCAAAGAAAGAGATGCTGTTGTTCAAAGAGCTGATGATGGTGGCAGCTGATCTAAAGAAGAAAGTGGAGGATCTTACAAAGAGCTTAGAAGATTATGAAAAGGAATACCAGGTATATAGTATATCAGAGAACTTTACCAGTAAGTGAGGTTGTTTATATGTTAAAATTTTAAATATCCAGTTTTTATAGTGAAAAGTATTTAATGTTCATCTATTAGAAAAGAATCAATGTGATTTTGTGTTGTTTTGCAACTCACCAGAACTAAAATTAAATATTGAATTAAACTCTTTACACTGTTATAAGAAATGTCTATGAGCACTCTTAGGAAGAAATATAGCGTTTCTATTAAAATTAGCGGAACTTCTCTATTAACTAATTAAGCACTTTTTATTTAGGTTAGCACCCAACGGAAATAGCTTTAGATTAAAATGTTAAACACCATACGACTCTTCGACGTGACCTAAAGTCCCAACGGAAAATCACAAAAAGTGCAAATTGTACCTTCCTTTTGATTTCCGCTTCCACACATTTGTCAACACGTGGGGCTCAACGGAATTTCGAAATATGCATCGGACTTTGGATCTGTCATTCCCCGCTAGGATCTGGACCGTTGGTTACTGGACTTTGCAACCTCCGCTTTCATCCTGGTCGTTAATCCCTCATCTAATCTGTGCCATGCATTGTCTGTTCATTGAACTCCACTCTATTCCCAATCGTTGATTCAACTGTTACACATATATGCGAAGCTTACAAACCATACATGTGCACTAGGGCTTCTCCACTGAAATGATCATGATAATTAGATTACGATGCTCCATGGAATCGATGCTCCCCTGATGAGTCAAATGTATCATATCTACCTGATCTACGATAACAGAAAACTGATCGGAACATACACACTGAACAGAATGTTGCTGAGAATCGGGAAAACGTACATGTTCGACTTTGTCCGTCCCCTATGCCAAAAGATCTTCCATTACATCTTGCCATATCCTTTGTTCTCTCAAATGGAGTTTGGTACCTTGAAACAACAGACAGAATGCATTAGAAGGTGGCAGCCTGATCCCAAATGTTGAAATGAGAATACCTTGAATTGAAGTTTATCTAGTTACCATAGCATTCTGCCACATAGTACTCTTCAATTTTTTGTCAATGTTTCTCAATTCATCCTCGCTTCCCCACAACAACATGCTCAGGCAAAGAATCATGTCAATAGATCACAATTATTACCATTGAATCTGGAGTTGAGGTGGAGGTCACATTGTTGATATGTGATAAAAGAAATTACACAAAATATATTGATTTGCCATACAAGATTAATGTATAGTGGGATGTAGTAAATTAAAATATTTTTAGTGCTACTCTAAATTTATTTCAAAGATAAATAGATTTTCATCCCACAGTATTTATGCGAGTAAATCATTAGGTTTTCAGTTGCTCCTTATAGTAGGGTTACTAATTCAGTGGCTAATTTCAGAAAAGCTTCCATCTTTTATTATTCTCCAGTGCATCATCCATTCTATCTTCCTTCCTCCATTTTACGTTGAGGGATGATACAGATGGCCCCTGACTGCATTTTTGGGCATTTGGCCACTTCATAACAGGATCAAAAAATTGGGTTTTACTAGGTTCTAAGGCACCCATCGACCTTTTAGGGATATTGTATCTTGAAGATTGATTTGGTTGCAAATTTTATACACAATATTTGTTTTAAAGCCATGGTGGTGGATACCTAATTTCAATAATGAATGCAAAACTATATAATTTATCTCGAATTTTCTACTGTCAATAGGTCATTATAGAGAATATAAAATTTTGTTTCGATACACAAATATAAACTAGAAATGTAGAAGCACGACACAATAGGTTGGCTTGTCAACACTATCTGGTCGAGTTATAGGTACAGTCTGTCTCATTTTTCATCCCCTCCTCCACTTTCTTCATGATAAACAACAAGTAGTTTGGTAATATTTTTATGTGTTTCCCATGCTTCAGCAATGGCTTTGGGTGAAGAATAAAACTGCAGTACATTAGAAAGATCATTGATGCCATTCACGATGGCCCTCTTTGAATGCCTAGTACACTAGAAAGATCATTGATGCCATTCAGGCTGGTCCTCTTTGAATGCCCAGTAAAAAATGTTGTCCAAAATATTGCCCTTTAATTTGCATAATATTTTTTGCAGAGTTTTTTTTTGTTAGGGATCAAATTTTACATAATCTACTCTACATATTAGATGTTTGAACATATGCTAAATATGCTCAATCGAGACTCATTTTTAAAGGAAATTTTAGAATTAGGAAAAAAAATCTGGAATATTGAAGTTACCCATTCATGGACATGCTGGCAAGTTGAAGTTACAGATGAAATTTTCTCGTTTTCTGTTGCAGACATGGATGAAACGTGCTCTATCCCAAAATTCTTATGCATAACCTTCCAAGCTGCAGTTATGAGCTTCATTGTGAGGCCTAGGTTCATGTGTGTGCGCAACACGGCCAAAGAACAACCATATGTCATCGAGATTGTAAATCCTATATTTCAAGGATTAGTCACGTGACAACCCTTTTAGTGTAAATTGTTAGCTGGCAACACTGATAGATGAGTGAATTTAATGAGCTAAGCATTGATCAGTGCCAGGTTTCTTAACCTTTGCCAGAGAAAGCCACGAACCACCCTCCATGCAAAAACATGAGATTCCATTCCTCTTGATATAGTATACTATACATCAATACCTCCCCTATAATAAATTTATGGTGCGTAGTCTATAGGAAAAAAATATGTTGAGTTTTGTTTCCAGTATTACATGGTTGAAAACTTGCATGGCTCTTATTTTACGTACTATTATTCGCTCTTATGAGATACTTTAATTTGAAATACATGTTTTTTATTATTCCTATATAAAAACTAGGAGTCATGTTTATTATTAGCTCTTGCAAGAATACATTAATTTAAAATACATGTTTTTATTTATTCGTACATAAAAACGAGGAATCTCATAAGAATTCAAGTATCTTGTTATCTTTCACACAGTTCTCATATATTCATAAGAGAAACAAAATGAGTTTGTCTGGCTTTTTAGAAAATGCTTATATGTAAAATTAAACTATAGAAAGCATAGTCCTATCATTATGAGCATAGTGCTAAATCTATTATGTCAGATTTAATTCATCTGGAAAAGTTCACAGTCCGGTTCATACATTCTTAAGTAAATAAAATGAAAAGTCTATTTGACAGAGATCAAACATCGCTCGTCTGTATAGCTTAAGTGACAGCTGAGCTTAATTTTAAAGATAAGTTCAGTTATAACATATTATTCAAATTCTTTAACAGGACATGTAGTTTGATAGAGGCCACGTCTCAAGTGTTTTCTGCACCTGTTCTTCCTGTGATATAAAGGAAGTCGTATGTATATATGTATTAAACCTAATCTACCCCAGTTAGACTTAGACTCCAGGGCGAGTTTCTCAAAGAAGAACTAAGAGCATGAGTAAACCTGAACTGGTCTAAAGCCCTAATTCAGTGGTCGCATACCTCTGTTATTCGCCAAGGGAAGTTTAATTATGCGCCGAGCAGAGTTGGTTGTACGCTGAGTCTGTAACCACCGAATATTAACGAGCAGACAATAAGTTGTGGTGGCAGATATCCAATAGTAAGGAAAAAAAAGGCCATTAGATAACAATTGATTTTAATAACGAAGGTTTAAACAAACTTATAAGCAAGCATGAAATTTTATGGCAGTGGTTATAAACCCTAGCTTACCAGGTTTCATATGACTTTGTTTGTTGCAAAGTAGAAAGCTTTCATCCCATGGGAATCCTCATTTCCTGCTCGGAGATAACTAGTGCCATTTCACGGTGGAAGACTAAACCCCCTGGGTAGAAGGGTATTCCGGTATAAAACTAGGCCAGCTCTTCTCATTATCATAACCAAGCACCTTGGCAGTTTTCTAGGAAAATGTTGGCATTATCTTCGTTATCAAACTGTGATTAAAATAAGGGCAACATTGTCGTTGTTTTTCATATATTATTATATGAATGAGAGGATATTAGGTACACGTGGCATTTTCATATGCATGTGGACTTATGTCCATCCAACATCTGGAAGACCAAGCAAGAGACCGGTGGCACTTCCATATGCATGCGGGTACCTCCACCCGGAAGACCAGACAAAGACCCGTGGCATTTCCATATGCATGTGGGCTTACATCCATCCGGAAGACTAGGCAAGAGACCGGTGGCATTTCCATTTCTTAGCAAGACCTGTTGAGGGAATGTGAACTTGTAAATGGTCGCCCCAAAGAGTGGTTGCAATACACAGAAAACGTACTTCTGTCTGTTAGAGTTCTAGACATAACTTGCATCGTTGTTACCTGAATACATGTGAAGAACTATGTGGGCATTATTGCAACCGTTTTTCAGATGTTTTCGATTGCCGCTATCCATTGCCATTATTCTGAGGAATTCACTTGAATTGCGCTGCTTCTGAATACCAAACTGGTCGAAATGAAAATGTAAGAGGCTTTTAATAAGCGAGAATGTGGAGAATCTTTTAAGATAAATAGTATGTGGTTTCATGCCAATCCATAGAAATATCGTATGGAACACATACGAATTTGATAATCAAGAGTGCGTAATGATAGGGGAATATATTGTGTATATGTACAATGAACTTTGAACCCAGGATTCTTTTCAAAGTATCACCACAGGAATGGGATAATGAGCACAATGGCAATAAAAAAACCCGAAGACTTGCGAGGTCATGGTAGCCATAGTTAAGCATAGTTTCGAAAAACAATGGGCTTCTGTATACAAAGAATGAGCAACCGCTAGAAACAAAATCAGCAACAGCTGGAAAAAATGGAGGAAAAAATGGGGAAACCCATAGCTATCACAGTTCATGGTAAGCATTATTTTTTTCATAAAATTCAATTTTCTTTTCGATGGAGCTTTTAAAAAAAATCATATGTACTATTCTCTTTTGAGAATACGAAATTCAAAATGATGGTTTTATTTTTGTAATGGATTTTATTTTTCATGTTATCTGCATTAAAATTCCTTTGTTCCTGTATTGTATTTTTATGCTTTCATTTTTATAAGCTCCTGTACTACTACGATGAATGTTTCTCTGACGTAGCTGCATCAAGAGTAAACTAATTCTCTGTACATGTTACACATAATAGAATTTAAGCTACAAAAGCTGCATTAAGATTATAATTATTTTACTCCAAGGATATTTTCATATTGGGGTACAAATTATAGGGAATGGTCAGGCTGATGCACAGAGATTCACAAATCTCTCAAAATTAGGCAGTAGTGGTGGCTTATGAAAATCATTTGCTTAGAAATGCTCGTAAAAATCGAATTTTGGTGTACCCTTCTGGTTGTATTCCTGGGTGAGCAGTTTCAGCTCTTTAGCCAGGACTAGAGCTCCACAGTAAAATACTCCTGCAGGTGGTCAGGAATAATGGATATTAGTTAATTATGCCACACTTTCACCATGTTTTTTTTTGCAAACTTGGAATAATGGATATTAGTTAATTATGCCACATTTTCACCACGCTTTTTTTCAACCTTTTAGAATCCATGGATAAGAATGAAAGTTGAAACTGCTAGCTTTGTCATCCATGTGACTTAGAAACTACTATTCTGTTGAAAAATACAGGCAGAATCTGATCAGGACAGGCCAACTTACCAACTTTTGCATTGGGATGCTTGTTACAGATCTTGGTAAAGACCTTCTTCCAATTTGGTCGAGCGAAATGCGTTCTTTGCAAGATTACAAAATAGTTTAATATAAAATAGTTAATTAGGTACGGAGATTTGAGTATTTTTAGCTAACTTTTCAAATTTGTCTTCCATGAATGATAGTTTTCTAGAAACACCATTTAATAAAATATTTAATTAGGTATGAAAAAATTAATATTTAACAAAAAGTTTTCCACTTTTCTTTATATTAATGATTATTTTTTAATACCCACCAAATTAATAATGTTTTCAGAATAACACCAAGTTGAGATAATTTTTAAATAATGACATCAAATCTGTAAATCTAACTTTTACAAGAAAATTCCAGACATATTTCCAATAAAATCAATAAAAATATTCTATAGTATTTTATTCTAATGTGTAAAATCAAATGTCCAATAGTTATGATCAATTTATCCCCGACACTAGCTCATTTTCAATCAGACAAAAGTCAATTCAAAACCGCTAATGCTAACTCTGGGGGAAAAATGTACCCTTGTTCCAGATAAAACGTCCATGCCATTCTTTGCATGATTTAGAGCTTGAACCATGGTGATAAGTGCAGATCGTGCATCACCTTCTTCGTACACACTGGTCAAGTAGTTGTGCGTTTCGATAACATGCTGTTAAAATGAAAAAGAATAAAGTTACTTTGATTGTAATTATAGGCAATTGTGTAATATCTATTTAACCGGTCTGTGGTTTGAAAAGGAAATTGTGTAATATCTATTTAACTGCTCTGTAAGATCAAGCATTTAAAGAATCAACAGTAATTTTAAAATCAAGCAATCAAGATCCATTAAAAATGACTCTTTGAAACTGCATTTACCAAAGAGGTAAAACTCAACTATATGCACCTTGGAAAGAATGCACCAAATACACTTAGGGATGCCCTAGAAGATATGTCCATAGAAAATTCAGATGTGAAACAAATGCATATTTGGGTTCTTTAATGAGGATATTTACCTTGAGATTGAACTCGGCCACTTCATTCATGATTCCTTTGAACCAATCAAAGGAACCTTGCTCTCGCGTAACCCAATAGAAATACGCGTTAGTTGTGCAAAGAGGCTTCCTCTTCTTGCCAGGGTCAGTCGGCGTTGCAGGCTTGTGTGAAGATGAATCATGTGTGCTTGTACTCACAGGTTCGCTATAGTCTGGATTAGTCGATCTGCTAAAATCAAGGTTCGAATCCTGAGCGAATGACACAATGATATCAATATTACTGAAACATACAGGTTTCTAATAGGAAAGAATTACAATGTAACAAATTCTGCAAATGATTGATTCTTACAGGGAATTCCTCTTCCTGCTTGATGTTGTTGAGCATATCTTTCAATATGTTGATGAAAGGAGTTGCTCCAATACCCAATCCCACCAGTAGTAGAATGTCATATTTTCTGTAGTCCTATGCAGGAGCTCCATAAGGCCCATCCACAAGCAGTTTTGGTAGCCTGTTCCAATAAGCCAGAAGTCAATACATAAGAATTCACAGATCCCTGTAGACCTTCATTTGATTTGAATATTAGTGCTATCTATATGTACTGTTTTTTCATTGTCTCGTCTGCCCTGAGAAGCCCGCTTTTGTCACCCACCGGAGGCTCGCATGCCTGAATCAAAATTAAAATTAATGTAGTCAGCAATAACTCACAATAACTCATTTTAGTAAAAATTATGGGCCCTTAAATCTAAGGGAGTGGCTCAACTGCATTTATGGAAAACAAAAGATTAAACATCTCCACAGTTTTTAGGGTCCATTTCTATAAAATTTACATTGGAACACCCTTCTTTAATTCTTCGAAATAACATCAGATAAAAATAAATTAGAATATCACCTCTGATAAAACTCGTTTTAGTTCTCGTGTCCAATCTCCCAATGTACGAATGTGAAGGCTGACATAATTGTCACTTGGAGCCGAAGTGATTGAGAAAGGATGCCTGCATAGGATTTGATTAGATGGCTCTCTAAACAGTTAATTTAAATCAAAATTCATTCAATATCATTAAGTTTTATGTCTTTTGAATGTTTTGAAAAATTAATGTTAAGAATAGTAGTATACAGTAATTACTATAAACGTTTCTTGTAATTACTATAAACCTCAGGCATGGAGATAATTGTTCATCTCTGTACAGAACCTTATCCCTAAACACTTAGGCGTATGGCATTAAACCCTTTTCTCCTCTGTTCTGGTATAGAATTGCAAGATAAGCGAATGCTTTCCATATGGTATAGCACCTGCAGATCAAATTAGTGAAGTAAGAAAGCTTTTAGCCTTAAGGGTTTTCTTTAAAAAAAAGAATGCTAACACCGAAAAATCGATGGAAGACTCTTAGTTACCTTCTGGAAGTTCTCGTTTCATTCTCAGCGTTCCTGAGATGGCCAGTTAGATATCATGCAACAAAGAAATGAGATTTTGTCCTCAACATGGAGCTTACACAAAGATAGCATGCCATACGATACAATGAGTAACTGATCTCAAATACCCAAAAAAAAAAATGACACAGCTGTAATGTGAACTTCAAATTAGAGAGAATTGCAAAAATAAGTAGGGGATTATAATATATTGACTAACCTTTTAATAGAACTTACATACATGCAAGGTCCAAGACATCATCCAAATGACCTTCCAAAGAACACAGTGGCTTTTCTAAAAGCAAGAACATACTCTCCGGCAGCCGAAAGCAAAGCACAGTCCATGGTCGAGCTCTTTCTACCAAAAGTGACCTTTCCTCTTTTCTTTTTATCCACAAGGCTTTCAATATGCAAGGGAAGTAACTTTGGTGAACCATTGACTCTAGCATTGGTACTAGAGACAGTACCATTTGGTTTTTCGGCAGATGCATCTAATCTGTGTTCTGATTCTGTCACCTACCACACATAAATAATGCGGTCATGTCCAGCACTAGCAAGATAATGGCCATCCAAGTTGAACTTCATTGTCCAAATGGCGCCTCGATGAGCTTGGATTTCTTGACGCATCTAAAGAGCCATCGTATTAACTCCGCTCTACTTCGCAGAAGCACTATAGCCCATATCCATTACTCATAGTAAAGATACTGCTGCAGCAGCCCACACCCATTTTTTAAGAAAGCACAGAGATATTACGAGCCAAACCGCCGCGAGAAGAAAGGGAGCCAACAAATCCGGCCACGAAACTACAGACTTGAATGGGGCAAAAGGAAAAGGATCTGACCAGGAAATGACAGATTTGGCCAAAGCTAAGCAAATATTAGAGCTATCAGACTTCAGTCACGTGATCACCATAAGCGTCGATGCCAAGTGTAAACTAGTAATGAAGTCCATTAATTGAATCCAGTACTGATGGCCAAAAAACAATTCGATGGTAGTGTGACAAAATCCCAATGATAATCTGACACAATCTTACAGGACACATTTTTATTAAAAAGAAAAGATTTTTTATGATGTCATTGTTACCAGGTGTCGACTCAAATCCAGATAACAAACTTCGAGGATGACATCATCCCTGCTTAACCAATAGCAACACAAATAAATACAATTTTAATAAATTTAAAAATTGCTATTTTTCATATTCCAAAGTTTAACTTTGTAATAGAGATTTTAATCTTTTTCATATGGACCAACTAATACAAAGTCAACACAGCTTGACTTGTGATCGATTACAATATACCCTGCCTGCGGAAGGTATAATAACTAATAATTTCAAGATAGAACTATTAGAAAATATAACAAATGAAATAAAACAAAGAATTAATGTACAAACATGCAAATCAAAATTAATTCTTTCAACTTAATTTAGACCAACTTAGCAAATAAGTGTTAAAGATACACAAATTGGAAAAAACATTGTTTCTTGCACTTACACAATAAGTCCAAATTCACAATAGAAATTTATTTCCCCAGCACGGCTGTATACGTAAATATTTGAAAATATTACCAAAACGCGCAATTACATAAATAAATACTTTCTAGCTTTGCTCAAGGGCAGAACGCCATTTGGCAAATAAATCGAGAATGTCATCAACTTCCTGAAAATGAACATTCCTCAACTCAATTTCGTTCTTGCAAATTTGGGAGGAAATTTCCTCCCTTCTAATTTTTTTTCCATTCTTTGATTAACAGCTTTATCCGAGCTATCGAGGCATGGGGAACTTCTATCTGTTTCTCAATCTCTTGCGTCATTAACTGGCTGATTTGTTGGATCAACTCTTTGGAATCATCAAACTGATTTTCCACTTCTTCCAAATAAACTTTAGGACAAACTACATCACTAAGAGGTTCCAAATCAGGTAAACTCAAATAGGTTAGAAAATTATTTGAAGCAGACCACATGTTTTCACAAACCTTTTGTCCTGCATTGACTACAGCTTCAACTGAATCGCACATAGCCTCCTATGTCGCAATGGAAACTTTAGTTGTTTCCAGCTCTAACTAGTCTAAAATTCGCAAGACATCGGGTCTTTCCTTAATATGCTTTTTCCAACCTCCTACTTCCTCTAAAGCAGTGGATGTTGCTCTCATCCGATGATGCTAACCCTCAAGAGTTTTAGAATGCTTGATAAACTTCTCGTATAGGCATTGCATCTCATCAAAATAGTTATACAAATCTATCACAGCCTGTCGAAATTATTCCTGTATTTTATAGAGTACTTGTTTAAAATCCTCAAGTCTCACATCCACAAAAGAGCAACCTTTTGAGTCTAAATGAAGATCTTTCAGTTCTTGATTGACAAGAGAAATTTGTTATGCTTGTTGCTAATTCACAATCTCTGCATTCCAAAGCTGTTGCTTGGCTTCTTCAGCTTTCTTTTTCCATTTCTCTATTTTGTCTTCATGTTCTTGTTTCAACTGCCCAATTTGTTGTTCATACCTCTGTTGTGTTTCGGCTAACTCCCATTTGGCCTTCTCCAATTCCTTCTGTTTTTCACCAAAATCAAAACTTAATTGTGAAATAGATTCAAAATTAGCTGCAATAAAAACTACCATGGCAGCTGTTGTCTCCACTGCCCCTTGCTGCATATCACTTGTGTTTGCCTTCCATATGACCTCACCAACGATAGACACATTTTTGGCTAATCTTTCTATGGCTCTCTTGGCTCCCCTTTTAACCACGGCTTTATCCTTTTTACTCCAATAATATTTTCCAAAAGATACTGCTGCATCTTCTCCAAAATCTGCGATAACTTCAGAAGATGAAATGCTTTGCTGGTGGATGGTAACCAAAGGATCAATTTGCTTTTGATTTAAAGGAATGTCTATGCTAAGAGGCAGAATATTCATATGAGAAGAGATAGAGGTAAAAGTGAGTGATGTAAAAGAATCAGATATAGGAAAATACTCCTTTTGAGGAAGAGTCATACATAGAGAAGGAATGTCGTCCTGAAAAATATAGGAAACTGGGGATGTAGTGATAGGATGACCTGATGAAAAGGAAGAAGGAGAACTATGAATAGGTGATTCAACTGAACTAGTGCACATGCTAATAGTAGCTGACATTAATGATGACAAATTTACCTCAGGAAAACAATGTTGGAAATATGATGTACCTAACATATTGGAAAACCTTTGGATATTGGGGATAGATGACACAACCGTAGTCATAACAGCCTCAGTGTCTTCTTCCATATTTGTATCATGATTCTCAATCTCAGCTGATGATAAACAAATTACCTTTTGTACAGAAGCTTCTTGCACAGGTGTATCTGGGATCGAACATTCTTGAACAAGCTTCTCCTCTTTCTTGCGAATTGAGATCAAAGAAATGGGATTTTCTTTTGTGCACACTTCTAGCAGTTGAGCATGTTTAGAAACTGCTACAATCTTCTGTCTTTTAGGATTTATTTCAGTTAACTCTGTCTCAGTTTGCAGTTGAGACCCAACTTTTCAAAATTTATTTTGAGTCTTGCTCTTTTCTCTGGCATATCTTCGATTGTTTTAAGAGAGGGGCTCGATGGGCCTTCAAGAACACCTTTCCCCTTGTTCTTAGGTTGAACAACAACAACAGCAGCAGACCTTGATGCATGTTCTCTCGCTTCATCTTCTCTCTTCTGCTTCTCAAGATCTTCTTTTATTCTAAATTTCTCTTCTCTTTCTTGCAAAATTCTTCTCTTAAGATGCTCTTGAAACAGATACGGATGAGACTTTAACAATGGATCAGCGATTTTATCAATCGCCTACTAAAAAGTGATAGTTGCTCAGAACATGGAATCGTCGAGCTAATTTTGATGCAAATATTGAAATTTCACATGCTCATGAGCAAATAGATTAGCCAAATACGCCACTGGGTCATGCATTCTTTTCAGTCCCTCCCCCAAACTCATAAAAGAAATCTCTTTTCCCAACAAGGATGCATGAACAAGATTCTGTATCATAAGATTGCCAATATTAACAGGAAATTTGGGCCAAGCCTTCTTCTTATGTTTGGTCAACTTGGAGAAAGCACAATCAATCACAGTTTGATAGGCAAATTCTTGAAGCACCATTCGATCTAGAACTATTCTTGGAAGCAAGTGCACTATATTTCTGCCCTAAATCCTTATGTAAGAGAAATATTTTCCTACATACCAGTCGCCATACACTGAAATGAATTCCCTAGATTTTTCAGATAATGCAGGAGCATCACCTTTTAAAATTTTGTAGTATATTGACCCAAGAAACAGGTCACGGAGCTCATAGACACGAGGTATGAAATTGTCGTCCCACATATCGGTGCAATATATATGAACAGGTGGAAATTTCTCACTCCAATTCTAATTTAGCTCTGGGATATAAGAACACGCACAGAATGCATCCATAACGAACCCTGACATGTAGAAATATGGTTTCTGGTTGGCTGGGGTTCTCTGATATTTTTCAATTTCCTCCGACAAATTGCAAAACAGAATTTGCACCTAGTTGAAAGAATCACCTGTAAGCAAAACATGGTTAGCCATACGGACCCATATCGCTTTGAATAAGGAACAGTTGGGTAAGCCAAATAACCTACAAAACATGGCGGCCAGCAACGAGAAAGGCTCTCTGAACCAAGAAACTGGATATGCCGAAAGTGAAATAGGAATCACTAGTGTTGGGTCATTCAGCCAATATTTCACCACTTGTTCATTATTCATTTTGGCAAGGGTTTTGTCGAGAAAATATGCTTTGGATTTGCCAAACAATAAGCCCTAGCAAACACATCTGGATGAAACGAAGCAATAGAGACATTCTCAATATCATTAAACATATGTTGGTTAAGGTCGATGTGGTCCAATGCCCACTTAATAGGGTCGGTGTAAGGCATAAAAGTAGGCCTCGCTGCAATGCAATGAAGCTAATAATTGCGTATGTGCATGTAGAAAGCTTCGTCATGACCAACAGAGGAAAAATCATCACTATAAAAAATAGCATAAATTTTGGACCAGTCCACATATGAGGAGTCAGACACATACCCACTCGTGTCAGTGAAAACACTGACATTGGGATCTTTGACTTTCTTCTCTTCAAGAGTCGTTTTAGATCTGTTATTCCTGGTTGTAGCAGATACCTTCTCTGATTGAATTTTAGCAACCATGCCTAAAAACGACGAAAGTTTAAATTTACCAGAAAAAACGGTCAAAGAGTGAAACTTACATGTCAAAATCAAGAGTCTACACGCTGGGACAGAGAGGAAACGAATAGTAAAAAACCCTCGCCAGAGTGAAAATCCTAAGTTCGATTCTTTTAAAATCCAACTAAAACAGCCAAAATAATCTTGACCGTAAATTTCTTATGGATCAACGAACACGATCAAACAAACACCTTAAAATGTAAATTTTGAAAACATTTAGACTTTCGATTTGTGATATCGATAACCCGAGATCGGGAAACAAACATTGAGTTGAAAAATTAAGTTTGTTTCCCATTTCTAAGATCCGCAATATCGTAAATCGCAAACTCAAAAAGCAAAGAAAATTATTAAGTAAATTTGTGAAGTAAATATTCGACAAACAAACTTTTGCGATACTCGCAAATAGGTACTTCCACTTCGCGAAAGTATATACATTCGGAATTCCACATTCTACTTTCTCGATTTCTTAATTTCCAATTTCCAATTCTTGAAATCGAGTCATTATATACATTCGAAAATTAGATAGCTCCAAAAAATGACGAGTTGTAAAATCCAAAAATCACAATAAAAAAACACGGGTTGTAAAACAAGTTAAAATTTATTACAAAAATAAATAAATCCAAGGATAAAATTTACCTAAATTTTCAATACTCGGTATTAAATTCGAGTCTCGCAAGGTAAGTCACAAAGGTTGGCTTGCGAAAAGACAATATTTTTACCCTCTCGGCATTTTTTTGCACCTCTTGGTGCAAATGCTAGTTTAAAAATGGTTATAGCCAAGCATTGCATCAAATAAGTGATATTCAACTCTCATGAAAACCTTTTAGCCAAAATGAGAAATTTTACATGACTTGTTCGATATAAAGTCCTATGTTCGATATTGAAGTAAGCCCCAAGGGTTAGCTCAATTGGTAAGACGTGTGCACACTCTCTCGATTCGGGGAGAGGTCAGAGGTTCGAGCCTTGAGTCCTTTGGGGTTAGGCCTTCTGCTAGGATGGTCGGCGGCTTACCACCTCTACCATCCACTAATGTAGGGAAGTATTGTTGGGTTTTCCATGCATGTTTCCATGTGAAAAAAAAAAATTCACTATGAAGTCCTCTCTCTTTGTCTTTGCATATATAGAGAGAAATAAACAATGTTGGTTCTCATTTATTATCTATCACTGAAAAGATCACCATGGACATTTGAAGGCTATAATAATAATAATGGACACATCACCCAAGAACACACTAAGGAAACATCTAGGTATCACAAACCCCAATAAAGGTGACTATGTTGCATAGTTACATTTAATAGACCCCACATAGGAGAATAGCATCCCTAACCAAATTTGAACGAGGGTCTTCTTCACAACAACAACTCCAAGTCGCTACATAGCTCAATGGATTCACACACAACATTTTTGTATATATTCATGTTTGTGTAGGTATGTATCGTATTAATATATAGAAGCAGGGTCTTCGCAACAACTCCAAGTCGCTACATAGCTCAATGGATTCACACAACATTTTTTCATATATATTCATGCTTGTGTAGGTATGTATTGTATTTTATATAGAAATGATTTATACAACAACGTCTTCATATGATCTAGTGGATTTTCTATTGGCTTGGAATGATTAAAAATATGGTTAATAAGTTAAAAGAAATTAATTGTTCATTAACTGTAGTAAATTCAATTGAATGTTAGTTGCATTCAAATACCATACCTTATGGTGAGCTTTCACTATTAAGGTCTATGAGAGGGCTTGTCCAAAGTTAAACAAGAATTTAAGGTTCATGAGAGGACTTGTCCAAAGTTAAAAAAGACTTTACCATAATATAAATGGGTAGGTCACAGGTTCAAAACCGGCGGGGGGTAGAGTTGCTCATTGGCCTGTTGTGACAAGGCTAGAAGGGTAGGCGACCCCTAGGATAGAGGCTCACCTCGATGGGTTTCGGGACATCTCGACCCCTGCTAAGTCACAAGTTATTGGTATATTTGACTTGCAGGTTGTTGGATATACTCTTGGGAGGTTGTTGTTCCCATGGTTAAAAAAAATGAAATGTAAAAAGGGGATACAAAATAACATGTAAATCATAGTGTATACTATGGCATTTCAATAATAACTTACACAACTTGTGTTCATGCTTATAAATGGAGGGAAACCTCACATCGATGCAAGTTAATTTAGAGAAGTTTACATCTTTTGGCCCTAGAAAACCCTTTATTATTTTGTTTTTTATTTTCGGGCTTAACAACAAAAGGCTTCATGATGTATAGCATGAAAATAAATAATAAATGAACCCACAATAAAATTATTTTTTGTTTTTTTGTTTGCTATCACTAAAATAAGATCAAACAAAAAAAAATTGGTTGAAATTACAATTTTGGATTCATAAAATTGTGGTTTTTAATATATAAATAGTTTCAACACTCTCAAATACTCTTACTATAACAAAATTATGCAATATTAATATTTGAATTTGTGATTCAAAATTATGCATGCTTAAATTTAAGTTAAAAATGAATATTACCCAATTATTACACCTCATGTTATTATGAACAACCACCAAAAAAAAATTCATTTCATTGTATGCTTAAATCTTAATAATTTAAATATACTTAAAAGAAAAACATTATCATTAATAAAAAATAATTTAGGACTCACTTCGTTAAAAACTTGGTTCCTTTCAAACTTTATTTTCACATAAATGAATGTGAGGGTAAACCCGTTTAATAATAAGCGAAAAACAAAAAGTGTTATTAAAGAAGAAACATAAATTATTGACCGCATCTAAAGACTCTTTTTTATAAAGATTATTAAAACTATCTTCAAACCCTACAAAACCCTTACACAATAATTCATAAGTGTCAAAGACAAGTCCAACCTTTTTGTCTCCCAAGTGTATAGGAACAAGTCAAGGTCTTTAGATTTATGTTCTACCAATTTCAGCTATGTCTATTTAAGTTTTAACAACTTCAATTATACGTAGACATAATAGGTTTCCAACTTGTCTTCATCATAAATTAACAATCTAAATTATAAATTTAATTCTTTAGTTTGATTTCTACAAGTAAACATTTAGAAGTTAACATTGATTTCAACAAAATTCAAATAGAATTAAATAGGAAAAATTACCAAAAAGAATACCTCTACCGGTGTTTGAGGAATTAAACATATTTGGCTGTGTTGGATCTTCATGACGATGTATAGAGTCACCTGCCTAGTGATGGCTGGAAGGAAGGTTGGAAGGAGAAGTGTGATATAAGCTTCGAATGGAATGAGAGGAAGTAAATCTAATTTTCCTTACCTTAGGTACCTTATGTTAGGTAGTGAAATAGATTGTCACACGCATAAGTAACGATCGAATTGTGTAACGAATGCTTCTAGGAATTGACCATTTTTGCTCAATGGCATGGACTAGTGAACCAGTGAAATTGAATTCATTCTTTGTGAATATTCACACGGAGTACCCCCCACGATCGATTTTTCGCTTACCCATAGTGGAACCATGGTTAAACCTCCAAACCAACTAGGGGCCTAGTCGAATCCCTAGTCCTAGGAAGTCAAATGGCTTCCTAGTTGTTCGTTCCTACGATCCCTTGAACAATAGTTATCAGTGGTTGTCTTTGGGATCATCCCAAACACTAAATCCCATCAGTTTTCTAGGTCTCCCACAAGACCTTTCTTCCCTACCTCCAAAACAACTAGGAAAAGAACCTCCCCTTTCTCACCCTTTTTCCTCCCCTTTATTCCCCCTTCTGTCAAATCGATTTTTACTTCCCCTAAGGCTGACACATGCTTTAAGAGAAAATATAAATATTAAACAAAGAAAAACACAATAATTAATGCACTCCATCGATCGACTTGTCCATGATCATACCCAATAACAAGAACCACGAGGTGGCAATGTCTGTGACGTTGCAAATTTAGATATTGCTATAAGATGGAAGCTATAGAAATAAGAACATAGAAACCTAAGGCCTTGTCTCTTAGTTGACTTGACTAGGTAAACTCAAATCAAATAGAGTTAATTTCAACCGATCCAACTAAATAATAACAAATTAATAAAAAAAAGGTGAAAATAATTTGCAGACAAGTTGCATATTACTAAGTTGACATTGAAGATGTTTGACTCAATTGGAGTGCGGATTGTTTAAGGTTAAAACATTTTCTCTCTCAAAGAACTAAAAACTCTACAAAGTTGAAGGGATTTGCTCCAATAGATGAGTGATTTTTTTTTTCGTGGAAAAAGGATCACAGTCCAAATTTTTTATTAATTTTGAACCATATTGTTCATATATTTGTTACATATAAGCTATACCAGTCTTCTAACAGTCCATATATATTGGTGTTCTACATATTAAACTATTATATATGCCTTTAGATACAAAAAGATAACCAAGTATGATTCATAATATTTCTCATATGACATGGGCGGGATCCTCAAATGGAGATAATTCCTGGATCGATCTCTTTAATGATGTCCTTCTGTGACTCCCAAAGTACAATTGATTCCCCATCAAGTAGAAGACCTGACTTCGATATTTTATCTACTTCATCATTCTTGTGTATGTAGATATGTTGGAAATATATGTCATCAAACCACCAAGGATGCAATGGATAGTATCATAGAAAGGAATAAGATGTATATTGACAGGCTTTTTGTGCTAGTGTATCTAGTCAATAAAGAGCTTTGAATCCCCAAATACCTAGAGTGAGGTAATCCCAAGATGAACAACCAGCCTAAGGATCATATATGTAGCAAGAAGTTTCATTTTGTTGTTGCGGTAGGCCCAATGTATGCAAAGAATTTATAGGAATGGCATGGAGAAAGATATATAGTGCTGCCAGAACCCCTAGATATTGGGCTTCCCTATGCATCCCCATAAAAAAAACCCTAGGCTTGACTATGGTCGATCTTAAAAGTGCCATCATGACACTTTGGTCCATCTTGATGGGTTTGAGGGAAGTGTGATAAAATAGCCAACCTTTTAGCCGCATAAATCTGTGATCGAATGAGACTATCCTAGAAAAACAACTTGTTACATGCGAACCAAGTCCCCCAAATGATAAGTAGAGGAGCCCAATATGCCTAAAAATAAAGATTATTGACCCATATTTGAAAGGTTCCTCAAGCCTGTTACCATCCCATATGAAGTTTATACCTGTAATTTGCTGACAATACTTCCACATCTCCTTAATGTATGAAGAATTTATAAATAAGTGCTAAATGGATTCATTCCTTGATTTGCATAATAAGCAGATTCTTGGGTCGCAACCCTTGAACTTTACCAGATGTTCCCAAACTAGAATCCGATCAGCTAATGAGAGCCACATAAATAAGATGATTTTCAGTGGACATTTTATACCCCAGATCGCATTATGCCACCAATTCAGTCTAGGGAGGTCCTCCTCTTCACGCAAAGCAAGATATCCAAGCTTAGGAGTATAAAAACTACCTAAAAGATTTTTGGACCAAACTAAAGAATCTTCTTCATGAGTTAAAAACATATGATTCTTCACAAGGCATCTGGTATATCTAACCCATCTAGTGTGGTCATCCTGTACAAAGCCCAAATCCTTCGCTGATAACCATTGTTGATCGTGATGGTATTCAGGTCTATATATTTGTATCTGGTATAAGAATAGAATGCCTTGATTAGTAAGCTTCTGAATCATATGTTGTGTAGTGGATATTTCTCTCCAACTACATGTAAAATCACCTACCTTAGATCAATCGGATCTAAGGGTAAAGTTCATGGTGCAAGGGAAGTGCTCAACCTTGACTTACAAACAAGCAATAACAAATATTTTTTTAGATTTTATGTTTCTCTTGTCACTAATAAAACAAAATGCAACATACCTTCAATAAAATGGGCCACTGCAACCGTTTGAGGTTGTGGTCCGACAACTCCCACGATTTGGTTCCCTGATCTTCTCCACCTAGAGTTTTCAAGGGAAAATGAATCAGGGAGTGTATGGAGTAAACTCAACATAAAACATGGAATGGTGTGGCAAAAGTATGGGATTGTCTGAAAGTGACAAAAGCGTAGGAATGAAAAAGTGTAGGGATGTCCAAAATGTTTGTGGGAAGACCTTCACAATGTATTTATAGGATAATCCAAGATTTTGTTGCATGTGGTATTGGTCCATGGTTTTTCATAGTGAATGGTATCTGTCCATGAGTTTTCATAGTGCATGGTATTTGTCCATGGTTTATGACCCATTCTACTTTTAGGGGTTTTTTGTCCTTTTTGGGATGATGGGGGTTTTGTTGCAATAAATGCATATCTTTCGAAAAAGAGATAAACGATGCCACATAGACGCCCTATAAAATACTTTAACGAGCGTGAAAGGAAGCAAGTGTGCTCGACAATATTTTCATTCTTTAAGGAGTGCTTGAAAATCTAGGAGTCAAAAGAGAGCTTAACAGAACTTCCGTAATGGTCAGTCAAGCAAGGAGGAAGTGTTAATTGTGCCGAAAGAGGTGATGTTGGGATCATGGATGGCGAGGATAAAAATGAACGGTGGAACACTGGTGGGGTTTCCTTGGGGGGAGGTGAATGGTGGTAAAATAACACCAAGTTTGTAGTATGGATGGAGTGGAGGGCTCGAGAACATGTCAATACAGCAGGTTTTCCATTTTCCTGGCAGTACGCAAATTGAGGTAACTTACAGGAAATGGTCTAAAAAAATATAGGAAGAGCATGGGATGATAGTCCCATAGTTGGACAGAGTGCAAAAAACCGAACCCGTCGATGTGAACGTCATGTAAAACAGATGTCGGATGACTCTAGGGCGCATGGGAGAAGAAGTTGACCAAACGTTGGCCTATAAATAAAGGGGGGACCACATGACACATGTCATTTTCATTGTTCAGTGTTGAGTTGTTGTGGAGGGCCCCAAAGAAAAGGTGTTGATTTATTTTGATTATACTAGCAATTTCATGATCCGTAAGTTGAAGGTAAGAGCTCTCACCTAGCCCATCATTTTCATGCATTTATTTTGTCCTTTTCATATTCTAGGGGCCTTGGTCGACCCCAAATGGGTTTCAGGGTCGGGTCGCACTTTTCGAGGGAAAAGGAATGACCTAAGTTGCACCTATCGAGCAGAAAAGAGTAACCCAGTCGCACTTGTCAGGGAAATAGGTGTGACCTGGGTCGTACGTGTTCGAGAGACAAGCACGACCCAGGTCACACCTGTCAAAGGTTTTTGCGTGACTTGGGTCGCACAAAAAATCCCGATAGGAGCAACCTATACCAGAATGGAATTTTTTGTTGAACGTGGTCTAACTAGGACTTCTGGGATGTGCAAGATGCCTTGAGTTGGATAGCGGGAGAGAGACATTGGGAACCTCAGAGATGAAGTTGAGGAGGATGGTGCAATACATGATACGCTGGCCCAGAGTGGGTTGATGAAGTTCTTCCAGATCCCTCTAATGTGTTAAACAAAGTTATTGCTAAAGAAGCTAGTGAGATTTTGGGGTAGGGATGCAGAGTGCTTCATTGCACAGGGTGAGCGACTGGAGATCACACTCTAAGACGTGTACTTTTTTATTGGCCTCCCATTACTAGGTGTTATCACTAATATCTCATTGAACGTCATTATCCATTTGAAAAACTACACTATTGAGACTTCTTGGAACATGCATCAATGAAATCGATTTGAAATGTCTAACCAAGTGTCTAGTGCACAAGAATTTTCTAGAGGCAAGGATCATGTACCCGGTAGCAATTATTTGACTAGGCAACAAGCAATTAGGAGTCTAGGAAGACATCAAGGAGACAAATACCCAAGTGAATGGCGGTGGTCAGGAGACCAACAACACCAACGTACTAAGCCTGGTTGTTGGTAGCAATACCAACACACATTTCATTGATATGATTCAACTCATGTCATAGGGAATAAACGACCCACGACATCGAGAAGAGATTAGGAGACCATCTACTTGCGCCATCGGTGAAACCAACATAGGAGGGAAAGGTAGGATCCATTTGGGATAACCAAGGAAACAAATTGTGAAACTCGTGGTAAAAACGATGCAAAAGAAGAAGGAAAAACTATGATACAAGGGTATTTAGGTTGGTTGGCTTAGGCATAGAATCTCTTGAGGTAAAGCCCATTTTGTGGATTCTTCAAGGGGCGACCGTCAAATTCAATGAGGAGATATGCCCCTTACTGAGACAAAGATGGATGATGTACGGGCCATACCACATGGATTCAAGCTTCCGTCTTCCAGTCTTATCATTGGCTTAATCAGAGAGAAGGTCGAGTTTCCCCTCGTTAAATGTGCATGGGTGGGGGTGGGAGTCACAATAGGAATTCAACCGGGTCATAGCTACTTCAATAATTTGGAGAGAACCACAACAATCCTCATAATTTTGTTCAAGAGTAAGTAACAGTTTTTCCCATGGTCATGTAGAAGCTCGATGACTAGGCGAAGTGATGGAATCTGACATTCAATGAGAAGAACTGACTCCACACCATGGACTAAATGGAATGGTGTAAAACCAGTGGTGGTTTTGGTCGATGTCCGATGCAGGTCATCCCAAGGATAATCAGGATTTGTGGGATATTCTAGGATATCTTCGTCATTATGAAAGTGGCGTCGGGATAGATCTAAGGGATATTTTGTGGTCGATGAAGGGGAAGGAAGATTGGAAGTGGAAATCATAATGATGGTGGTAGTGGTAAGTTTGGGAAATTATGGGAATAATGACCATAGAGGACACAAATGACACATGAGTGGTTTGTTCATAGTGATTTATTCTTATTCACAGGGATGGTTGGTACATTAATAACTAAGTGTCGTCGGTCCCTACTATTGTGCGCATGTGGGTGCGAAGAAATGACAAATTGGGACAGTTTTGTATCGCATGGCCAATGACATCACATAAGGCACAAGTAGGAGGTGGACATGGTTCAGTAGTGGATTTTTTGTGCCTTACCCCCACTCTTTATGGGAGGAGGGGGTGCAAGAGTAGATGCATGAGCAATCGATTGTGTAACAGGAGGTGAGTTTGACACTGTGTTAATAGGTTGAACTGTTGTCATTACAATTTTTTATGTTGGGGTGGGATTGGGTGGATCGAGGTGCCACACTGGAATTCCTAGAGTTAATCCCAGAAGGTTAAGAGTATCCATGACCAGTTTACTCATGATTCTAGAGGGTGGAAAGAGAAACGTGATGGTGTGTATGGGAAAGGACCGCCAATAATTCCCTAGAGAAATACTGGAGGTGGGAGCGGTCTGCAGTTGAGGTTGTGGTGAGGTAGGAAAGTTACCAGATGCGATGGTGCACAAATCTAATATTTCAATCATAGACGAAGGACGTGATAGGGAAAAAAAGGTGTCAGCCAAAGGGGTGTCTCTAAACAGGCCTAGACCAATGATAGACACAAAGGGGATGGATACATTATTGATGGTGGTGTCGATGGTAGGAAGGACATGCTCTAGAGTGGTCGGTCCATTAGGATCATCATACGTCAATTGGTAGATGGTTGCAATCTTCCCAGCATGGGGGAACATCATGAATCGAAATATGGTAGAAGAAATTACTTGCATTGCATATTACGTCAAAGGCGAAGGTTGTAATATAGTTGGGTGTTTACAACATCGATGTCAATCAACACATTTGTACCTGCAAAATTAATGGGGACATTTGTGAGAACACCTTGTGTTTAGGTAGCATGGTCATGGTAAGCATGAAGGGCGATGGTTGATGGTTGAAGGGATGGGGATCCGAGCTTCTGCCAAATGAAGGTGGACATAATGCAAGTGGATGCACCCTCATCAATGAATGACCAAATTACAAACGGTGACAGGAACCTGAAAGGATGCAGATGATGGCATCCAAGGTTCTCCTTGATCTAAGTCGAAAGTGACCAACTTGGAGTCAGAGCAGTTGACGACACTTAAAGAAAATAACAAGGCCTTATGTTGCAAAGGACAAGTTCTCAGGACATCTAGAGTAGATATGGAAAAGGGAGACTAGGCCAAGTCATCGACGATACTATAATTGAGAGCGGCTCTAGCAGTGGGGTTGTTCGCAACACGATGCAAAGGGAACCTAGGGACTTTGGAAGTCTCCTCTATGGGGGGTCTTGAAAAATGTAAGGACATATTGAGAGCATTGGAGGTAGATGTTGTTGAGAGATTAATGCTTTCTGGGGTGGAGCCATATTTATTGCGTCGAGTCTGTAAGTTAACGTCAGACGACAATGTCATGAGATGATGGACACTAGGATCGATGGTTTGACTCAAAGAAGTGGTTGTGATGTTTTGTTGGACCAATGGCGGGTTTTCAATCATACCCCAATTCAGTAATGGGTTCTATAGCACCATAGGTGGAGGACCTTGTGGTGTTGGGTTTGGCTATGCCAAAGTGACAACATTGGTTTCACGTTGATTTTCGGCTTGTAATAAGTGGCAGACTCGATGCATCTAGGGGAATTGATGTGTATAATGGCCATAAACATCACAAATGGTACACATATATTTAGTCTAAAACTAAGGGTTCTTAACTGGTCTAGGTGGACGTTGGGGTTTATGTGCAGGGGCATTTGCTCTGTTATTGTTGGGAGGGTTGGGTTCTTGATCGGCCCCTTAAGGTTAGTTGTTTCCCCAGCTCCTACCTCTCTCTCTTCTTCCCTACCCTTGTTGGTTATTAGGGGTGGGTTGATTAGGGAGGTTCTATTGAGCATAGCCATGTCCTTGAGGAATAGGAGGATTCAGGGAAAGAGCAAGTGTAGGTTGCACAAGTGGTGGGTACTAGGCGAGAGCATATGGAGGGGATGCAAAGCCTACCGTCTGGCCATTACAAGCAGGTTCTAGGAAATTTTTTCCATGAACGTGAGGAATAGGTGTGGGAAACACATATGAAGGTGTGGCTATGGACTGAGTTGTTGTGCGTGAAAATTAAGGGGTCTAGCCAGGTTGGGAAACACTTGGGGTGTTACCATAGTGAGGCAACATTGAAGGAGACATCATGTATAGGTGGGGGTGTTGGGTAACGGAGCCAATGACTCCATCAGAAACATGGGATTCCCATGGCGTATCACGCTTTGAGGAGCCAACACGAGGAGCATCATGTATGATGGTGTAAAAGTAACTTGATTATGCATAGATTAGGTCGAATCGTTGTGCTTTGATGACTGCTTCTTCCCCTATTTGTGGGCACTCGGATGCAAAATCCTTGGCAATAGGGGGAGTAAGGTTTTAAGGAAACAATTAAGGAAGATCCTGTCATCTAAGTGGATTTTGCACAAACTATGGTGACGACACCACTCATGGATGTGATCTATGATGTGGGTAGCAGTGTTATGTTACATGATCACAAAATTTCCACACCCTCATCATAACAAATGGGTAGCTGGAAGTACCGGAGGGACATAGCGGCTAAAGAGGAAAAATCAGGATAAGTGGCATGGGATAGTTCAATGTATAATTTGGCTGCAACACTGGTGAGTGTGTGATTGAATAGCTGCCACTAGATAGAATCGTCCACTATGTTGTTGGAGGAACACCATGAGTAGAAGGACATGATATGGTTCTAAGGGTCTTCTCCCGTATTTCCCTCAAACTTAGGGATGTCCGAAGGCAGTTTGGTAGGAATGGGAGGCTATAAGGGGCCATGACAGATGGGGTCATTCGTTAACCTTGCCAAACCAGGCAGGTTGAGACTAGCCATGAATCGTATACTAGGACGTGAACTAGATATGGGAGGGCCAACAATGGTGCTAGGGTCAGTGGGCATGTAGTTACCATGCGAAAATAGGGGTTGGTAGGGCTAACTTTCGACAGTAGAAGTAGCCACTGGGATGGTGTGAATAGCTGGAATGGTGGTAGAAGGACCAGTTCTCCCATGCATGAATGTAGGAATGGTGTGAACCATGGTGGCTGGAGTGGGGCCACCACTAGTTGGCAGTGAACTAACAATAGTGTGTGCAATGCGGAGGGGCCCAATAGGACTAGAGCCTATAGGTCTAGTAGAAGGGATATTTGATATGATGGGTGGAATGTTCATAAGTCCACTACCAATAATCCCCCCCTGTAAGGGGTTGAGACTTTCACCAGCAATTGGGGATAGATGAGGAAGTGAACAAGGTAGGTTTCGATGCAGTATATGGCTCTAAAGGTTCAAGGAACCGAACTGAGGGGTATTCCCTCTAAGTCTCTAGGAGTAGCGTGGTGGAGAAATGATGATGTGATGGTGTGCTATATGAGGAATGAAGGGTCAAGGGTGGCAAACACAAGCTCATAAATCCAACTATAGCTAAGTGTGCAGAAGGAGAGTTGATAAATGGTGTCACACAAGCCAAAAAATAAGCTCTAAAACCGAACTATAACAGCGTGTCACAGCAAGTGAGTTGATAAAAAGGTGTCCAAAAGGCCAATAAGCAGCACTACCTATGAAGAAAATGATGCACTAACCTATGGGGTATAAGTGCAAGAAAGCTCCTAGTTACAAGATGGAATCCCCTCACAAGTTGTATCCTTTGTTGGGTGATGAAATCCATAGTCAAACAATATGAAATGGAAGAACCAAAGGCTAATAGAATCCCACTACCGAGAGGAGCCTAGGTAAAAGAGCCCTAAGATACTGGAAACTAGGATACCTCATTCATGACATGTTTGGGATGGTTTCCTAGCACTTCATCCCTTTGGTCCTCGACACTTGACATGGTCATCAACATGCACGAGGAGGACTATGAAGGGTTATCCTTCGGTACAAAATTGAGTGTGGTATTCCACCCTAACTTCTGGAACCCCTTCGATGTGGCTTACCCCCGCATAACTAGAGGCCCCATGATAAACTGGTTGTGACTATGTCAACAAATATGAGAGGATTTTGGTTCCCTAGAAGATAACAACTATGGATCAGATGTAAGTGACAAAGGGGTGTTATTTGGATGCCTGTCCCCGGTGTCCTAACTTAACTACAATATTGTTTTGGTCCTTAAATGAGGTTACAATGTTGGTTGATTTAAGATAAATTTTAGGCTCAACTTGGGTTCATGGACCAAGCGTTTATTTTAAGGTGTGAGATGTGTGCACAAGTGGAGTGTGATATCTAAAACCCGATACTCTCTTTCCAGAGACACATATGCTAAAAAATAAAGAATAGTACGGAAGGTAATTGATTTTTAACATATAAATACTACTTCTTCCATATAAAAGAACATGTGGAAGTAAATAAGCACACAAGGAACTCTATAGGTTGTAGGAAACACAAGGGGAGGGGGCCTCAACTACTAAGCTCAACTAGGATAGGCTCACATACAAGCAAAAAATGGGGACTGCAAAAGACACCAAGGGGCTGTAAGCAATCAGATCTGGAAAAATATAGTTAGTATAGGGGGAAAATGTAGATAAGGGGTTTGGAATGGGTCTCAAATACCTCAAACAACTGAAAAAACTACAGGTCGCACCTATCGGCGGAACAGGTGCAGTCGGGGCACTCGACTAAGAAATAATCATGATGGAGACAAAAAATAATTGGCAAACATAGGTCACACTTAACATGGGTTTTTGCGCAACAAATCACACCAAATAGGGTCATAGGAGTGACCTAGGTCACTCTACAATGCAAGACATATGCGATCTTGACTGTGGATCCGGGTTGCACTTATAGGGGAAAAGGAGCAACCTAAGTCGCACTTATCGGGAAAAAAGGTGCGACCTGGGTCACTTATTTTTGCCAAAAATGTGCTATCGGGACAGAAATAGAATTTTTTTGTCAAAAAACATTGGTTAGGGACGGGGGAGCAGGGACTGGGAATGGGCTGGTTCGGATCTGTCGATAGGGGGTCATATATGTCACGGTTGAGGGTACCCAAGTAAAACAAACCAGCAACAAACTTGGAAAGAGAAAGATCAAAGAGGATCAAGTCAATGGAGTCACCAAAACTATAGTGGAGATTTCTCTCCAACTACGTGCAAAAGAACCTACCTTAGATCAACCAGATCTAAGGGTAGAGTTCATGGTGCAAGGGAAGTGCTCAATATTGACTTACAAACAAGAAATAACAAATATTTTTTAGATTTTATGATTTTCTTCTAACAAATAAAACAAAATGTAGAATACCTTTAATAAAATGGGGCACTGCAGTCGTTTGAGGATGTGGTTCGATGACTCCCACAATCTGGATCTCTAATCTTCTCCACCTAGGGTTGTTAAGGGAAAATAAATCAAGGAGTGTATGGAGTAAACTCAACATATAACATGGAATGGTGTGGCAAAAGTATGGGATTGTCTGAAACTGACAGAAGTGTCAGAATGAAAAAGTGTAGGAATGTCTGGAATGTTTGGGGTGAGACATTCACAATGTATTTATAAGATAATCCAAGATTTTGTTGCCCGTGGTATTGGTCCATGATTTTTCATAGTCCATGGTTTATGTTCCATTCTAATTTTAGGGTTTTTTGGTCCTTTTTGGGGAGAATGGGGGTTTTGTTGCAATAAATGCACATATTCCCTATATTTATGAGGGAAGGAATAATAATTACTTGGACCAATTTGGGCGAAATTTAATTTTGAAGGTCAAAATGAAGGGAATAATGATGGCATTATGATGTATAATTATGGTGTTGACCATAGAGATTTGTGTGGACAATTTTTTGTGTTAACATGCTGAAGCATCCGATAGTCATTTTCACAACCAATCCATCGATCTATACCAATTCAAATAAGGTGACCATAACCAATCTGGCATATGAGCCAGCCCCTGGTAATATGGCAAGCATCTTGTATAGTATTCCACATCATAGACATGTTTCGTGTACGCTTTCGATGAAGTTTTAACCATTCCATGATAGAGTATGGATGTATATATTTCTCTATAATCACCTCAGCCCATAGCCCATCACCTTTAATTTGTCTCCAAATACCCTTTAACTCAAGTTCTTTTGAGAAAGACTTGTGGTGTTTTATCCCCCATCCGTGAACATATTTTGGAAGGGATAATCTTTGCCATGAAATCTAGTGATAAGATTTCTCATCATGCTTTCTTTTCTAGAGAAAATTAAAGAAGGACACTCTGATTTTGTCCATAATCCATGTTGGAATATGAGCCATAGTGACCCAATAGATAGGTATTCCTTCAAGAGTCGACTTTAGCTAGACAAGTCTTCCCGCTCTTGAGAGCCATATGTTACACCAATGGTTAATATTTTGTTCTATACGACATAATAACCAAAACCAATCCTTTATATATTAGTCGTTGGGTTTGATAAAAAAACCAAGGTACTTTATACCACATGATATATCAACCTTCTCAATGTCAAATTGGTTAGCAATCCGATTCATGTGTCTCTCTTCCATATAAAAATAAGAAATATTAGATTTCTAAGGATTTATAATCATACCTGTAGCCTCAGAAAATCGCGCAACGTTAATTTTGAGCTTAAGGATTTCTCTGCGGCAACCTTCAGAGGTAAGCATAATATCATCAATGAAAAGAAGATGACTAATGTGGATCCTGCCACCAAATGAGAATCCTTTTAAAGAACCTTTCTTTCGGACATTAATCAAAACTCGGCTGAGGCCTTCCATGATGACAATAAACAACATATGTGTTAATGGACATGACTGGCGTAGGCCTCGATCCAGTTAGAAAATAGAAGTTGTCGAGTTGTTGATCAATACAACAAATTTAACAGCCTGTACACAAGAAAGAATCCAATTTATACCAGGAAGATCAAACCCCATCTATGTGAGAGCCAGTTTGATGAAATTCTAGTTTGTCGTGTCATATGACTTGGAAAGTTTTGCTTTGATGATGATCAAAAGTGTTTTATTAATCTTTGTAGAATGTAGTACCTATTTAGTGATACTAATGGCATCATGAATTTGTCGAAGTTTCAAAAAAGAAAATTTCTCACGAGATATTCCCTCCAAAAGGTTTCCTATGATCCGATTGGAAATGATTTTTCCAGTGATTTTATAAACACAATTGCACTAAGATATGGGTCTAAGTTAATCCATATCCTTAACCTTTTCAACTTTGGGTATAAGAGTCAGAAAAGTTGTATTAAAGGAAGCTAGATTTTTCCCTCGTCTACGAGATTCCTTAATGACATATGTAAGATCCCCCTCTAATTAAAGCACCCAAAACACCCGCTAACCTACTTAATTCCCATAGGTTCGAGCGGGTACTGCATGAGAGGGAATTGACTGAGGGAAATTGATACTTAGAGCAAATGAGGACATTCGTTCAGTGTTAAAGTCATCAGTCGAATAAAAGAAGCCTTATTTCTTTAGGCTTAAAAGTCAACATCAAATTAGAATTGCATGCATGCAAAAGTGAAGCCTAAACCCTAAAAGTGACATGCAAACCCTAAAAGCGCATGAGACACTATTTAAGAGGGTTATTGGACTAAAGAGACTATCCATTATTATTGTTGATTGATTTAGAGATTTTTGAGCAGCAACACAGCGTGCAGCCGCGACAGTTGGGGTTGAAGACGGTGTCTTCAGCTAATGAGGGTTTGACAGTGAAATATCTGCCCTAGTCTCTTTAGGATAGACCATCCAAGTTTATCAACGGAATTCATCATATACAGCAGTATCCACGGATCCAACACACTCAGGAGGATTATTTGCAGACCCGCGTTTTGCAACTGGAAATAGCTGGGAAACCTCAAAAGGATTCATTGGGACCATAAAACCCAGTCTTTCCTCTACATGTTAGCTTCCTCTTTCTTGGCAGGCTCATTCCATGACATAGAGTGACTATCAGCCATTAGTTTGCTCACCTGGAGCAATTATCAGAAAAACAGAGAGGTTGGGGGGCGTGAGCAGCAGAACAACAAACCAATTCACTAGGGCACTTACAGATAGCCAAACCTCTGTATGTGACAATCCATCTCTCCGGTGGTAGAAGACCGATAAGTCCACAACGTTTAAGCAGCATCTGACCATCCCTTCTCCAAAAACGTCACCTTCATCTGAGGAGGGAACACGTGTGTAGCTGGGTGTCAACTGGAGGAAGGTAGCACCGTTACTTCACCTATTTGGAACTTTATGCATGCAACCTATCTTAGGAGTATTATCGGCCAAGTTATCAGTGGTAAGTGTTAAATCCCTTTCTGTAAACCTTATCCCTAATTCTGCTATATTTTAGGGTATTTTTGCATGGCAAGTTTGCATGCACAGTTATTCCATATTTTTGCACAAGATTCAGTTTATGAGTCAGTATTATACACTGTATCAGTATAATATCAGTATTTGGGATACTACAGTGGTATCAGAGCATGTTCCTTTCCAATTGTGGGTTTGAACATAAGAAGTAAATGAATACAGAAGAAGACGCTTTTGTAACCTATAGGAGAAGGAAGAGTAGGTACATGGAGGAATTTGAGGATATCCAGCTAGAAGATACCAACTCATACATGGACCCAACAGGTATACACTCTGACAGAGGGAAAGGAATAGGATAGGACGAAGAGAGGATGGAGTTTCATAGCTTAGTAAACGCATTGTAGGACCTAGCCAAAGGGAAAAAGTAAGTACTGCATGCAATAAACAGATTGTCTTCGAAACTAGAAACAGGTAATAGCAGTATACCTCTCTCACTAGTATATAGAGGGTCTATAAGCAGTAGTGGGAAGCATGCATACATCAATATACAAAACACACCCCACATATATAGCAGACCTTCCAGCATGCCCACTATGCCTCACTTCCTGGCAGATGCAGTAGCAGGACCTGTAACACCCCAGTTTTGACCCCGTTTGCATTAAAAATGTATATGATGCATATATTGTAATTAATCATGGTGAGGAACTAAAGGAAAAATCCCCACCATCGATTTAGTGTTTTATGTTTCGGTGATTAAAATCAATGCCGATGGTAATTCATGCTAGCCAGGCACATTATAATTGTGGACATCATGTAAATATGCAATTTAACTAAAATACCCACAACCAGCTATGTCAATGCAACATTAAAGAGATGGCAGCGTGATTTCCTAAGGATAAGGTGGGGGGGTGTATTCAAACCTTTGAGCCAATGGGGAAAATCCAAATGTCAAAGGGAAAACCCATCAAGATGTCAACTATCTTTCTTTTCTTATTCACCCAAACATTTATTACTACCAGAAAATGGTTAAGGATGTTATTTCCTTGGGATGGGAAAGGTATGGAGGTCAAAAATTCAAATTGGGCAGAGCACCCATTTTTGGAAAAATGTGTTTTGCCTTAATAGGAAAGGAACAACCCAAAAATTCATTACTCACCCATTATGCATTCATGTCCTCTCTTCCTCATGCATTTTTGGGAGCTCTGGGATGTTTTTCCTCATCCGTCCTCTAGTCATGTTGGGATCTCATGTAGTTGAACCTTCCTGTGTCTTATTCTTCATATTGATTAAATGATAAAAATATAACATGGTACCAGAGCCTCTCTGAACAAAGGCATTGTGCAGCTGCGGGAACTAGGGCTTCCTAGTTGAAGGTGTTCTCTGCACAGATCATCAAGAAAGGAGACATAGGCTAACTCACCTCACTATGGCACATCTATTGGTGGTATCAGTTTTTGAATCAGAGAAGTTTCATTGTATAGATGAAATACAGTTGCAATGGAAGCTAATGGAAATTAGGGTTTCATGCTTGAAAACCCTAAAAGACTAAAACTAGTCATTTTGGTGCATTCTCTATATCTCGATATTGGAGAAGGATCAAGAGCTAAAATGTTTATATGCTAAAGATAAATTCTGGATGTACCCTGTGTAAAAGTTTCAACCTCAGATTCGCTATATTCTAGGAGATATGATTCCTCCAAATCAGGGTTCTAGCCTCTCCAAGGATTCATCCCTGAACAGGACACCTAGTGAGAATTGCTATATCTCGAGATAAGAAGGTCCAAATGAAATTTAATAAGATATTCCAATTAGGGCATGGACTATAATTTCTGTGGTAAAATTTCAAACCCCGAAGGTGAAACAGTGACACGTGGAAATCCGTACAAGTTTGCTATGCTGAACAGTCCCCAAAATAGTCACCTTGGGAAACTCAGTATAAGTCCCACTTGGAGAATCCATTTCTACTCTAACCTATAAGGTTGGAAAGAAGAATTATCCGTATATCATAGTGATAAGTTTTAGACTTTAAGGATCTAAAACTTCAGAGATACAGCAGAAGCAATATTAGTCGTTTATGTAGAAGAAATTGGAAAACTAGGGCTTCTTGTTTTGTGAGCTTTCCGCCATTATTTTTAGAAAAGGAGTACGTTGGACAGCTCACCTTGATGAGGCCCATCCTTCTATCCAATCAAAAGTTTGAAATTCCAAGTTTAGAAAATAGGGTTTCTCTGACAAACCCTAGATCAGCCAGTTCTGGAACCAGGACAGACACCTCAAATCGGGAAGATCTAAATTTTTGCTATTTACATTTAAGGTTCTCATTTCAATATAACTAATCACACTAGCTTGATGACAAGCTTGGTGAAGTTGACAACTTTCAAGTATGGAAGTATAGGAACAGAGTGATCCTTGAAGAAATTGACTTAGATCAGTATTTGAGTAAAAATCTTCTAAGAGCCAGACGGAGATGAGGCTAAGGCTAGAGCCAAGAGAATAATTGCAGATTCTATTAAAGATCATCTCATCCATCATGTGTCATCTTTGAAGACACCAAAAGGAAGTGTTTGATGCTATGATGAAGCAATCGAAGAAGAATAAGACATTGTTATAACCACCTTGAATGGCCTCCCAGGATCATGGGATTCATTCATTCGAGGAATGTGTGCCAGAAGGAAGTGATTACCTTCAGCAGACTCTAGGAAGAGTGCACACAAGAAGAAGCTCAACTCGTAATAAGAGAAGAGAAGATGGGAGCAAGTGGAGATCAAGCTCTCACGATTCAAAGAAGATCCCTCAAGCGATGAGGAATATGAAGGACTCAAATCTTAAAGAACCTCTTATCCATATTAGCATTTCGATAAGAAATGATGATGATGAATGAAGAAGATGATGAAGTTGAAGGGTCAAGAAGGAGTCTACCCACGAAACAAATAAAGATAAGTATTTGAATTGTCTTTTCCTATATATATAGTTGTTTATATGACATTGTTTAGTTGTGAAATGTATTATGCATGATAGAATGTCTTCATTAATGAACAATATACGACTAATATGCATGTTATGGGTATGTAGCATATAGTGCTATACAACACTCCATTGCTACTTATCTAGGATGAAACCTCTTTGCTGACATATTGGGATTAGTGCACAATCTCAATAATGTTATGGTAGAGATGGAAGGCATCTCAAAAGTTTCTGTGTATACAAGATATGGATGAATGTTGTATTGGCTAAAATAGTTGCATGATTATATCTTTATGCATAAGAATTTGCCATTATGAATATGCCTTATGAAATGTTTCTAACCATACAACTGGTGGATTTGACTTACAGGAAAGATCGCGTACAATCGCCTACAAGAAAAGAAGGATGAGACTTGTTCCGAAGAACAAGTGACGACAGTTCAAGATTCACCCAATAAGCATACATGAAGATGAACCTGAAGCTTCCCAGGTCAAAGACACCATAGCGAAAGAAAAAGATTCAAAAGAATACAAAGAGAATGGTAGATCAATAAAAATCACCTTGGGCACAAGAAATAATACAAAATGAAGAATAGTATGACAATACTTCAAGAGGCCTCAGAGACACTCTAGTTATATGATACTGATGAGCGACATCATTGATGCAGATCCTTCTAGCTATGAAGAAGTAGACAAGAAGAAAGGGAAGGAGACTATGATCAAAGAGTACCAGTTCAAGAAGAATGATGTCTAAGGGAAGTTCGTAGTGTCTTCCATATGGATCTATAAGATCCAACATGCAATAGATGGCAGCATCGTGGGATACAAGGAAATATTCGTAGCATGAGGATTCTCACAGAAAGAAGGCACATACTACGAAGAGACATTTGCACCAGTGACGTGGTACACTTCCATTATATCCATACGTATAGGTATGAGATGGGAGATACATCAGCTGACATCAAGATAAAATTCTTGAATGATGTAGTCAAGGAGGAAGTATACGTAGAGCAGGCACTGGGAGTTGAGACACATGACAGGCAGACTCATATGTGTGAATTAGAAGGCCTCGTACGAGCTCAGAAGGCACCCATGGGATAACACATACATGAGGAGCTTGAAGATCACCTAAATTGATGAATATCTTAATCTTTGCTACAAGGTTGAAGATGAAATCCTATAGGGGATGACAAGCTCACAGATGGGTGTGAGAAGAAATTTTCAAAAAGTTCAAGATAAAGGATATTGGTATCCAGTGACCCTAGATGGATACATAGAATATTAGTAGCCAAGGAAGCTACTTGTCACTCTAGTACATAATGTTTCAATACATAGAGTACGAAAGGCAAAGGGAGAATGATGCTCCGCTTCAGAGGGAGTGACTGCAGAAGATATTGAGGTTCGACATGGTATGATAGGATGGACAGATTACTGATGGATCTAGGATTTACTGAGAGTAAATCGGATTCCCACCTTTTCCTCAAGGTTGAAGGTGAAAGACCAGTGATGATCCTGTTATATGTCGATGACTTCTTCTTGATAGGAAAAGAGGAACTCATTAAAGATGCAATAAGGATACAAGGATACTTGCTGCCGAGTTCGAGATGAAGAACTTGGGTATGATGCATTACTTTCTAGGCATGGAGGTGTGGAAGAGTGCGGATGGAATCTCCCTTGGACAAGGGAAGTATGCAATGGAGATCCTGAAGAGGTTCGGGATGATGAAATGCAAGTCCATGGCCACACATATGGCATCGAACCTGAAGCTATTGAGTGATGCTTCATGAGAGACGACTGATGCCATGATGTATCATCAGATGATTTGTTCATTGATGTTCTTGATGAATACAAGACCAGAAACATGCTTTGCTGTGAACGACCTGAGCCAGTTCCTAACGAATCTGAGACATGCTCACCTAGGTTGCAAAGCATGTAGTGAGGTACCTAAAGGGTACAGTTGAGTATGGGCTCAAGTATGATACGAATTAGAAGACTAACCTGCATGGTTATGTTGATTCGGATTGGTAGCGCCACTGAGAAGAAGAGCACCTTGGGTTGCTTCTTTAGTTTGAGATCCAATATGGGCTAGTGGTTTGGTAGGATGTAGTCCTACATGGCGCTGAGTACAGCCGAGGAAAAATATGTTGCCACTTGCTCGGCTATTTGTGAAGTAGTATGTTTATTTTGAAAGCTACTATTTTATTTGATTGATCTGACTTGCATTTTTGTATGATGCAGAGAGGAGCAATGAAGCTCCAGTGTGTAATTCAGATCGAGGTTTCTTCCAAGGGGAAGTGATGAGTTCAAAATCCTTTTCGACATGGTGGCAGGCTAGGCCTCCCATGGTTGGATGTAAGTGTTGAGCCTTTCTGACATGGTGTCAGGCTGGGCCTCCCATGGTCGCATGTAAGTGTTGAGCCTTTCCAACATGGTGGAAGGTTGGGCCTCCCATGGTCGCATGTAAGTGGAGAGCCTTTACAACATGGTGGTAGGTTGGGCCTCTCATGGTCACATGTAAGTGTTGATCCATTTTGACATGGTGGCAGGCTGGGCTTCCCATGGTCGGATGTAAGTGCAGAGCCTTTCCGACATGGTGGTAGGCTCGACCTCCCATGGTCGGATGTAAGCACAGAGCCTTTCCTACATGGTGGTAGGTTGTGCCTCCCATGGTCGGATGTAAGCACAGAGACTTTCCCACATGGTTATGGGATGGGCCTCCCATGGTTATGGTTGGATGTAAGTGTAGATCCTTTCTGACATGGTGGCAGGTTAGGCCTCCCATGGTCGGATGTAAGTGTAGAGCCTTTCTGACATGGTGGAAGGATGGGCCTCCCATGGTCAGATGTAAGCACACAGCCTGTCCAAAATGGTGACAGGCTCGGCCTCCCATGGTCGGATGTAAGCGTAGAGCCTTTCCGACATGGTGGCAGGTTGTGCCTCCCATGGTCAGATGTAAGTGCAGAGCCTTTCCGACATGCTGGCAGGCTGGGCCTCCCATGGTCATATATAAGTGTTGAAGATGATGGGACCTACATCCAGCATGAAAAGGGATGGCATTGTAAATGAAGACCTACATGGAGGCTAGGCCTACATCTAGAATGAAAAATGGTTGGCTCTATAGAACTTCCTATGACGAGTAGAATTGAGAGATAACACCATTTGCTCGAGATAATAGCAGTAGTGATGATGATTATGATCCAGTGATGATGATTATCCATCTTTGATGATGATCCAACTTTGATGATGATCCAATGATGAATACTTGTGCTGATGAACTGTGTCAAGAGAATACCTTCCTAGTTAAGAGGGAGTGTTGATGTATTTGTAACTTCAGAATGTATTATCTTATATATTTCTTATTGTATTTCATTGTACCCCGACGGAGATGTTTGTTCCTTCGATCAGGAGAGTCATTAATATAATAAATTCATGTAAATTCATTGAGGTTAACCCTCCATTGTAAGTCCAGGCAATAGTCCCCACCGTTGAGTTGTACTAGGGTTATTGGACTCTCCTAGAGAAGTCGGCCCTGTAGAGTAAATGTCAAGTGGAAAACAAGTATAAATCGAGCATGAGACTCTCTATTTGGAACACACACCCACTCAACAATAGTGCATGAGTGAGAGAGGAGTAGCTCGCACAAGTGAGAGAGAGAGAACAACTGTTGGAGATCATCTTTGTATTTTCTGGGTTTTACTTGTGTTATTTGTGCTCATTCTATCTCTGAGGAAGTTGCGGGGTTTTCTCCTTTATGGTTTCCTTGAGGAAAATTCTTTGTGTTGCTTGTCTCTTGTGATTATTGTTGTGCATGTTATTCTCTCATATAAGATCCTTGATCATATTAATTAAATGATAAAAATCTAACATCAAGGAATTACTAGAACTAGGTTATATTCCATCTCGTTCTAGTCCCTTTACATCATCAGTGGTATTAGTTAAAAATAAGGATGGCACATTGTGAATGTGTATTGATTACAAAGCCCTCAACAAGAAGACCATCAAAAACAAGTATCCCATCCCCGGGATTGATGAACTAATGGATGAGCTACGAGGTGCCAAATATTTTTCAAAAATTGATTTCTGATCAGGGTACTATTAGATCCGAGTAAGGGATCAAGACATTCCCAAGACATCTTTCTGTTGCCACTATGGACACTATGAGTTCTTGTTCATGCCTTTTGGACTCACCAATGCTCCAACCACCTCCAATAGTGCATGAACCACACTTTTGGGGCTCATTTACATAAGTCTTTGCCAGTATTCTTTGATGATATTCTAATTTACAGCAAAACTTGCGAGGAACACCTGAAACACTTAGATGAGGTATTGAAAATTCAGGAAGAGTACTCTCTTTACGCGAAGATGTCTACATGTGAATTCAGCATGAAAGAGATGTTGTATCTAGGACACATAATCAGTGAAGAAGGGGTATAGGTTCGTATGGAGAAGATTAGAGCTATCCGGGATTGGCCAACGCCGAAGACAGTTACTGAACTGAAGGTCTTCTTAGGCCTTTGCACCTACTACAAGAGGTATGTTAAGGGATTCTCTCAATTTACCGCACCACTCACCGACCTCACCAAGAAAGGGGAATTCACATGGACCGAATTGGTACAACTTAACTTTGAGGAAATGAAAACCATCATGAGTTCGTGCCCAGTTTTTCCCCTAGTTCTTCCTAGTTTTTACCCTACCATATTTCTCACAACCATTCATAGTGGAATGTGATGCTTCAGGAGAAGGGATAGGAGTTGTACTGATGCAAAACCATCACCCAATTGCATTTGAAAGATGAAAAATAAAGGACTACAAGCACCACTACTCCATATATGACAAATAGATGTTAGCCATCTTACATGCCCTCACTAAATTCAAGCAGTACTTGGTGGGGAGAAAATTCAAAATCAAGACAGATCATAAAAACCTCAAGTACATCTTGGTGCACAAGGAGTTAAATGAGCGCCAACAGAAATGGGTCAGCAAGGTGCAGGCTTATGATTTCGAGATAGGGTATGTAAAGGGTAAGACCAATGCAATACTTAATGCCTTATCTATACAGCCAGCTTCATTATCTCTAGTGAGTATATCCACAAATTGGAGGTCTCTTCTATTAGTGGAGTACTCCAAAAATAAAATTGCTGCGATTTATTGGATGGACAGATTCTGGATGACAGGTACAGAATTATTGATGACATCATCTATTACAAGGGAAGGATATACCTCATCCCAGAATCGGCCTTAGAAGGAAGATCATACAGGCATCACATGACTCACCATTATCAGGACATCAAGGTTTATTGAAGACCTATAGGCAGACTCGAGAGAGGTTCTCATGGAACACCTCAAAGGGGAAGTAATGCAACACGTTCGAGAATGTAGCATCTGCCAGCAGAACAAGATAGAACACACTCATCCAGTAGGGTTACTTTAGCCATTACCGATACCGAAGCAGAAGTAGGAAAGTATCTCAATGGACTTCATTATAGGGTTACCCAAGGTACAAGGACGAGACTGCTTATATGTAGTGGTAGATCAGTTGACCAAATTTGCTCACTTCTTTGCTATCTCTTATGATTATTCAGCAGCATAGGTAGCCAAGTTATTTTTCAGATAGGTTTTCAGACTACATGGGTTACCCAAAACCATTGTCAGTGATCATGACAGTAAGTTCACCAGTGCTTTCTGGCAGGAGCTATTCAAGTTGGTAGGGACCGAACTTGCTACAAGTACAAGTTACCATCCACAAAGCTACGGGCAGACGAAGATTGTCAGCAAATGGGTTAAAGGGTATTTGCGCAATTATGTAGCAGGCCAACGGAGGACATGGATTACATGGCTACACTTGGGGGAATACTGCTACAATAATACCTACCATATGTCTATCAAGATGACACCGTTTAAATCACTGTATGGCTATGAGACACTGAACTTCATGGATTTAGATTTTGGAGACAAAAAATCACCCAAGGAAAAATATTGAGTACAGGACAATCAAGATATTCTTAAAGTCCTAAGGGAGAACTTATAGGCAGCATAGAATTAGCATAAGCTATATGCAGAAAAACACATGATTGAGAGGATTTTTGAGGTAGTAGATCTAGTATATTTATGGTTACAACCATACAAGAAATATTCCCTTAAGAAGAAAGGAGTGAAAAAACTAAAACCTCGATTCTATGGTCCTTACAAGGGAGCTCAGAAGGTTGGAGAGTTGGATTATTAGCTATAACTCCCGGAGGAAAGCAAGATTCACAATGTGTTTCATGTGTCCAAACTAGAGAAAACATTAGGACATCACAGTGCTCCATCCACAGAGTTGCCTCCCTTAGATGATAAAGGGCTGCTGGTACTGATTTCAGAGAGAATCCTACAGGTGCGAGAAAGGAAGCTCTGAAAGAGGGTGATTCAAGAGTATTTGGTAAAATGGATAGAATTACCTATGGAGGATTCCATATGGGAGGGAGAGCAGGTATTGCAGCCTCCAAGTTTGCAGTTGCTTGAGGACAAGCAATTTCAAGCGAGGATGACTGTAATGTCCCTCTCTAATTAAAGCACCCAAAACACCCGCTAACCTACTTAATTCCCATAGGTTCGAGCGGGTACTGCATGAGAGGGAATTGATTGAGGGAATTTCATACTTAGAGTAGATCAGGGCATTCATTCAGTGTTAAATTCATCAGTTGGATAAAAGAAGCCTTATTTTTTTAGGCTTAAAAGTCAACATCAAATTAGAATTGCATGCACGCAAAAGTGAAGCATAAACCCTAAAAGTGACATGCAAACCCTAAAAGTGCATTAGACTCTATTTAAGAGGGTTATTCGACTAAAGAGACTATCCATTATTATTGTTGATTGATTTGGAGCTTTTTGAGCAGCAGCACAGCGTGTAACCGCGATAGTTGGGGTTGAAGACGATGTCTTCAACTAACAAGGGTTCGACAGTGAAATATCTGCCCTAGTCACTTTAGGATAGACCAACCAGGTTTATCAATGACATTCATCATATACAGCAATATCCATGGATCCAACACACTCAGGAGGATTAATTATAGACCCATGTTTTGCAGCTGGAAATAGTTGGGAAACCATGGAAGGATTCGTTGGGACCATAAAACCCAGTCTTTCCTCTGCCTATTAGCTTCCTCTTTCTTAGCAAGCTCATTCCAAAGCATAAAGTGACTATCAGCCATATGTTTGCTCATCTGGTGCAGTTATCAGCAAAACAGATAGGTTGGGGGGCATGAGCAGCAGAACATCAAACTAATTCACTAGCGCATTTAGAGGCAGACAAACCTCTACATGTGACGGTCCATCTCTCTGGCAGCAGAAGACCAATAATTCCGAAAAGTTTCAGCAACATCTAACCATCCCTTATTCTAAAAAATCACCTTTAGTCTGAGGAGGGCACACATGTATAATGAAATCAAATCAAATCCACAGTAGCAGTTTTGAAGGAGGCTTGCGGTACTTGTTTCTTCCTAAAATTAATGAAAACAGCTACAAGCAATACTGAAAGCTTATGAACCTAAAATATCGAACCAAGCAATATTAGATCATATCCAAATAAGATCATATCAGATCCAATAAATTTCATATCAGATCCAAGAGTATGGTCCACCGAGAGGGTGGATGCACAGTTTTCTTCTTCTTCAAAATTCTGAATTTTGGTGCATGCAATCTTCCAGGAATTTGCTGGAAGATCTAGATCAACGGGAGCGAATGGATCACTCTGGTAATCTAATATTTTTTCCAAAATATGCAAGGTATTACATATTTTCACACCAACAGCAACATTCGAGGGAGAGAAACCAAGTTTCTCTTCACTTTTGGAAGCAATTACTGGCAAATTTTGCACATAATTCAAAGGAAAATCACTGGAGTAGGACTTTGCTTCTTCTTCATTTTGAACAACTTCATCAGAGAGAGTGGAGGCCAATAATTTTGGTTCAAGAATGTTGATGGTGCTGGATGTGCTCTCCAAAGTGCTATTATGATCCTCATCAATGTTTCCAAAGGTTATGTCTAATCTTGTCCAGAGTTCCTTTGGGTAATCAATAGATCTACTGAGGTAGCACAAGCTAGGAGAAAGAGCCAGTGCTATTGTTCCAGAAGCTGCATCACATTCATTCAGCCAATCATTCTCACTCTCAAAAGACTCTTCATCGAGTCCAATAGACACCCCATAGAGACCTTGTCTCTTCAGAGATGCAATCATCTTCATCTTCCATTCCGAATAGCTTGTGAATGGGGTGAGCAGAGGAACTGATGAATCCATTTGAAGTCGTAATTACAATTATACAAAAAGACAAAGTAAGGTCGGACAGCCTGCACATTTTAATTTTTCATCACACCCAGCATAGTTTATCAAGCAATCTTGATCAACGATTCCTTTACTTGCGGTATTAAGTGGTAAACATTCAGCTTCTGGTGCAGTGCTAGAAGGAGAAATTTTGCACAAAAAAATTATCCAGTAGGAGATATGAGGCGGATAAGTGCCTTGTCCTTATGAGGATCTGATACCATATTAAATTGAGTACATAGATCTATGGATCAACACACAACTCACAGAATAGATCACACAATTTTACTTGGGAATTGAAGAATGAAACAGTGCAAAAAATGGCTTGCAGCTATGAATGCTTTCATTAATCAAAAAGTAATTAGATAATAATTACAATTTAATACACTGCTATTAATAACCAGTCAATTCAAATGCACGAGAGAGGAATTCAAATTGAATGACTCTATCTTACTGCATGGATAACTGGACATGTCTAAATCATTATCGAAGCTCAACCGTAGTAATCCCCGAATGCCTTAATCAGTGCACCAGTCAGTTAGAATCGGTTAACTAGCTTAACTAAGTGTGGTAGGTGAGTAATTGTGCCTTCCCAAATGCAACCAATCAATGACTGGTGCTAACTGAATGTAACTGACTCCTAACTATGCTTAACTAGTCACTAACTGAACTCAATTAAAGGAGTTTGGTTCCGGCACTCCCATTGTTTCTTAAATTGTAAGAATTGATATAGGAGGCTCCTAAATTGATGCATGCAAGTGGAATCAATGGCAGTTGGCATCAATTAGTCTTCCCCTAACTTTAGTAACTGCTACATGTGCCCCAATTATTCCAAGTGGACCCAATGGTGCTAGTGACTAAAAATAGACTGAAAGGACTCCTGATTTAGACATACTCCAGATTTACACATAATTGACCAAATTGGACAAGGGAGGATTATAATCCTAACACCCCCCATGAATGCTAAATTGGACAATTATGGGCCCTGGTAACTAAGACCATAAGTCACCCATTACAATTAAAGCAAATTAAAGTAACTGCTCAATACAAGGAGCTGGGGAACAAACTACATGGGAAAAAAGCCCCCCCTATAATTAAGCAGGTAGAATCATGATCAATATGGTTCTAATGTGCATACGTATCCTGAGGCCTGGCATGTGAACTTATCCATCATTATTTCTCGATGAATCTTCCTCTTTGGAAGAAGAATAATATGCTCAACTAAATCAGAAATATAGACAGTTGTTGGATGAAGACTGAACTCATGTAGAGCAATTGAAATCAATTAATAAGTGAGAAAAGATTCTTGAGGATTCAAACCGTGTGAGTAACACTCAAGAAAATGATATGTTGCAGCCATGAACAACAAGCCATGAGTGGTAAAAATATCTCCAAGTGTTAGGAGCAAGTGTCCAGGCGGATGCAGAATGTCTTCCTCTTTACTAGTTTTGTGAGGAGATGAGCATGTGACCAAATGTAGAGAAGCCCTGGGAATGTGGAGAGTGAATGCTTGAGCTCCATAATATGATATAGCTTTAGAAATAGCTAATGAATCACAAAATAAAATATCAACAACCTCATAAGAGGAAACTAACACCAAATCCTCAGCAATAAATTTGAAGAAGAATTGAGGCATTTGATTTTTCACACCGAAATTGGTGAGAGCAGCTACAAGCATGACTGAAAGCTCTTGGATTTTAAAATTTGAATCAAATAATATCAGATCAGAAATTAAATCATATCTAAATGGTTTCATATTAGATCCAAAATTGTGAAATGAAATCAAATCCCCAGCAGCAGTTTTGAAAGCGACTTGCGGTACTTGTTTCTTCATAAAATTAATGACAACAGCTACAAGCAATACTGAAAGCTTATGAACCTGAAATATTGAACAAGGCAATATCAGATCAGACCCAAATAAGATCATATCAGATCCAATAAGGTTCATATCAGATCCAATAAGGTTCACATTAGATCCAAGAGCATGGTCCACCGAGAGGGTAGATGCACAGTTTTCTTCTTCAAAATTCTCAATTTTGGTGCATGCAATCCTGCAGGAATTTGCTGGAAGATCTAGATCAAGGGGATCGAATGGATCACTCTAGTAATCTGATATTTTTTCCAAAATATCCAAGGTATTACATATTTTCACACCAGTAGCAACATTAGAGGGAGAGAAATCAAGTTTCTTTTCACTTTCGGAAGCAATTACTGGCAAATTTTGCACATAATTCAAAGGAAAATCACTGGAGTATGACTTTGCTTCTACTTCATTTTGAACAGCTTCATCAGAGAGAGTGGAGGCCAATAATTTTGGTTCAAGAATGCTGATGGTGTTGGATATGCTCTCCAAAGTGCTATTATGATCCTCATCAATGTTTCCAAAGGTCATGTCCAATCTTGTCCAGAGTTCCTTTAGGAAATCAATAGATCGACTGAGGTTGCACAAGATAGGAGAAAGAGCCAGTGCTATTGTTCTAGAATATGCATCACATTCATTCAGCCAATCATTCTCACTCTCAAAAGACTCTTCATCGAGTCCAATAGACACCCCATAGAGACCTTGTCTCTTCATAGATGCAATCATCTTCATCTTCCATTCCAAATAGCTTCTGAATGGGGTGAGCAGAGGAACTGATGAATCCATTCGAAGTTGTACTTACAATTATACAAAAAGACAAAGTAAGGTCGGACAACCTGCACATTTCAAGTTTTCATCACACCCAACATAGTTTATCAAGCAAGCTTGATCAATGATTCCTTTACTTGGGGTATTAAGTGGTAAACATTCAGCTTCTGGTGCAGTGCTGGAAGGAGCAATTTTGCTTAAAAAAATGATCCAATAGGAGATCTGAGGAGGATAAGTGCCTTGTCCTTATGAGGCTCTGGTACCATATTAAATTGAGTACATAGATATATGGATCAACACACAACTCACAGAATATATCACACAATTTTACTCGGGAATTGAAGAATGAAACAGTGCAAAAAATGGCTTGCAGCTGTGAATGCTTTCATTAATAAAAAAGTAATTGGATAATAATTACAATGTAATACACTGGTATTAATAACCAGTCAATTCAAATGCATGAGAGAGGAATTCGAATTGAATGACTCTACCTTACTGCATGGATAACTGGACATGTCTAAATCATTATCGAAGCTCAACCGTAGTAATCCCTAGTTGCCTCAATCAGTGCACCAATCAGTTAGAATTGGTTAACTAGATTAACTGAGTGTGGTAGGTGAGGAATTGCGCCTTCCCACATGCAACCAATCAATGACTGGTGCTAACTGAATGTAACTGACTCCTAACTAGGCTTAACTAGTCACTAACTGAACTCAACTAAAGGAGTTTGGTTCTGGCACTCCCATTGGCTATTAAATTGTAGGAATTGATATCGGAGGCTCCCAAATTGATGCATCCAAGTGTAATTAGTGGCAGTTGGCCTCAATTAGTCTTCCCCTAACTTTAGTAACTGCTACATGTGCCCCAATTATGCCAAGTGGACCCAATGGTGCTAGTGACTAAAAATAGACTGAAAGGACTCCTGATTTAGACATACTCCAGATTTACACATAATTGACCAAATTGGACAAGGGAGGATTATAATCCTAACACCCCCCATGAATTCCAAATTGGACAATTATGGGCCCTTGTAACTAAGACCATAGGTCACCCATTACAGTTAAAGCAAAGTAAAGTAACTGCTCAATACAAGGAGCCCGGGAACAAACTACATGGGAAAAAATCCCCCCCTCTAATTAAGCAGGCAGAATCAGGATCAATATGGTTCTTATGTGCACAGGTATCTTGGGGCCTAGCATGTGAACTTATCCATCATTATGTCTCGATGAATCTTCCTCTTTGGAAGAAGAATAATATGCTCAACTAAATCAGAAATATAGACAATTGTTGCATGAAGACTGAACCCATGTAGAGCAACTGAAATCAATTAATAAGTGAGAAAAGATTCTTGAGGATTCAAACCATGTGAGTAACACTCAAGAAACTGATATGTTTCAGCCATGAACAACAAACCATGAGTGGTAAAAATAGCCCCAAGTGTTAGGAGCAAGTGTCCAGGCGGATGCAGAATGTCTTCCTCTTTACTAGTTTTGTGAGGAGATGAGCATGTGACCAAAGGTAGAGAAGCCTTGGGACTGTGGAGAGTGAATTCTTGAGCTCCATAATATGTTATAGCTTCAGAAATAGCTAATGAATCAAAAAATAAAATATCAGAAACCTCATAAGAAAACTAACACCAAATCCCCAGCAGTAAATTTGAAGAAGAATTGAGGCATTTGATTTTTCACACCGAAATTGGTGAGAGCAACTACAAGCATGACTGAAAGCTCTTGGATTTTAAAATTTGAACCAAATAATATCATATCAGAAAGTAAATCATATCTAAATGGTTTCATATTAGATCCAAAATTGTGAAATGAAATCAAATCCCCGGCAGCAGTTTTGAAGGCGACTTGCAGTACTTGTTTCTTCATAAAATTAATGAGAACAGCTACAAGCAATACTGAAAGCTTATGAACCTGAAATATTGAACCAAGCAATATAAGATCAGATCCAAATAAGATCATATCAGATCCAATAAGGTTCATATCAAATCCAATAAGGTTCACATTAGATCCAAGAGTATGGTCCACCGAGAGGGTAGATGCACAGTTTTCTTCTTCTTCAAAATTCTGAATTTTGGTGCATGCAATCCTGCAGGAATTTGCTAGAAGATCTAGATCAAGGGGAGCGAATGGATCACTCTAGTAATCTAATATTTTTTCCAAAATCTACAAGGTATTACATATTTGCACACCAGCAGCAACATTAAAGGGAGAGAAATCAAGTTTCTCTTCACTTTCGGAAGCAATTACTGGCAAATTTTGAATAGAATTCAAAGAAAAATCATTGGAGGAGGACAATGCTGATGGTGTTGGATGTGCTCTACAAAGTGCTATTATGATCCTCATCAATGTTTCCAAAGGTTATGTCCAATATTGTCCAGAGTTCCTTTGGGTAATCAATAGATCTATTGAGGTAGCACAAGCTAGGAGAAAGAGCCAGTGCTATTGTTCCAGAAGTTGTATCACATTCATTCAGCCAATCATTCTCACTCTCAAAAGACTCTTCATCGAGTCCAATAGAGACCCCATAGAGACCTTGTCTCTTCAGAGATGCAATCATCTTCATCTTCCATTTTGAATAGCTTATGAATGGGGTGAGAAGAGGAACTGATGAATCCATTCGAAGTTGTACTTGAAATTACACAAAAAGACAAATTAAGGTCAGACAGCCTGCACACTTTATGTTTTCATCACACCCAGCATAGTTGATCAAGCAATCTCGATCAACAATTCCTTTACTCGGGGTATTAAGTGGTAAACCTTGAGCTTCTGGTGCAATGCTGGAAGGAGCAATTTTGCTCAAAAAAATGATCCAGTAGGAAATATTAGGAGGAGAAGTGCCTTGTCGTGTCGAGGCTCTAATACCATATTAAATTGAGCACATAGATCTATGGACCAACACAGAACTCACAGAATAGATCACACAATTTTACTCGGGAATTAAAGAATGAAACAATGTAAAAAATGGCTTGGAGCTGTGAATGATTTCATTAACAAAAAAGTAATTGGATAATAATTACAATGTAATACATTGGTATTAATAACCAGTCAATTTGAATGCATGAGAGAGGAATTTGAATTGAATGACTCTACCTTACTGCATGGATAACTGGACATGTCTCTAAATCATTATCGGAGCTCAACTAGTTATCCCCAGTTGCCTCAATCAATGCACCAGTCAGTTAGAATCAGTTAACTAGCCTAACTGAGTGCGGTAGGTGAGGAATTGCGCCTTCCCACATGCAATCAATCAATGATTGGTGCTAACTAAATGTAACCTACTCCGAACTAGTCTTAACTATTCACTAACTGAACTCAACTGAAGAAGGTTGGTTTCGGCACTTGCAGTGGCTCCTAAATTGTAGGAATTGATCTAGGAGGCTCCTAAACTGATGCATGCAAGTGCAATCAATGGAAATTGGCCTCAATTAGTGTTCCACTAACTTTAGTAACTGGTACATGTGCCCCAATTAGGCCAAGTGGACCCAATGGTGCTAGTGACTTAAAATAGACTGAAAGGACTCCTGATTTAGACATACTCCAGATTTAGACATAATTGACCAAATTGGACAAGGGAGGATTATAATCCTAACACCCCCCTGAATGCTAAATTGGAGAATTATGGGCCCTAGTAACTAAGACCATAGGTCACCCATTACAGTTAAAGCAAAGTCAAGTAAATCTTCAATACAAGGAGCTGGAGAAAAAATCACATGGGAAAAAAGCCACCTCTCTAATTAAGCAGGTAGAATCAGGATCAATCTGGTTCTTCTGTGCAAAGGTATCCTGGGGCATAGCATGTGAGCTTCTCCATCATTATGTCTGGAAGAATCTTCCTCTTTGGAAGAAGAATAATATGCTCAATTAAATCAAAAATATAGACAGCTGCCAGATGAAGACTGGACCCATGTAGAGCAACTGAAATCAACTGATAAGTGTGTTGCCGTCTTTCACACACCTGGGTTATGTGGCAGAAATCTTCAAGCCACTGGGTGTGTCCTTGGGGGCAAGTTTTGAGTCAATGCTGTCACATTGTTCTTGACTCCTCTGTTTACGATAACTCATAACGAAGCCAAGGGGGGTAGACCCTATTTAATTACTAAGGCTAATTACTTAGTGTGATGGTGTTATATTGATTAAGTTGTTTAGGATTTTTGAAATTAACTAGTGGAAACAAAAGATAACAAGATGCAAGATTTAAAGCAGATAAGCACAGTAATCACACTCAATATATATATAATCGAAAGAATTGATCAAATAAATCACCAATGCCTTAAATGGAGTCAATGGAGAAAATAATGTGCTTGCATGTGCTTTAGTGAATGTTTTGCAAATGTCTCTTGGTAGATTTTAAATTAATGTGGAATGTGAATGAATGAAATTAGGTGAAAAGGGGACTCCAGATATACCCGAGGGGTACTTGGAGTATGTCCAAAAGTGAACTTTCACGGCTACCCACAAGGTGTTTGTGGGCTAGAATGGAGTCTCAGAGACTATTATCTGTAATGCACCCATCAGGGTGTGACAGAAATCGATGCCTCGAGCTCACTTTCCAGTTGTTCCCACTCCTTTGGGTAGTTTGCCACCGTTTACAGTTCATTCAAGGTGTTGGATTTTTGCCTGATGGTTTGTCAATTTGGGAGGTGAAGACTAATTAATCTAGTCACTCAAGTGCTTTTGATGTAGCTTGACTGATCGGACGAACTGCAGCCAAGTACAGATCATACACACTAGAGTCTTTGTTATTTTTGATAAATTTTAAAAGAGGTGTTCTTATTAAAAAGAAAACCCTCCAAGAACCTCTTTTGGTCCAAGTGGACCTCAATCGGGGAATCAAGGAGGGGTTGATTTTATTATGATTATTGAAACAATTAGTGAAAATGGAATTAGAGATACACAACACCGGTTTTCTAATTAGTCCTACCACGCGTCTCTTTCCCCTTGCGGGTCAATCGGGAAGTCGTGGGGTAAGTAGTATGATTAATTTTGAATTGAAAATATGGAATAATGAAAAATATTATCAAATTATACAATCATGCATGTCAATACTAAACTAGAACAAAAAAAGGGAAAAATGCAAAAAAGTGAAACGGACGCAGATCCCCCCAGGGGGGATGGTGAATAGGCTCGAAAGAGCCTATTCGAAAAGATTTTTATTTTTATTTTTATTAGAAACAATTAAAATATAAACAAACTAAAATTAATCCACCTGGTCCTTATATGGAATGATACCAATGGTTTACAAATTGAAAAAATTTGAAATTTTGGAAGACGGAGACCCCCTGGGGGGTTTCGAATGGTCCAAAAATGCTTTACGGACAACGCCTCCTCCTCTTTTCTGTTACAGATGCTAAAAATCAGCAATATTATCATAGTTAAATACGCCCAAAGGTACTTTGAAAGTACTTTTGGATGAACAAACTTTTTACCCAAAAATTCTAAATTAAAACTAGTTTTTAAAGAAGCAGAAAATGAACCAAGGAAAGCAAGATTTCCTTGGGATCTTGGTCTACTTTGGCGGAAGCCAATATGAAGAACTTAAATTTTTGAATATAAATTTTTAGATTCTAAGGAAACAACTATGCATTCAACAAGCTTTAGATCCACTTTCACAGCCTTAAAAAATGACAATTTTCCCTAAAACTAGATCTAGAATGCTTGTAAATTTTCTTTTAGGAATGAGATCTAGATTATGAGCTTTAAGGCAGCAAGATCTATGTAAAATAAACTCTGAAATTGATAGATCTAAACAATTTTAAAGCTGCAAACAAGTAACCGGACTAATTTTAGAAAATTTTGAAGGAGGAAGAGGAAAAGAAGAGCATTTTTGCTGGAAGCCATGAAGATCAACTGTGGAGCTTTCTGGTGGAATGTCGAAGGACTATGCCTTTGAATGGTTTTGGAGAGAGTGAAGAAGCAAACTAGATCAGCATCCTCTCCAATCTAGGAACCTGCAACTGAATCCAAAGACTTGCCAAAATACTTGTGAGATTCGGTTAATACATACATAGAGATTTCAGAATAACATGCATATAAACTTATAAAACATGTTGAATCTAGATCTCTAAACATGCATCAAAAAGGAAAGAGATGGCCAATAAACTTATTAACAAACTCCTTTCCTATCAAGATTATAATAAACTTATTATCAATCTTAGCAATGAATCCACAAACAATCAGCAAATTATGAACATAGATACAGGTTACCTCAGTGAAACATGGAAATGCTTATCCACACATACAATGACATGACACCATATTGCCTCCAAAGCTTCACTTTATTCCAATAGCAAAATATATTACACAGTATTACAACAGCAATGGCTCCTCAATCCAACTCTAACTAACTCGGAAAGGAGGCAGCCATGCTTTATTTATACACAAAATTGAAAAACCAGCCTAGAGGGGGCACAAATCCCAAGGAGATAGACCACTGCAGCTGAAGGAGAGTCCATCAATGTCTGATCTGAAGCTGAACTGAGCTTCTATTGAGTCTGAATGTCAATCGGGGGCCTGATTGAGCTGACACATCGACCTACTGAGTGAATCATCAACCACAGAGCTCCCAGAGGAGCCCACACGTGTGAAGGAGAGAGAGAGGGTGCAATTCCCCATAAAGGAAGCTGAAGTTCAACTCTGGATCCACCCAGATCACCTCCTTCAGTCAAGGATTTGTCAGATCCAGTCAATCTGGTGCCGATGAGACTGATTTCAATCAAATCGGTTGAGAATCCATTGATCTAGGATTTTGGATTTGCTCCATTATTCATCAATTTATTAATTAAAATAATCAATAATTGATTTTTTGGGGCTTTCTAACCTGAGTGATGGAAAATCACTCAAAACTAGGAAATAGTGAGTCTATAGGTTTATTGGGTTCTCTTAGCTTGAAAATGAGCACCTACATGACTAAATCTGACTTCCGAGCCCACCCTTATTACAAAACCAATTTTTCCAATTAAACTATTAAAAAATAGCCAAGTTTTGGAAAAATGAAATTTTAATAAAAAACATTGAAAAAATTAAAAAACCTAGGAGGACTTAGACATGTTCATATGACTCGACCATGATGCCTAGCATGTTTATACATTGACACATAGACTCTAATAACCTCAATAGGCCTAAATTCCAAGCTGAGTGAAAAACTCAGAAATTATCAGTCGTTTATTCAACAACCAATAATAACGAAGGGAAAAAACACCCTGGGCTGATCGGATTGACAAATAAAGTCTAATAGACCGAGTCTTTTACAGACACTATCATGCTAGAACATTTATTACAACTCCCCCAAGGGGGTATGAACATGTGATATAGTACAACAAAGTTTCCCAGAAGCAAGACTGAAGGTCTTCTAAAGTCCTAATAAGTTATCCTTGTCCGGTTCACCAGGCTCACTTGATAAAAAACCACTAAGTACAGCTTAGGTGGTAACAAAGTGAGAAAAGGTTCTTGAGGAATCAAACCATGTGAGGAACACTCAAGAAACTGATATGTTGCAACCATGAACAACAAACCATGAGTGGTAAAAACAGCCCCAAGTGTTAGGAGCAAGTGTCCAGCCGGATGCAAAATGTCTTCCTCTTTACTAGTTCTGTGTGGAGATGAGCATGTCACCAAAGGTAGAGAAGACCTGGAAAAGTGGAGAGCGAATGCTTGAGCTCCATAATATGATATATCTTCAAAAATATCTAATGAATCACAAAATAAAATATCAGCAACCTCATAAGAGGAAACTAACACCAAATCTCCAGCACTAAATTTGAAGAAGAATTGAGGCACTTGATTTTTCACACCGAAATTGGTGAGAGTAGCTACAAGCATGACTGAAAGCTCTTGGATTTTAAAATTTGAACCAAATAATGTGAGATCAGAAAGAAAATTAGTTCTAAATGGGTTCATATCAGATCAAAAATTGTGAAATGAAATCGAATCCCCAGCAGCAATTTTGAAGGAGACTTGCAGTACTTGTTTCTTCATAAAATTAATGAGAAGAGCTACAAGCAATATTGAAAGCTTATGAACCTAAAATATTGAACCAAGCAATATCAGATCAGATACAAATTAGATCATATCAGATCCAATAAGGTTCATATTAGATTCAAGAGTATGGTCCACTGAGAGCGTAGATGCACAGTTTTATTCTTCTTCAAAATTCTGATTTTTGGTGAATACAATCCTACAGGAATTTGCTAGAATATCTAGATCAAGGGGAGCAAATGGATCACTCTGGTAATCTAGTATTTTTTCCAAATATCCAAGTTATTACATATTTTCACACCAGCAGCAACATTAGAGAGAGAGAAATCAAGTTTCTCTTCATTTTTGCAAGCAATTGCTGGTAACTTTTGCATAGAATTCAAAGGAAAATCACTGGAGGAGGACTTTGCTTCTTCTTAATTTTGAACTTCATCGGAGAGTGGAGGCCAAGAATTTTGGATCATGAATGCTTATGGTGTTGGATGTGCTCTCTAAAGTGCTATTATGATACTCACCAATCTTTCCAAAGCTTCTGTCCAATCTTGTCCAGAGTTCCTTTGGGTATTCAATAGATCTACTGAGGTAGCACAAGCTATGAGAAAGAGCCAGTGCTATTGTTCCAAAAGCTACATCACACTCATTTAGCTAATCATTCTCACTCTCAAAAATACTCTTCACCGAATCCAACAGACACCCCATAGAGACCTTCTCTCTTCAGCGATGCGATCATCTTCATCTTCCATTCTGAATAGCTTGTGAATGGGGTAAGAAGAGGAACTGATGAATCCATTCGAAGTTGTACCTGCAATTACACAAAAAGGAAAAGTAAGGTCGGATAGCTTGCACATTTCAGGTTTTCATCACACCCAGCATTGTTGATCAAGCAATCTTGATCAACAATTCCTTTACTTGGGGTATTAAGTGGTAAACCTTGAGCTTCTGGTGCAGTGCTGGAAGGAGCAATTTTGCTCAAAAAAATGATCCAATAAGAGATCTGAGGAGGAGAAGTGCCTTGTCCTGCCAAGGCTCTGATACCATAATAAATTGAGCACATAAATATATGGATCAACACACAACTCACAGAATAGATCACACAGTTTTACTCGGGAATTGAAGAATGAAATAGTGAAAAAAATGGCTTGCAGCTGTGAATGCTTTCATTAATAAAAAAGTAATTGGATAATAATTACAATGTAATACACTGGTATTAATAACCAGTCAATTCGAATGCATGAGAGAGTAATTTTAATTAAATGACTCTACCTTACTGCATGGATAACTTGACATGTCTAAATCATTATCAAAGCCCAACTAGTTATCCCGAGTTGCCTCATTCAGTGCACCATTCAGTTAGAATCAGTGGACTAGCCTAACTGAGTGTGGTAGGTGAAGAATTGTGCCTTCCACATGCAATCAATCAATAACTGGCACTAACTGAATGTAATTGACTCCTAAATAGGCTTAACTAGTCACTAACTGAACTCAACTAAAGCAGGTTGGTTCTGGCACTCCCAGTGGCTCCTAAATTGTAGGAATTGATCTAGGAGGCTCCTAAACTTATGCATGCAAGTGAAATCAATGGAAATTGGCCTCAATTAGTGTTCCCCTAACTTTATTAACTGGTACATGTTCCCCAATTAGGCCAAGTGGACCCAATGGTGCTAGTGACTAAAAATAGACTGAAAGGACTCCTCATTTAGACATACTCCAGATTTACAAATAATTGACCAAATTGGACAAGGGAGGATTATAATCCTAACACCCCCCCTGAATACTAAATTGGACAATTATGGGCCCTGGTAACTAAGACCATAGGTCACTCATTACAGTTAAAGCAAAGTAAAGTAACTGCTCAATACAAGGAGCTGGGGAAAAAATCACATGGGAAAAAAGCCCCCCCTCTAATTAAGCAGGTAGAATAAAGATAAATCTAATTCTTCTATGCACAAGTATCCTGGGGCTTGGCATGTGAGCTTCTCCATCATTATGTCTGGAGGAATCTTCCTCTTTGGAAGAAGAATAATATTCTCAACTAAATAAAAAATATAGACAGCTGCTGGATGAAGACTAGACCCATGTAGAGCAACTGAAATCAACTGATAAGTGAAAAAATGTTCTTCAGGATTCAAACCATGTGAGGAACAATCAAGAAAATGATATGTTACAGTCATGAACAACAAACCATGAGTGGTAAAAACAGCCCCAAGTGTTAGGAGCAAGTGTCTAGGCAGACGCAGAATATCTTCCTCTATACTAGTTCTGTGAGGAGATGAGGATGTGACCAAAGGTAGAGAAGCCCTGGGACTGTGGAGAGCGGATTCCTGAGCTCCACAATATTATATAGCTTCAGAAATAGCTAATGAATCACAAGATAAAATATCATCAACCTCATAAGAGGAAACTAACACCAAATCCCCAGCAGTAAATTTGAAAAAGAATTAAGGCACTTGATTTTTAACACCGAAATTGATGAGAGCAGCTACACGCATGACTGAGAGCTCTTGGATTTTAAATTTGAACCAAATACTATCAGATCATAAAGTAAATCAGATCCAAATGGTTTCATATCAGATCCAAAACTTTGAAATGAAATCAAATCCGTAGCAGTAGTTTTGAAGGAGACTTGCGGTACTTGTTTCTTCATAAAATTAATGAGACTAGCTACCAGCAATACTGAAAGCTTATGAACCTAAAATATTGAACCAGAAAATATCAGATCAGATGCAGATAAGAGAATATCATATCTAATAAGGTTCATATCAGATCCAAGAGTATGGTCCACCGAGAGGGTAGATGCACAGTTTTCTTCTTCTTCAAAATTCTGAATTTTGGTGCATGCAATCCTTCAGGAATTTGCTGGAAGATCTAGATCAAGGGGAGCGAATGGATCACTCTGGTAATCTGGTATATTTTCCAAATATCCAAGTTATTACATATTTGCACACCAGCAACAACATTAGAGGGACAGAAATCAAGTTTCTCTTCACTTGCAGAAGCAATTGCTAGCAAATATTGCACAGAATTGAAAGGAAAATCACTGGAGGAGGACTTTGCTTCTTCTTCATTTTCAACAAATTCATCAAAGAGAGTCGAGGCCGAGAATTTTGGATCAAGAATTTTTATGGTGTTGGATGTGCTCTCCAAAGTGTTATTATGATCCTCATCAATCTTTCCAAAGCTTTTGTCCAATCTTGTCCAAAGTTCCTTTGGGTATTCAATAGATCTACTGAGGTAGCGCAAGCTAGGAGATAGAGCCAGTTCTATTGTTCCAAAAATTGCATCACATTAATTGATCCAATCCTTCTCACTCTCAAAATACTCTTCATCGAGTCCAATAGACACCCCATAGAGACCTTGTCTTTTTAGAGATGTGATCATCTTCATCTTCCATTCTGAATAGCTTGTGAATTGGGAGAGAAGAGGAACTGATGAATCCATTCAAGGTTGTACCTGCAATTACACAAAAGGGAAAACTAAGGTCAGACAGCCTGCACATTTCAGGTTTTCATCACAGCGAGCATAGTTGATCAAGTAAGCTTGATCAACAATTCCTTTACTTGGGGTATTAAGTGGTAAACCTTCACCTTCTGGTGCAGTGCTGGAAGAAGCAATTTTGCTCAAAAAGATGATCCAGCAGGAGATCTGAGGAGGAGAAGTGCCTTCTCTAGCCGAGGCTCTGATACCATATTAAATTGAGCACATAGATCTATGGATCAACACACAACTCACAGAATAGATCACACAATTTTACATGGGAATTGAAGAATGAAACAATGCAAAAAATGGCTTGCAGCTGTGAATGCTTTCATTAATCAGAAAATAATTGGATAATAATTACAATGTAATACACTGATATTAATAACCAGTCAATTCGAATGCATGAGAGAGGAATTCGAATTGAATGACTCTACCTTACTGCATGGATAACTAGACATATCTAAATCATTATCGGAGCTCAACTAGTTATCCCCAGTTGCCTCAATCAGTGCACCACTCAGTTAGAATCAGTTAACTAGCCTAATTGAGTGTCGTAGGTGAGGAATTGTGCCTTCCCACATGCAATCAATCAATGACTGGCACTAACTGGATGTAATTGACTCCTAACTAGGCTTCACTAGTCACTAATTGAACTCAACTAAAAGAGGTTGATTCTAGCACTCCTATTGGCTCCTAAATTGTAGGAATTAATCTAGGAGGCTCCTAAACTAATGCATTCGCCTCAATTAGTGTTCCCCTAACTTGAGTAGCTGGTACATGTGCCCCAATTAGGCCAAGTGCACCCAATTGTGCTAGTGACTAAAAATAGACTGAACGAACTCCTGATTTAGACATACTCCATATTTACACATAATTGACCAAATTGGACAAGGGAGGATTATAATCCTAACACCCCCCCTGAATTTTAAATTGGATAATTATGGGCCCTGGTAACTAAGACCATAGGTCACCCATTACAGTTAAAGCAAAGTAAAGTAACTTCTCAATACAAGGAGCTGGGAAAAAAACCACATGGGAAAAAAATCTCCCGCTCTAATTAAGCAGGTAGAATCAAGATCAATATGGTTCTTCTGTGCACAGGTATCCTGGCATCTAGCATGTGAACTTCTCCATCATTATGTTTGGAAGAATATTCCTCTTTGGAAGAAGAATAATATGCTCAACTCAATCAGAAATATAGACAGTTACTGGATGAAGATTGGACCCATGTAGAGCAACTGAAATCAACTGATAAGTGAGAAATTTTTATTAAGGATTCAAACTATGTAAGGAAAATTCAAGAAAATGATATGTTTCAGCCATGAACAACAAACCATGAGTGGTAAAACCAGCCCCAACTGTTAGGAGCAAGTGTCCAAGGGTTTGCAAAATGTCTTCCTCTTTACTAGTTTTGTGAGGAGATGAGCATGTGACCAAAGGTAGAGAAGCCCTGGGACTATAGAGAGCGAATGCTTGAGCTCCGTAATATGATATAGCTTCACAAATAGATAATGAATCACAAAATAAAATATCAGCAACCTCATAAGAGGAAACTAACACCAAATCCCCAACATAAATTTGAAGAAGAATTGAGGCACTTGATTTTTCACACTGAAATTGGTGAGAGCAGCTACAAGCATGACTGAAAGCTCTTGGATTTTAAAATTTGGACCAAATAATATCAGATCAAAAAGTAAATCAGAACTAAATGGGTTCATATCATATCCAAAATTGTGAATGAAATCAAATCCCTAGGTGCAGTTTTGAAGGAGACTTGTTGTACTTGTTTCTTCATAAAATTAATGAGAACAACTACAAGCAATACTAAAAGCTTATGAACCTGAAATATTGACCCAAGCAATATCAGATCAGATACCAATAAGATCATATCATATCCAATAATTTTCATATCAGATCCAACAAGTTTCATATTAGATCCAAGAGTATGGTCCACTGAGAGGGTAGATGCACAGTTTTCGTCTTCTTCAAAATTTTGAATTTTGGTGTATGCAATCTTGCAGGAATTTGGTGGAAGATTTAAATCAAGGGGAGCGAATGGATAACTCTAGTAATCTAATATTTTTTCCGAAATATCCAAGATATTACATATCTGCACACCACCAACAACATTAGAGGGAGAGAAATCGAGTTTATCTTCACTTTCGGAAGCAATTACTGGAAAATTTTGCACAGAATTCAAGGAAAATCATTGGAGAAGGACTTCGCTACTTCTTCATTTTGAACAACTTCATCAGAGACAGTGGAGGCCGAGAAATTTGGATCAAGAATGCTTATGGTGCTGGATGTGCTCTCCAAATTGCTATTATGATCCTCATCAATCTTTCCAAAGGTTCTGTCCAATCTTGTCCAGAGTTCCTTTGGGTAGTCAATAGATCTACTGAGGTAGCACAAGCTAGGAGAAAGATCCAGTGCTATTGTTCCAAAAGATGCATCACATTCATTCAGTCAATCATTCTCACTCTCAAAGGACTCTTCATCAATTCCAATAGACACCCCATAGAGACCTTGTCTCTTCAAAGATGCAATCATCTTTATCTTCTTTTCTAAATAGCTTGTGAATGGGGTGAAAAGAGGAACTGATGAATCCATTCGAATTTGTACTTGCAATTACAAAAAAATACAAAGTAAGGTTAGACATCATGCACATTCCAGGTTTTCATCACACCCAGCATAGTTGATCAAGCAAGCTTGATGAACAATTCCTTTACTTGGGGTATTAAGTGGTAAACCTTCAACTTCTGGTGCAATGCTGGAAGGAGAAATTTTGCTCAAAAAAATGATCCAGTAGGAGATCTTAGGAGGAGAAGTGCCTTGTCCTACAGAGGCTCTGATACCATGTTAAATTGAGCACATAGGTCTATGGATGAACAAAAAACTCACAAAATAGGTCACACAATTTTACTCGGGAATTGAAGAATGAAACAATGAAAAAAATGGCTTGCAGCTGAGAATGCTTTCATTATTCAAAAAGTAATTGGATAATAATTATAATGTAATACACTCGTATTAATAACCAATCAATTTGAATGCATGAGAGAGGAATTCGAATTGAATGACTCTACCTTACTACATGGATAACTGGACATGTCTAAATCATTATCGGAGCTCAACTAGTTATCCCCAATTGCCTCAATCAGTGCACTAGTCAGTTAGAATCAGTTAACTAGCCTAACTAAGTGTGGTAAGTGAGGAATTGTGCCTTCCCACATGCAATCAATCAATCACTGGCACTAACTAAATGTAATTGACTCCTAAGTAGGCTTAACTAGTCACTAATTGAACTCAACTAAAGGAGGTTGGTTCCAGCACTTTCAGTGGCTCCTAAATTGTAGGAATTGATCTAGGAGGATCCTAAACTGATGCATGCAAGTGCAATCGGTGGTAGTTGGCCTCAATTAGTGTTCCCCTAACTTTAATAACTGGTACATGTGCCCCGATTAGGCCAAGTGGACCCAATGGTGCTAGTGACTAAAAATAGACTAAAAGGACTCCTGATTTAGACATACTCCAGATTTATACATAATTGGCCAAATTGGACAAGGGAGGATTATAATCCTAACACCCCCCGGAATGCTAAATTGGACAATTATGGGCCCCGATAACTAAGACCATAGGTCACCCATTACAGTTAAAGTAAAGTTAAGTAACTGCTCAATACAAGGAGCTGGCGGAAAAACCCCATGGGAAAAAAGGCCCCCCTCTAATTAAGCAGGTAGAATCAGGATCAATATGGTTCTTCTGTGCACGGGTATCCTGGGGCCTAGAATGTGAACTTCTCCATCATTATGTCTAGAGGAATCTTCCTCTTTGGAAGAAGAATAATATGCTCAACTCAATCAGAAATATAGACAACTGCTGGATGAAGACTGGACCCATGTCGAACAACTAAAATCAACTGATAAGTGAGAAATGGTTCTTGAGGATTCAAACCATGTGAGGAACACTCAATAAACTAATATGTTGCAGCCATGAACAACAAACCATGAGTGGTAAAAACAGCCCCAAGTTTTAGGAGCAAGTGTCCAAGCGGATGTAGAATGTCTTCCTCTTTACTAGTTATGTGAGGAGATGAGCATGTGACCAAAGGTAGAGAATCCCTGGGACTGTAGAGAGTGAATGCTTGAGCTCCATAATATGATATAGCTTCAAAAATTGCTAATGAATCACAAAATAAAATATCAGCAACCTCATAAGAGGAAACTAACACCAAATCCCCAGTACTAAATTTGAAGAAGAATTGAGGCACTTGATTTTGCACATCGAAATTGGTGAGAGCAGCTACAAGCATGACTGAAAGCTCTTGGATTTTAAAATTTGAACCAAATAATATCATATCAGAAAGTAAATCAGTTCTAAATGGGTTCATATCATATCCAAAACTATGAATTGAAATCAAATCCCTAGTAGTAGTTTTGAAGGAGACTTGCGGTACTTGTTTCTTTATAAAATTAATGAGAACAGCTACAAGCAATAATGAAAGCTTATGAACCTGAAATATTGAACCAAGAAATATCAGATCAGATCCAAATAAGAACATATTAGAACCAATAAGGTTCATATCAGATCCAAGAGTATGGTCCACCGAGAGGATAGATGCACAGTTTTCTTCTTCAAAATTCCGAATTTTGGTGCATGCAATCCTGCAGGAATTTGCTGGAAGATCTAGATCAAGGGGAGCGAATGGATCACTCTGGTAATCTAGTATTTTTTCCAAAATATCCATGGTATTACATATTTTCACACCAACAACAATATTAGAGGGAGAGAAATCAAGTTTATCTTCACTTTCGAAAGCAATTACTGGCAAATTTTGAACAGAATTCAAAGGAAAATCACTGGAGGAGGACTTTGCTTCTTCTTTATTTTCAACAACTTCATCAGAGAGATTGGAGCCTGAGAATTTTGGATCAAGAATGCTTATGGTGATGGATATGCTCTCCAAAGTGCTATTATGATCCTCATTTATTTTTCCAAAGGTTCTGTCCAATTTTGTCCAGAATTCCTTTGAGTATTCAATAGATCTACTGACGTAGCGCAAGCTAGGAGAAAGAGACAGTGCTATTGTTCCAAAATTTTCATCACATTCATTCAACCAATAATTCTCACTCTCAAAATACTCTTCACCGAGTCCAATAGACACCCCATAGAGACCTTGTGTCTTCAGAGATGCGATCATCTTCATCTTCCATTTTGAATAGCTTGTGAATGGGGTGAGAAGAGGAACTAATGAATTCACTCGAAGTTGTGCCTGCAATTACACAAAAAGACAAAGTAAGGTTAGACATCCTACACATTTCAGGTTTTCATCACACCCAGCATAGTTTATCAAGCAAGCTTGATCAACAATTCCTTTACTTGGGGTATTAAGTGGTAAACCTTCAGCTTCTTGTGCAGTCCTGGAAGGAGCAATTTTGATCAAAAAAATGATCCAATAGGAGATCTGAGAAGGAGAAGTGCCTTGTCCTACAGAGGGTACGATACCATATTAAATTGAGCGCATAGATTTATGGATGAACACACAACTCACAGAATAGATCACACAATTTTACTCAGTTATTGAAGAATGAAACAGTGCAAAAATGGCTTGCGGCTGAGAATGCTTTCATTAATCAAAAAGTAATTGGATAATAATTACAATGTAATACACTGGTATTAATAACCAGTCAATTCGAATGCATGAGAGAGTAATTTGAATTGAATGACTCCACCTTACTGCATGGATAACTGGACATGTCTAAATCATTATCGGAACTCAACTAGTTATCCCTAGTTGTCTCAATTAGTGCACCAGTCAGTTAGAATCTGTTAACTAGCCTAAATGAGTGTGGTAGGTGAGGAATTGTGTCTTCCCACATGCAATCAATCAATGATTGGTGCTAACTAAATATAACTGACTCCTAACTAGGCTTAACTAGTCACTAACTGAACTCAACTAAAGGAGGTTGTTTCTGGCACTCCCACTGGCTCCTAAATTGTAGGAATTAATCTAGGAGGATCCTAAATTGATGCATGAAAGTGCAATCAGTGGCAGTTGGCCTCAATTAGTGTTCCCCCAAATTTAGTAACTTGTACAAGTGCCCCAATTAGGCCAAGTGGACCGAATGGTGCTAGTGACTAAAAATAGACTGAAAGGACTCCCGATTTAGACATACTCCAGATTTATGCATAATTGAGCAAATTGGACAAGGGAGGATTATAATCCTAACACCACCCGTGAATGCTAAATTGGACAATTGTGAGCCCTAGTAACTAAGACTGTAGGTCACCGATTACAATTAAAGCAAAGTGAAGTAACTGCTTAATACAAGGAGCTAGGGAAAAAACCACATGGGAAAAAAAACCCCCCTCTAATTAAGCAGGTAGAATCAGGATCAATATGGCTCTTCTGTGCACAGGTATCCTGGGGCCTGGCATGTGAAATTCACCATCATTGTGTGTGGAGGAATATTCCTCTTTGGAAGTGTTGCAGCTAGAATATTTTCCCAAAATTCAAAAAATTTTAGGACCCTCGTTTTAATTCGTTTTGCCCAGCCTTTTGGTTTTGCTTGATGTTTGTTCAAGGAATATTTTTATGCCAGTGTTGTTTTACGGCTTGCATTGATTTTTTGCACTGCAGTCGGAGGCATTTGAGACTATGAGTCAAAAACACAGTTAATTGCGTGCCCGTCGTTGCGAAGAAGTAACAAGAAGTCAGGTCCGATCCAAGATTTATTTCCTCCGATGCGTTTTATTTGTTTCTCTTATTCGGCGGCTTGTCGGAATACTACCAGAACGTATTGTCTCTACGGTTTCGGCAGTTGCAGATGATGCATTGCAAAGTTCCTCGCCGATTGCATTGACCTTTTTCGATCCCGCCGTTTTGATTCGCAAGTCCATAGTTTTTTCAACTTTCGTCGTTGTGGCTCTAAAAAGCACTAGGCTTCCGATAGTTTGATTTATGTTGTCCGCTTGGTCGATATTTTTTACTTGAGTCATGTTTATTTTTGCTCCAATTTTGACTGGTCTGCGGAACTCGGTTTCTTTTTGGTTTCTGTCGTTGCGGCTCTTCAACCAACTCTTGGTCCAAAGCCTTAGCTTGGCAAGCTTCGATGCGAGGTTTATTTCTTTCTCTTGCCAATGCCATTGCGGCTCTCCTAGCCATTTCATCATCCGTCATGGCGGAGATGCTACTGACCAGATCGCCGAACCCGCAGTTGTTTTGCTGCACGATGATCTTATTTTTTCCCACCGATTATTTGTTAACCGGGGTGTACATATTCTGGGTTCGGGGTTTATTATTTTATTGTTATTTTGGTGATTTCCCCGTGCTGTCGTTATCGCTCGAGCAAACCAACGCATTTGTTGTCGGTACCTTCGCTCCTAGGTGGCTCCGTCGTGGAGGTTTACGGGTTTTTCTCCACCAGTCGTGTAGCACAGTGCCAGGTAGGCCTTTATGCCCGTTTTACCTTTCCGTTCGATTGGTCAAACTATTTTTTTGTCCTTGGTCAGTTCATGGCCTCTGCGATTAGTGGTTACCTAGGTTTTCCATCTCGGCATGTATATATATTCTAGGTAGATGGTCTGGCGGCCCGGTGGGGGGTGTTTGTGGTTTTGCATGATGATTTCTTCCACGACCGTTATGGGTTTGTAACCTGCACTCGACTGCTGGGGAAACTGGTGCAGACGTCCATTACGTTGTCTGCACCAGTATCCTCCAGTATGCGAGTGGTCATCCAGGGAAAGTGTTTCATTGGTTTTCTTTCGAGATGTCGAGGTTTTGGTTCCACAGTTTGGTCGCCCCCGTTTTGTGAACCAGGGTCGTGATGTTGAAGTTACTCCCCGCTTAGGATGAGACTGTTCAACTCGAGTACGAACCCCAGACCAATTTAGGGATTTAGAATGCAATCTATGTGGATTTTGATGCGAGTAATAGTTTCCTCTTATGTTTTCTTGGAGCTTACAATGAGTTAAGTGAACTATAAAAGTACAGTATCCTTCTCTCGGGATTAGGCCTCATATTTTCCTTGGAAAGATTTAGTTTTTGAGACTGTTTTCTACTTTAGTATTAGGAGGGGGATATTCATCGTTTTAGAAAGGCCATGATATTCTAAGTTGATTCTGCAAATGTTGGTCGTGAGCTGGTTTTAGCCTTTTGAGCAGATTGCTTTTATGCGGGAACATTTGGTTTTTTTTAAGTATTGTTTGTTTTACTCTCATAGCAGCAATCATGTTTAGCCTAGACGTGGTAAAATGATCATACATTTTGTCTCCATTTTTTAATGTTATCAAGAAATGGCCCAACAGAACCTAAAAGCAATTTCTGTGTATAACAGGGAAATTCTGCAGAATTCGAGATGTCTAAACAGCAGAAGAAGAAGGCTCCCATAGTAGAGGAGGAACCCGAAGTTGAAATTGTCACCAGAGTTGAGTACACCTACGAGGATACCAAATGCATAGTGGGTGTGGAACCCAAATATAAATGGGGGAAATCTACAGATTAATCACACACTGGGAGGTACCTGACACCAGTCTTGAGGAGGAAACCATTTATGCTAACATAGAGAGATCTGAATTGATGAGAGTGGCTACTAGACCTGACCTTTTCCCGTGCTCAGAGGTTATTGGGTGTATTCTGCCCAGGGCAGATGTAACGACCATGATTTTGGCAAATGTTGACAAATAGGGTTATGCTGCTTATAGCCCTGGGTACGTATCACTGGCCTACCACTTACCATAAGCACAAGTGTACTTGACTGAAGACTGGCTGAAGGCAATTAAGATGGACCTAGTCAAGACACTGAAGAGAATACTGGTGCCTGGTAAGAACTTTAGAACTAGGATGACCGGGGAATATGATACTGCCACTCTAAGGACCCCTTGCAGGTTCATTGCCTTGATGTTGAACAAAATTTTCGGGAGGGCCCACTGTAAAAGCTCAATTTGGAGTGGGTGAATATCATCTTCTATGTTGCAACACAGGGGACAATGTTCAACTGGGCAAACATTGTGTCCAACAGCCTCTCAGCTTGCATTGCTTCAGCATTAGGAGGGGTGTCCCAGAAGAGATCAGAGTTCTACATGAGCTCTATACTGATTGATTGCATATTATGCAACCAACCCTTCCCAAATCTGAGGTGTATCTGGGACCGAGAGAGAACACCAGTCTACGCAGCTTACAAGCCACTGTGGGCACACAAGTACCACAGTCACTATAGAGAAGTGTGTGAGCACTTCATCATGCCATTATATACCTTCAAATTTTCTTGAAAGAGTGCAACTGCATGTCGGAGGAAGCATTGCAGGTGATTGAAGAATATGCATACTACTACTTAACTGAGGATGGATTGTATTTCAGAATGTATGGATGCTCCAAAGCACCCTCACTACTGCCAAAATATGCCACTGACTATGTAGTCCACAAAGAGGCAGTTAGGCAAGTCTTTTTAGATGGAATAGGGAGATTTTTGTTTGAACATAAGAAAGCAACTTATCCTCCCTTACCATTTAGGTTGGGAAGCTATAATTCACAAGAGTGAAGAAAGCTGATGAATTTGTGGAGGAATTGGGGAAATTCCATTTTGGGGAAATAAATTTCCACAGGAATGATTCCCGAAATAAAGTGGTAGAGCACTGCAAGGAGGTAAATGTACATTTCGAATACACAATCCGGATAAGATGAATCCATTTTCCGCAGTGCACAAAATATAACGGCCTTAAGAAGAAGATTTAAAAAGAAAATCACCACCAAAGGTGGGAAAGGATAGGATGAGCAGGAAAAGGCAGAGGAGGAAGAAACTAGAAAAAGAAATGAAGATGCTAGGAGACTAGCACAGGAAGCTGAAAGCTGGCTCAAAGGTGAGGAGGAATAAAAGAGAAGAGTTGAACAAGAATCAGCTAGAAAGGCAAAAGAAGCTGCCTAGAGCGAAGAGGAGGAAAAGAAAAGAAAGATGGATGAGGAACTGAAGAAACAGGAAGCAGAAAGGCTAAAACTGACTGGGGCAGTGACAGAACAATCAGCTTTCGATCCTGTAGACAGTCAGGCTCAAGACTTGGGTAATCCTGATATTCAAGATCCTGAGGCAGCTGCTGGCAGCACAACAAGACAGGATATGGTCCCTACCCTTAGGCTAATCCCTTTTGAACAGAAGAAAGGGGAGGAGATACCGGATTTCAACACCATCTTTTATGATAAGGAAAGGAAAAGAATAGTGAAGAGGACCGAGAGAAAGGTCGAGACTAGGGGGCAGGTGAGTAAAATGATAAATGATAAAACTGTAGTGTATGGGACAGACAAGGACCCCAGATTCACCATCAGAGTTGGGGCTGCATTGATCCATGCTTCTAAGGACAATGTAGATCGGATATTGACTGATCTTGAACAGTCAAAGAAGTCTGCTGCCCAACTCAAGGACACCCTGAGAAGAGAGAGAGAGGAAAGCAGCAGTTTGGAAAGAAATTTTGAAGACATACACCATGAAATAAAGTCTTCAAAAGCTGAGCTCTAGTTCCTCCAAGTCGAGAAGAGATCTCTAGAGGCTGCCCAAGGAAGTATGGATAAATTGCAGCACGAATGTCAAGAGTTAAGGACAGAAAAGGAGCAGCTGCTAGGTAAGATATGGGAATTGGAGCTACAGAAAGCTACCTTGGAGGAATCTAAAAGACAATCTCAGGGGCAGACTGCAGAGCTAAGAGAATAGGTTACCTCATTAACAACAGCTCTAGAAGAGGCCAGGGAACAGCAGGTCAATCTTCAACCTTTTAAGGAGCATGTTCTGGCACAAAGGAGCAAGATGCACTAGCTGTAAGTAGCCATAGAGGAAGAAAGGTGCAAGGTCTTGCAAGTAGACAATCAGCTGGATGATATTTCAGAACCTCTTCATATTTTGTAGATAGATCGCAGGATATCTTAGAAGTTTTGATAGGAAGGATGGCAAGATTAGAAGTGAATGAAGAAACCCCTATAGATCTGCCATCAAAAGATCAACAAGCCCTGAGGCAAGACTATGATTTACTGGAGTTTTCCATAAACACAGTTGAAGAATTCAAGAAGGCTGTCAAGAAGACAAAGGGGGCTTGTGCAAAATTCTTCAGGAGACTTTTGATCACTTATAATCGCTTCCAGGTTGAGGCTGAACAGAGAATGGATACCTTTACAAACCACAGCCTTTTTTTGGAGATGTTGCAAAGGAGATATTAGGAAGATGAACAAAGGATCCAACACATCAAAGCCTTAGACGAGCAGACCCTGAGGAATGAAGTAGCTCATTATGTAGTTAGTGTGCAGTTGCTTGAAGACCAACTTCGCCTGAGCGTAGCCAGAATAGAAGTAATAAGAAATCAGGCTGCTAAATTTGAAATAAATATTCGTTTCTTAGAACCTTTCGAGTTCAAAAGCATTACCTCAGAGGCTTCAGCGTGGAAGAAGTTCTTGAATAGCCAAGCGGGACCCTCCTCATAAACCCTTTATTTGTTTTATTGTAATATATTGTAAATTCTATGAGCACTTAATGAAAGAAAAGTGTGGGAGGTGAAGAGTTGGGGAAGCTCAAGATTCATTCGTGGGCAGCGCAACAGTTTTGTTCTTTTTGTATAAATATAGAAGATTTAGATAAGAGAGGGACTTTTTCCCAGTTAGATTGATGAAGACATATTGTAAGAAGAACTATTTCCTTTTGCAATAGAGAATTACAGTTTGCCTGTTGGAGAAAGCTTGGTGGAATGTTCAAATGTTGTGCTGTGGATTTGTTGAAGAGGAACTATTTCATTTTCAGCTTTGTGTCCATTAACTATGAGATTGTTCTAACTCTTTGAACCTATGTTCTTGTATGAGCGTTCTCTGGTTTATTTTATGAAAATTTCCACTATGGGTAATGAATGTTGTTCATAAACAATTGGCTATCTGGTTGTTTAAATATCTTTAATTGTTCATGTGTTTTGAAAGACGTATCAGCTATCTGTGATTTTTCATAATGCATGCACAAGATACATTACTCATTAATAAAATGATAATCTTGCTCCCTAGGGATAGGTTAGGTAGTTAGTTTTAATTTCTTGCTATGTGTGATTTAGATGCCAGAGAGTCTAAGATGATAGGTAAGAACCTGCGCATCACATTGTGACCGCTCCTTGCATTCTCAATCAATCTGTATTTTAGATAGGCACTTGCATGTCATACTTAAAACTAAAAAACACAAAAATATACACGGTGGACCGGGCCGCAACTGGTAAAACCTTTATTTTTGTTACTTGGCCTACAGTAGCCGAACCGCAAACCGGACGGATTCCCTACACCAAACAGTCATGGGCTAGTTGGGAACGTTGACTGGGGAGAATCCCTTGCTGTTCTTGCCTACGAATTTCCAAGCCTCAATAGGAAGAAGAATAATATCCTCAACTAAATAAAAAATATAGACAGCTACTGGATGAAGACTGGACCCATGTAGAGGAACTAAAATCAACTGATAAGTGAGAAAAGTTTATTGAGGATTCAAACCATGTGAGGAACACTCAAGAAACTGATATGTTGCAGCCATGAACAACAAAACATGAATGGTAAACATAGCCCCAAGTGTTAGGAGCAACTGTCCAGCCGGATGCAGAATGTCTTCCTTTTTACTAGTTCTGTGAGGAGTTGAGCATGTGACGAAAGGTAAAGAAGCCCTGGGACTATGGAGAGTGAATGCTTGAGCTCCATAATATGATATAGCTTCAGAAATATCTAATGAATCACAAAATAAAATATCAGAAACCCCATAAGAGGAAACTAACACCAAATCCCCAGCAGTAAATTTGAAGAAGAATTATGGCACTTGATTTTTCACACCGAAATTGGTGAGAGCATTTACAAGCATGACTGAAAGCTCTTGGATTTTAAAAATTGAACCAAATAATATCAAATTAGAAAGTAAATCAGATCTAAATGGTTTCATATCAGATCCAAAATTGTGAAATGAAATCAAATCCCCAGCAGTAGTTTTGAAGGAAACTTGCGGTACTTGTTACTTCATAAAATTAATGAGAACACCTACAAGAAATACTGAATGCTTATGAACCTGAAATATTAAACCAAGCAATATCTGATCAAATCCAAATAAGATCATATCAGATCCAACAAGGTTCATATCATATCCAAGAGTATGATCCACCGAGAGGGTAGATGCATAGCTTTCTTCTTCTTCAAAATTTTGAATTTTGGTGCATGCAATCCTACAGGAATTTGCTGGAATATCTAGATCAAGGGGAATGAATGGATCACTCTGGTAATCTGGTATTTTTTCCAAAATATCCAAGGTATTACATATTTTCACACCAACAGCAACATTAGAGGGAGAGAAATCAAGTTTCTCTTCACTTTCGGAAGCAATTACTGGCAAATGTTGCACAGAATTCAAACGAAAATCACTGGAGGAGGACTTTGCTTCTTCTTCATTTTGCACAACTTCATCAGAGAGAGTGGAGACTAAGAATTTTGGATCAAGAATGCTTATGGTGTTGGATGTGCTCTCTAAAGTGCGATTATGGTCCTCATCAATATTTCCAAAGGTTCTGTCCAATCTTGTCCAGAGTTCCTTTGGGTATTCAATAGATCTACTGAGGTAGCGCAAGCTAGCAAAAAGAGCCAATGCTATTGTTCCAAAAGCTGCATCACATTCATTCAACCAATCATTCTCACTCTCAAAAGACTCTTCACCGAGTCCGATAGACACCCCATAGAGACCTTGTCTCTTTAGAGATGCGATCATCTTCATCTTCCATTCTAAATAGCTTGTGAATGGGGTGAGAAGAGGAACTGATGAATCCATTCAAAGTTGTACCTATAATTACACAAAAAGACAAAGTAAGGTTGGATAACCTGCACATTTTAGGTTTTCATCGAACCCAACATTGTTGATCAAGAAATCTTGATCAACAATTCCTTTACTTAGGGTATTAAGTGGTAAACCTTCAGCTTCTGGTGCAGTGCTGGAAGGAGCAATTTTTCTCAAAAAAATGATCCAGTAGGAGATCTGAGGTGGAGAAGTGCCTTATCCTGTCGAGGCTCTGATGCCATATTAAATTGATCACATAGATCTATGTATCAACACACAACTCATAGAGTAGATCACACAATTTTACTTAGGAATTGAAGAATGAAACAGTGCAAAAAATGGCTTGCGGCTATGAATGCTTTCATTAATCAAAAAGTAATTGGATAATAATTACAATGTAATACATTGGTATTAATAACTAGTCAATTTGAATGCATGAGAGAGGAATTCGAATTGAATGACTCTACCTTACTGCATGGATAACTGGACATGTCTAAATCAGTATCGGAGCTCAACTAGTTATCCCTAGTTACCTCAATGATTGTACCAGTCAGTTAGAATCAATTAACTAGCCTAACTAAGTGTGGTAGGTGAATAATTGTGCCTTCCCACATGAAATCAATCAATTACTGGCGCTAACTAAATGTAACTGACTCCTAACTAGGCTTTACTAGTCACTAACTGAACTCAACTGAAGGAGGTTGGTTCCGACACTCCCAGTGGCTCCTAAATTGTAGGAATTGATCTAGGAGGCTTCTAAACTGATGCATGCAAGTGCAATCAGTGGCAGTTGGCCTCATTAGTGTTCCCCTAACTTTAGTAACCAATGCATATGCCCCAATTAGGCCAAGTGGACCCAATGGTGCTAGTGACTAAAAATAGACTGAAAGGACTCATGATTTAGGCATACTCCATATTTAGACATAATTGACCAAATTGGATAAGGGAGGATTATAATCCTAACACTACTACATGCTCGTCTCATTTTTCGATGGGCTATTCCCATACCTGGATGAGAACCTAAACAAGTAAATGTGCACAACCATCTACTGCATGTTCATCTCATTTGTTGATGGGATACTCCCATACCTGGCTGAAAACCTGAACAAGTAGAGGTACCTATGCAATCCCACGACCTTCTATTGTCTATTTGACTCATATGCCAATGGGTTTTCTCCCATACCTAGCTAAGAACCTGGATAAGCAGAGGCACCTGTGTGAACTCGACCATCTTCTTCCTGTTAGTCTCATCTGCCGATGGGATTTCTCCCATATCTGGGTAAGAACCTGCACAAGCAGAGGTTCCTAGGAAAAATTATTATAAATGTCTCTTAGTCATCTCTCCCTCTGAAGGAGGGATGCGTTCTCTTCTACCCCAAGTCTTTCGCGAAAGTATTCAAAATTCACCTTGGGAAGGGGCTTGGTGAGAATATCTACAGTCTAGTCATCTGTCGGAATATACTGTAGCTTGACTGCACCTTTCTGCACTATATCACGTATGAAGTGATACTTAATCTTTATGTGCTTCGACTTGTCGTGAAATACATGATTTGTTGACATATGCACACAACTCTAGTTATCACAGTGAATCAAAGTTAGCTATGGAAGATGACCAAACAATCCTGCAAGAAGTTAATGAAGCCAAACTACTTCTCAGGTTGCTAAACTAACAACCATATACTCAGCCTCTGCCATACTGAGAGCTACTGAGTTATGCTTCCTACTGCACCAGAAAATTACTGCAGAACCCAGACTGAAACAACATTGTAAAGTGCTCTTCTTATCTACAATGCATCCGGTCCATTCTGATTCTGTAAACCCTTGTAATTTCAAGTCACGTTCTGAATCATATCGTAGACCATATCCCACAGTGCCACGTAAGTATTTGAGCACATGTTTGCAGTAGTCTAGTGAATCTACCTCAGTCTGCACATGCACTGACTGAGAGCATTCACAGCAAAAGAAATATCTGGTTCGGTGTTCGTCAGATACATCACGAACCCAATCAACTGGCGATACATAGTGGGATTGATCAAATTTGAATATAAAGCAAAAATCTCTTAACTTTTTCAAATTTGCATCCATCGGAGTACCCATGGACTTTCAGTCCAACATTCCAAATTTATTCAGGATATCTATGGTGTAATTTCCTTGTCTTAGGAAAATATTCTTCTACCTTTACCATACTTCTAATGCCATGAAGTAATTGTTGGTCCTAGGGACAATAAGGTAGAATTCATGCAGAATTTTGCCTAAGTATGGAGAAGAGCTAAAGGAGGAGGAGAAGGAGCTACGAATAAGGAAGTAGCATAAAGGCAAGAAGAGAAAGGATGTTGTGGTAGAGGAAGTGAAAGAGAGGAAGAAGAAGAGGAAGTTGCACCAGATAAGGAAGTCGCAACAGAAGGATGGAGTGCGACATGGGAAGGTATGACAGAATATCATCAGCAGAAGGCGTGCAAGTAGCATAACGTCTGGAAAACGATGGTAAGACATAATGGTGAGAAAGTGACAGGCCTTAACGATTGTGGGTACGAGCTCAGTTGGAGATAGTGGAAACCACACACATCAAGGAATCTTTGTAATTCAGGTTGTCAGTGCCTCCCATTAGGTGTTGTTAGAATAAGAAAGATAGCCTATTGGCTAGATATAGAAATTCCGTTGAGAAAGCGATAGGAAAGGAGTTTGTAATGAGTTTATGTTTAAGTCTATATTAAGTCCGTATCGAGTCAGTATTGAGTTTGTATCAAGTATGTATGGAGTCTGTAAGAAGGGTATAAAATAAGGAACCCAAGCTATGTGCGGGTTATACATTCTCCCTACAGTTAATATGTACATATAGATTTGAAACGTAGACTCTTGCCGGATTAAAAGAGCGATCTCCTGGTTGGTAGCTCTGTATTATTGAGTGCATCAGAGTAAAGGATCTATAGCTAAGTGCACAGAAGAGTAGGAAAGTTTGAGTCGATCCAGGTTGTGTGTAGATCACTAGTAGAGTAAAGTAGGAAGAGAACATGGAGAAGATAAGAGAGCATGATAGGGAGGAAGAGTTTGCAAAGCTAGAGAAGAATATCTTAAGCAGTATCTACAGCTTAGTGCGCAGATGAAAGGTGCATCTATTTCCTCATGCCAGATGAAGAGCACCTTGTGGTTTTTGCATGGATGGGTTTCCACGTTATATTCTGTATATATGTGTGAATGTTGAATGTGTCTAAGATATATGCGTAAGTGTTGTATTGAATGAATGACTGTAGGTTTGCTCATAAATGAATATATGTATGATGGTTGCATTTTATTAACTAGATATGATTATGCTACATGAATGTTTTTTATTTAATGAGTTACATAAGAAACCTAGGGCAAAACCTAGCTGTTGAAGCACAGTGAACACAAATAATCCACCCCCAGACTTCGTTGAGAGCCTTAGCGCAGAGCCAAGGTACTTAAAATGCTCCCACCCAACTGTAGAAACATGGTTCTGGCAATTACCCATCCTTAAAGAGAGATATCTCAGGTGAGACGACATCTGCATCGCAGGTGCTACCGATTGAGCTCTGCTCTATCGGGTCGACATCTCCGCCTTTGTTATGCTAAGCAGAAGGGACTAAACATGGGTTGGGATCCTTGGAAGAGGGACAGAAAATCCAACAAATCGTTCCATTGTCAGGACCCTGAATCGTTGTGGTGAGGGATATGTTGTGGCAACCAACAAAATCAGAGATCCAAGATTGGGTGGTATCTAAAGAGTTAGAATTTGCACGAAAATAAAGTGAAGGATATTGGTGGAACTCAACAAAGTGGTTTGGCCAATACATCTACATAGACATTCATGATATTTTCTTTTTTGAGTTTCCCATTGTGTTGTATGAATGGTTATCTAAGCTAGCAACCCAACAAATAAATTTTCAAGGCAGAGAACCAAGGGAGTGGACTCCCTAGTTAATTGAACAATTGGAAGAAGTAAGCAACCCTGTGTCAAGGGTTGTAGATTTTTTGATAGATAGTATACTAGAGGGATATATTATCGAGTTTTTTGTTGACACAATAACCTCATACAGTGAGGAAGAGAGAAAAAAATTTCCAAGGCCCACGCAATAGATACCTATCATCTTTAAAGATGTTGATAAAAATGCTTGTATGTGAAAAAGTTATTCTGCAAATGTAATAAGACTATATAGAAATAGAGTGGCTATGTCTCAGCAAAACCCTCAAGTGAGATGTTCCCAAGAGATAGTGGAATTGAACTAGAGTCAGGCTTTTGAAGAAGCGGAAGAAGATTCAAATCTGGAAATCGAAGAAAAACTCTGTTAGGAAGAGGGATTTGCAGCACACAGAGAGAAGAAGAAGGCTACTATCTTGTGTCATACTTGGACGAATGGTATTGTGACGAAGAAGAGGAATATCATTCAATCTCTGAAGGAGAAGAAGAGTCAGAAGAATCCACTAAAGCCCCAGAACGAGAACGTGTTTACAAATCAGCTACAACACCACATACGTCACCAGAGGTAAGATCGAGAGACTTATCTCCAAGTACTTATGTAAATACAAGTAGTACTAATGCTGTAAATAGCAGAAAAGGAAGTCCGACTAGCCAAAAAAAAATTTGATTGTACCAACAGGAAATACAATGGTTGGAGCTTATATTAAGTTACCAATATTCAATGGAAATGGATTGGAAGACCCAGAACAACATTGGTTCCTTTGCGAAGCTGTGTGGACTGTGCAACAAATCCAGGATGAGAATATCAACAAAGCACAGATGACCAAGACTCTGCAAGGTCATGCGGTTGACTGGTATATGAAATTTTCCATAGTACCAGTAGGAGTTGTCCCGAAAACACTCAACGAGATTCGAGTGTGTCTGATAGATGAGTTCAGAAAGCCAAAATCTGAATCATAATGCATCACTGAAACAAAAGAGATTAAGCAGTTACCAACATAATCTATTTGGGACTTTGACAAGAGATTTAAGACATTGATGGCCAAAGTGAGTTTCCAAATATTGGATGTACAACACAAGGAATTGTTTATTGTCGCCTTGTTAGCACATATATGAACCCCATTGATGCAACAGAAGATTGTGTCGCAGATAGAGGCTCTGGAAATAGCAAGGAAATTAGAAGCCTCGCCGATTGGAGATACTAGCTCGGGAATGATGCAAATTCAGTCGCAGCTGGCCAACCTTACGGTGAAGCTCCAGGACATTAAGAGAGGGAAGGAAGTTCAGGAAAAACTATGGTGTACAAGATGCAAAACCTACGGACACCATAAAGACAATTGCCTGGCGCTCATGAACTATGTCGCAGCAGGAGGGCCAAATCCATTAAAATCCCAAGGAATGCCTTGGTGTAGGATATACCAAACTAGGGTCCACAAGTCTGAAGAATGTATGCACTTACAAAAGAGTGTAATTGCACCAGCTAATCCATATTGTAAATTTTGTAGATCAATGGGTCATGATGAAAAGGATTACAGAGCATTTTAGCTACTACAAGAAAAGATGATGGATACCTACTTAATGAAAAATAATGAGTAGATGCAAGCTAACAAGCACATCCTCAGTATCATCCTGCTCAATATCAACAACCACAATACCCTCGGCCGCAATACCAGTAGAATTAGTATCCTCAACAACAACAATACCCTCCGCAAAGGGGGTGTGGAAACTTTAGATATCGAGGACAACAACAAGGAAGAGGATTTGTTCGGGGAAGAGGCCAAGTCATATGTTATAATTGTGGGTATCCAGGACATTTTTCCCAAGATTGCCAAAGTCCTACAAAAACTTGTACATATTGTAAAGCATTTGATCACACTATTGAACAGTTTCTACAACTAATTGTGAAATGGCAGGTTAGAACGGTCATAAATCCCAACCCAGTGCAGAATAAAAATCCAAATCCCAATCAGAACATTCAAATGATCTCTCTCAAACAAAGAAAACCCCACATTCTTGTAGTCACGAGAGGAAGTGTTGCGACAATAACAAACTAGAATACAAAGCAGGGACAACCATAGGTAAGACCCGCGGCACAAAAGAAAGCTCTGCTAGATGTACAAAAGGATAAAGAAGTATTCTTAGAGGTACGACCAGAATTCATTAATGTTAATCAACTGTCGACATCTGGCCAAGTCAAGACCATACCTAAACGATTTGAACAGCTAATCAGGAAGCCACCAATGAAAAAGGTTCGTAAGCTTAAATAATTTTTCAAAAGTTGTTTAGCACTAATTCATGATAAAGATGTTGTCGCAAAACTGACATCACTAATAGGAGAAACCCCAGATGACCTACGACCTGAAAAAAGAGTTAATTATATGGGGAAAAGACTCAAGACAAGTCGAGAACTATTAATGACTACGCAGATAGGAGACTATGATATGGATTATATCATATTAGATTTGGGCTCAAATGTTAACATACTCATGAGACAACATGGGAGAGCATGAATAAGCTGTGACTAGACTGGTCTCCCATTCAACTAAGGCTTGCGAACCATTCGAAGGTTCTACCAATTGGTAGACTAAATAAAGTGCCTGTAGAAGTCAAAGGCTTAAGAACATATGCTGACTTCGAAGTTATTGACATTGTCGATGACACAAATCCATATCTTGGACTGCTGGGAATTGATTGGGCAATAGACAACCAAACAATTATAAACTTCAAGAAAATGATCTTATCATTTGAAGATTCTGAAATAAGGGTGGTTGTGCCAATTGATCTGCGTGAAGGACACAGATATGGTTAGCCCGTACATAGTGAAGGTTGAGGCAATTATCTAGATCAGTTATATAATATCATGTCTTCAAAAGAATATTATATAAATACAATAGCTGATGGGAAACTGAGTTGGTAGAGTGTAAGTTCATGCATGTCCGACTCAGGCGATGCCCTGGAAAATTGGCAGAACAGGCTACATGGAGTCTCCATGAGAAGATGTGCAAGAATCACAAGAGTTGTCTGAAGGGTAGGAGTTGAAGCAAGCGCGCTACGCACATATGAAGGATTACCTAACCTTGCATATTTTTATGGTAGAATTTGACGAAAAAGTCATAGAATCACAACGATTGTCCGCTCTTGACTATGTGCTGAAATCTATGCGCTAGATGATAGGGTACACACAAACAACCTATCTCTGAATGGCCACAGTGTAGAAGATTAGTGGAGATCAGATTTGGATAATAGATTAGTTACCCTGATCAGAAGTATACAGGACTAGCATATCTTATAGAACATATTGAGCACTGTCGCAAGAACTGGCAAGAATGTCCATGACAAGAGTGGGTTCATTGATTCATCCACACTTTAGAAATGGTACCAAGGAATTGGTACACATCAGTAGAGCTGCGATGAGGACCTGTCGAATGGGAAAGCTTAGTTGTAAGCTTCACCCAAACATTTGAGTTCACAAGTGAACACCCGACAGTCGATGTTGCGCTACAAATAATAAAGGAAAAGGTATTTGAATAAATCTCGGTCGCAGCCATGGATTTTCATCAATGCACCAAGGCAGTACACAACTGGATGGAGTGGTACAATATTATGGCAGAATCGGATGATGATGACCCACTTGAGATAAATATACCTGAGTTCGAAGGTATGCGTGTAGTGGAAGGAGCTGCTATGTCCACTAACCAGTTTTTAAAACCACTTAAGATTAAGAAAGTAAATATTGGGTCGGTTGAAAACTTGAAATTTGCTAATATTGGAGATTAATGGTACGATGAAACTATGGGAAAGGTCACTGACTTACTACATGAATTTCAAGATCTATTCCCTACAATTTTTTTCGAAATGAAAGGCATAGTTGGGGACCTTGGTGAAATGAAAACACCCTTGAGGCCCGATGTAAAATCGGTCAAACAATGCCCATACAGATTAAACGTGCGTTACAAAAAGAAAGTTAAAGCTTAGCTGGATCAAATGCTAGAAGCAGTTGTGATAGAACCAGTCGAGGAATCATAAGGGATCAGTCTTATTGTAGTATAAGATAAGAAAGCTTAAGGGGAAGCGAGAATTAATGTTGATCTCAGGAAATTAAACGATGTCCGCTTGCATGATCCATTTTTGACCCCATTCATAGATGAAGTATTGGAGAATTTCGGAGGACAAGAAATGTATTCATTCACTGATGGATTCTTGGAATACCATCATATAAGAATTGTAAAAGAGGACCGATACAAGACTATCTTTGCGATGGAGTGGGGATGCTACCAATACACGGCAGTGCCCTTTGGACTCAAGAATGTGCTTGTAATATTTTCTAGAATTGTAGTTGCTACATTTAAAGATTTTATACACAAATTTCTTGAAGTATACTTTGACGACTTGACAGTATTTGGTCTTATAAAATATCACATAGAAAGTCTTAGAATGATGTTGAAATGATGCCACCAGTATCAAATTGCCCTCAATTTAAGAAACTGTAATTTTTGTGTGCCTTTTGGAGCTCTGTTAGGCCATGTGGTCTGTCATGATGGAATTTTGGTTGATCCAACCCAAATCGCCATAATCCTTGAATTACCACCACCTACCACAATTAAATAGTTAAGAGAAACATTAGGAAATATGGGATACTACATAAATTTTATCAAGGGATATGCAGAGGTGACTACCCCAATGGAGAGATTGCTGAAAAAAAGACATTAAATATCAGTGGACAGATGAATCAAGAGAGTCTGAACAAACTGAAAAGCAAGATGGTTGTTGCGCCCATACTTGCATTTCCATACTAGAAAAAAGAATTTCATGTTCACATCGATCAATCATCTATTGCGCTCGATGTGGTATTGATGCAACCAGGGGAAGGAGCAATTGATCACCCCATTGTTTTTGCTAGTAGGAAGTGATCGACTACTGAGAAAACTTACACCACAACAGAGAGGGAAGGGCTAGCAATGGTTTATACGATGCAAAAATTTAGAAATTAGTTGCTGGGTGTACATTTCAAAATGTACAATGACCATTATGCACTAAAATATTTGGTGAATAAGCCAGTGTTGGGGGGGAATATATGTCGGTGACTTCTCCTCTTCTAGGAATTTGACTTTGAGATAATTGTCAAACCAGGACGGTTGAATTTGGGTGGTGACCACCTATCAAGAATTGAAAGTACGGAAGAACCTACTAGTATGGAAGATAATATTCCTTATGCGCAACTGTATGTGATAACCGCCTTTGATTATCAATATAAAGATATCATATATTTTCTAAGTACAGGTTTTGCGCCAACCGAATTTACAACATCACAAAAGAAATGGTTAGTAACATGAGCTGCAGACTTCCAATTGATTGCTAGCCACTTGTATAAACTGGGCCCTGATGAGATACTCCAACGATGTGTTTTGGAGCACAAGCACCCAATGATACTAACTGAAGCACATGCTAGTGTCACAAGAGGCCACTATGCAAGAAAAGCGACCATGCGCGAGATATTGCAAGCAAGATTATGGTGGCCTTGTATCAATACAGACGCTCGGGATTCTTGTCGCAGCTATGATATCTGTCAAAGAATGGGAAAGCCACCTCGAAGAGATGAAATGCCATTAGTACCATAAATAACATTACATGCATTTGATAAATGGGCTATTGACTTTGTGGGACCTATAAGTCTAGAAGGGAAATGCACAGGAGCAAGGTACATTATCACTACGACTGATTATCTGACTAGATGGGCAGAAGTTGCACCAGTAAAGGATTATACTGCTATGACAGCTACGAATTTCTTCTTTGAAAATGTTGTAACAAGATTCGAGTGGCCAAAGATATTGATTAGCGATCAAGGTACACAATTTGTTAATCAATTGACTGAAGAACTAACTAATGAATTCCAGATACAACATTGAATAACATTTCCATATCACCTGTAAGCAAATGGAGCGGTCGAAGCATTTAACAAGATTCTGGAAAACACATTAACAAAAGTCTCCAACACTCAAAGGGATGACTGGGATCATAATATTTCTGCAGTACTATGGGCATATAGCACAACATGCAAAAATTTAACATGTCAAACACCATTCATGCTGGTATATGGAAAAGAAGTTGTCATGACTATGGAATATATTGTACTAAGTTTGAGAGTTGCAACGCTCATGAAAATGATAGATGTTGATGCTGTAGAAAAAATATTGCTTCAACTAATCCACTTGGAAGAAGAACGCTTCATTGTAGGATTTCACCAAAATGTAGAAAAGCAAAGGTAGAAGGTATGGCATGATAGACACATTAAGAACAAGCAATTTGAAGTTGGAGGACTTGTCGTTATGTATGATAGTAAACTTTTCAAGCATATAGGAAAGTTAAAAACACATTGGTTAGGACCATATGTTGTTAAGGAAATCACAGAGGGAGGACCAGTGAAGTTAGAGAAACTGGATGGTACATAAGTAAAAGGGCTCATAAATGGGAGTCGATTGAATCCTTATCTTGTTAACTGAGATTAAGTTGCAAGAAAAAAAAAGGGGGAAGAAAGAGGGGTGTTATACCAACTTGGCATAACCCTGTGGGAAGGGAAAATCAAGTCGCAAGGAGTGAGACCAGACGTGTAAGTGGGTGAAAAGAAAGTCACAAGGAGCTTGCAAAGAGGAGCAAGGTTATCACATCAAATAACACCGCCAGGAAATGATGTGACGTTGGCACAGTAATTAAGTAACTTGCTGACAAGATACATGTCAGTCGTTATTACAGAAATATCAACACAACACAAGTAAGGCCGTTATTCGGATGTTTAAGGTCTCCATTATAGGATACCATTAAGAGTGTGTACTACTCTAGTATGTTATAAAGGAGTTGTCATCCTAGATGGGTTGTGCAGCATGAAAGTCTATTTAACTACCTGAATTTAGAAATGTAGATTTGTGTAAAATATATTAAAAGGTAACCAGATCTAATCTATTAGAGCATGTAAAAACAAATACTTATCTTTTGTAGTTTTGCGGGTGGGCTCCCACTGTCAAAGTGCATTGATCTTCATATGCTTTCCTGATGATCATCACAGTCTGGATCTTCATATCATTTCTAAGAAGAATAAATTTGAACGATAATCCTTCCTTGGCTCCTTGTGAGGAGGGTCTTCTTCTACATCAGTAGTTGAAGCTTCATGGTTCCTTTTGATTGAACTTCAACAGATAATGGCATAACAACTGTATTTCTTGCACCTGTAGCACTGTATCTAATATAAATCCTTCTTCTCTTCTTTCTTCTGATCTAGGGGAGCACTTGATCTCTTATCTTGGTGCTTGTGATTGAATTATTTCCTTCCATTTCCCTTTTATTTCCATGCCTTCCATTTCCCTTTTCTTTCCATGCATGAGATATGAACGCTTGATTCTCCACAATTGAGCGCCATGAATTCTTTCACGTGTTGCTATTCTCGTTTCTACCTGAGTGCATTCTGCCCATAGCTTATCAAATTTGGGCAGCTTGGTTTGACCACATATAGTTTGGATGAAAGATTCCCAAGATGGTGGGAGACCATTTAAGGTGGTCATAACGAGATAATTTTCTTCAATATTGTCTCCACTAGACTTTAGCTTGTCCTGGAGCTCGGGGATCCTCATGAAATATGAGGCAATATTCTTAGACTTTCAGATCTTCATATTCGACAGTTTATTCCTCAATGTGAGAGTCATGTTGATATTACTATGTTCAAATAGATTCTTTAAGGTTTTGAACATCTTCCTTGCTGTCGTCTTTTCTGATATCTAAGGAACCAAGTGGTCTCTAACTGAGTCCACCAAAATTCTTCTTGCTTTGGCATCATTCTTCCTCTAGCGAGGTTTGTCTTCTTCGACTTCTGATTTTGGGATCTTTTCATTTACACACTGTAATAGGTCATTTTCTTCTAGTAGAAGAAGAAACCTAGACTTCCAAGGGATGAAGTTGGAAGCTCCTTCCATTAGATCTTCAACCTTTATGTTGATCATCTTGACTGTAGATCTGGATCTAAAACCCTAGCAGAGACTAGGTCAAAATTGACTCCATATATAAATGTGCCCTAGAGAGGCAAGTTGAGAAGTGGTAGAGTCGAGCCAAAACTGTGGAGGGAGTAGGTAAAAAACTAAAACCCTAATTTCTATTGCACCTAAAGAATCAGGTCAAATTTTGAAAATTCTCAAAATTGAATTCTGTCTTCACCAAAAGAAGCGTCCTCCTTAGAGAAAAATTCCCAAGGCTCTTTTTCTACTAAAAGGTTGAGTGAAGACCTTGAAAGATGAAACCCTAGTTCCAACAGAGTTTCGGCAATGGATTCTTCTAGCACTGCTCTGATACCAAGTTAGATTTTCATAAGATTATAGTAGCATATCTTAATTGCATTTATCAATAGGATCACTTGAAGATTGATAAAGCATGCAACAATAACATGAGTATTTGTATCCTGGTGTTAGCACTCATAATTGCACCCTAGGTTGTGGAGGGTGAATCCCAAGGTAACAACAAAACCACTTTAAGAAAGGGAGCTGACTTCTTCCTTTCTAGAGAGGGATCTCTCATAGCTTTTCAACAGGGCCAGATATAAAATGAAAACAAAATTCAGATTGAATTGGTGGTTGAAACAAGGAAAGCATATATTGAGCTATGGAGTCACAAATATTCATGAATTACAGAACAATTTGTAGGTGAAATTATAAAAAGGCAAGGTAGTACTCGGTTACATTCAAATAGCAGTTTGTTTGGTGTTAAAGAAAGAACAAGAACAGTCCATCAACACAGAGCACCTAAAAGATGAATTATGCATCAATTTTGGAAAGAAAGATTGGTGGATACCTAAAACAATAACCAGAGCATAACAATATGATTCTGAAACTATTAAACACTTATTTCATATATGAAGAACACATAATGGCAAGTTTAACAGGAAATACAAGCAAAGGGGAAAGGAAATTTCAGACTGTAACTACGACATACACAGGAATATTTGCAGGAACAGGCCCACATTCAGCTCTATCATCTTTATTAAGGGAAAATCTCAAAATACATAATCTAGAACCTCGCAGGTTCCAACCACATCTTCCTCTATTAAGGGCATATTTATAGAATCATAGGCTCTCGAGACCAACCTCGTAATAGAGCCAAAAAGGGTTGCAGTATGGGAATGAAAATCCTAACAAATGTTGATCTGGCAGATTCACCATGATCATAAACCAAACAGAAAAGCACGGTGAAGCGCGCATGGTGGATCAATTTGAGAATTTTGACAGCAGGGACTCAGGCTCACTTGATGATAATGACATTTCAGAGCACCTTTGAACACCCTGCAATGGCTTCAAGCATGGCTGCGAAATAAACCTCAGTCGTAGATCTTGATGTACAAGACATCCTAACTGTCCAACGATGCAGCCTTTGGCCAATTTCACAATCCTTCATCTTGTTAAACTCCTTGCTTGTTTCCAATGCAAACTAATTTTCAGCCATAGATCTTGATCCACCATAAATATTAACCATCCCATGGCGTGGCCCCTACCCAATTTCCCAATCCTTCATTTTGTTAATCTTTGTGCATGTTCCCATTCTGAAATCAACCTGGACCATAGATCAAATCTCTGGCATGATCTTCATTGTTCAAAGGTGTGGGGTCTACAAATTTCATAGATTTCAATAATTCAATAATCTGTGCATGTTGAATCAGCGGAATCGCTCTCCACCGTAGATCCATCCCTGACTTGATCTCCATCGTCAAAGCATGGATCTCTTTTAAGCGATTCCACAAATTTGAAAAGTGATTTTCCATGAGCATGTTAGATCAGCCGCAATTCACCTCCACCATTGATCTTACTCCACCATAAATCTTGACCATTGAAACATATTGCCCTTTAAGAAATTCTGCAGATCTGGAAAGCTATTTTCTTCGTGCAAGTTAGACCAGCAGAATCAATCTCAACCATTGATATGAGATTCGGGATGGCGGCGGATTTCTAGACCATCGATCCTGTGGATCACAGAAGGCAGAAGTTCTATCTTTTATGACCAAATTCTTAAGTTTTCTGCTTCCGATCTCAACCCTTTGTTCTCTTCTAGATCGTTGATCTTTGGCGAAAGTGATCTCAGCCGTCGGATCTCTGACTGTAGAAAGCGGAAGTCGGGTTTTCCAATTTCGCAACCCATAAATTTACCTTTTCCGCTTTTACCTTTCCGCTTCCGCCCTTTTTTTTCCGCACTGTTGATCTGTGCGAAAGCTCTCTGAACCGTCGGATCTCGGATTGCAAAAAATGGAAGGAGGAGTTTCTAACTCTTTACGACCAACTTTTTTTCCTTTTCTGCTTCCTCCTTTGGCGGAAAACAAAGGGCGAATTCTCCATCTTTCACAACTATGATTTTTCCTTTTTCGCTTCCTCCTTTGGTAGAATATGGAAGGTGGAAAGCGTAAGTAGGATTTACCAATTTTCACCTCCGAAACTTGTATTTCCGCTTTTCCGCTCCCGACTTTCCCTAGGTGGAAATTATTTGTAGCCTTTTATTTTTATTGTTGTGCATCCAAGCCATTCATTTGCTGTCATCATTCAACTAGGGAAGGATTTCTTCATTTACATGCGTTTTCAAGGTCAAAAATCATATTTTCTTAAGTATTTGGCATTCTTAATCTAGAAATGTCCCTTCAAACATCTGCAGACCCTCATAAACATCCTTTAAGATCTTATGATATGAAAATTTACAAACCTTATTCCTCCTTTTCAGTGTCCAAATCCCTTACCAATTGGTTAGCCCAAAAATGGTGCTAACAACTCACTCCAACTCAAGATGTTATCCTCCCTGGGAGGTAGCAAAGGACCCTGTAGACTAGGTGCCAAATCCATTGGGATGTTCTCAATATTTCCTAAAATTCCCAACATGCTCTGAAAACAAAAATTGAACTAATGCTGAAACAAACTGAAAAATTACTAAAAGTAGTGCTCGCCATGTCGAGCTTATTTACACCTACTTACTTACCCTACTTACTAAGCATCAATGCCCAGTTAGGTAAGTTTTGACTTCTAGTGAAGCCAATCAAGCAAATGATCCCATAAACAAACTTTCTCCTCATGCTTGATAAAAAAAAGAAATGAAGGACTCAATGGAAAAAGTTTATGATAAAGACATTGATCTTTACTGCAAAGACATAACCATCCATTACCACTGCAAAACTTCTCCATGTATTCTACCACTGGATCATAACAACCTACAAAATTTTCTATTATGTACCTATCATGCCAAGGCTTCTCCAACTGTAACTCCTTTAGAACCCTACCAAACTTATGTTTAGAGGAATCTTGAAAAAAGTGTTCATGGCAATCTGCAAATGAGACATCTTTTTCATCTAAAATATCATAATTTAAAATCTAATTCCTTCCAATTGTTTCAAAGGAAATATCATCATGTTCTTCAATAAAGTCAAGTGAACAAAATTATTTTTCTTGAGATGAAATTTTTGAATTTGAAAGTTTTAAAGGAGCACTCCATTGAGAATCCTCATCTTCTTCTTTGTAAGTCACTTCTTCATCACAAACTGTTGGTTTTTTCACATGCTTGCCTTCCACCTCTAAACAGTTCAGGAAATTTCCCATTATCTCAAATTTATGTTTTTTTTTAAGAGATTTGAAGTATACGTCTCAGCAATTCAGATGCAGCATAACACAAAGGAAAACTGTCACTTTCAACACACCCACTCTCTTCTCTGTTTTCAGACTTTTGACCTTAGGCTGCAATGGAATTTTCTTCATTAACAAGGTCTGAACTTTCATACCTTTCTTCTAACTTTGATTCAAGGTGTGATTCCTCTTTACTTGAAATTTCAAAACATGTGGAAGGACTATCAAACTCTAATTTTCCATGGTTAGAGTTCTATATGCAATCATCCATAGAAACATTATAATTTTGAAGAAACTGTTGTTGCAGAAGGGTGTTTTCTGATTGGACATGGGCAGTCTCCTCATGTGGCAAAATTTTAGGAGTTGAATAATATGAAGAAGGATTTGATTGACATCCCCAACTTCTTTCTTGGTCACACAAAGAATGACAAGAATGTTGTAAATTATCATCAGCTTCAGGAAAACAGACATAGCTGGTTGAGACAGAACTTTGGCTTATGTCAACTTCAATCAAGGAAGACATTACCAACTGCTGGGAATTTTCTTGCATATCATGGTAACTGGTTTGTCTTTCTTTTTTCTTTTTTGTATTATGTTGGCTACTAGAAGATTAATTTTTACTGAACCTTCCTTTATTCATAGTAACATCTCTATTTCTCAATTTGATCTTTCTTTGGACACCATCTATAGCTCGCAAATACCTCTTTGGTACTGTTTCGACTCTTCCTTAGTGAGGTATATATTAGAATCCAAATCACCAAAAAGGTGAATATGATCCTCAATAGATTTAGCCTCTCCTTCATATGCAACATAATTCTCAGGGAAAGCTAGCCTTATTTGCTGATCATCTTGATTTCTAGGATTCCTCATATCTCTCTGTCTAATTTGTGGAGGTGGGGGAGGATTGGGACTTCTGAAGTTCGGTTTTCTGATTTGAGTTTCATCATGTTCTCTGTTCAAAGGTCTATTATCCACAGTCAGCCTATCCATCAGTCTCTCAATTGTCTTCATCATCATTTCAAGCTTAGCATCATTAGGATAGGAGGCAGTAGAGTAGAAGGCACATTTTCTTCTCTAACTTTCCTTCTATCTATTTCTACTTTTTGCTTTATCTTTCCACTTGCCATCATATTAGCTTCCACTTATAAAGCATCATGAAAGATAACAGGAAGATGTATTGATTTTCTCTCTCTCAATAATAATGCAAAGTCATTGTCAAAGGAATCAGCATAATGGAGTTTTGCAGCGCCTACAAGGGGTTTAATATCAACAGGAATAGAGTTATACACCCTCATAAATCGACTAGAAAACTCATGAACATATTCAAAACCTCCTTTCTTAATATTATTGTATTGAGAAAGCACCTGTAAAGGACTTTTCTTATCATCCCATCTTTCTAAGAATGAAGTTTGGAAAGCTTCAAATGTGGCAATGGACCTAGCAGGTAGATCTCTAAACCATTTCTTTGATTCTCCAAACAAACTTAGTACAAACAACCTCATCTTAATATCATCTTCATCAACCTCCAACAAGTCTACATAATCATCAAATTTATCAACATGATGTCTTGCTGTGAAATTTCCATCCCCATCATAGAAGGGAATTTTTTGGGCAAAATTTTGAGGAAGGTCATGCAATACAGCAAGTAAGGCTAATGGAGCAAACCCGGCAGCCATTAGTCTAGGTGGATTTGGAACACAAGGACAAGTTTGAAAGGTTGGAAGGGTTTAAACAGTTGGTGGGATATAAGGTTGAAAGCTTTGAACAACAAGGCTTCTTTCTTTAGTTTGCACAGAGTCTTGAAGATTGTGCCAAACAGAATCAAGCAAATATGATTCTAACCTATTGGGATTAATTTCAGTTTCCTTCAAATCAGATTCAGATTTTGATTTCAACAAGGACCTTTCAATATTTGTTTCCCGCCAAAAATCTTGAATGTTATAAATTCTTGAGAAGATAATGCACCAAATTGAGAAATATTTATTTGTTCTTTTCCCTTATTTCTAAGCAATCTTTCTAGATTTTCCACACCTTGTAAAATCTTAGTGTCAGGATTACCTCATGTATGTGACCTCCTGGAAGCTAGGATGCCTTTTGAAATATTGCTCAAAATCAATGTGGAGTCATTAGGTGAAAGAGGTACAACCTTCTTGATGTTTGATCATTTTTCACCATCAACAGTCAGATCTAAAATTCTATCGTTCATTCCCAAGGAAGATTTGAACCCTCCTCCCCGTATCAGTCCTTCTCGCCACCAGTCTCCCTAGTGAAGTAATCTTCCAGAAGCTTTGAGTGGAGTTTCCAGAGCATATACAACCTATATGTGTCTATGACCGGCTGCTCAACCAAGTCGTAGAACTAAGACAATGTCATTTTCCCAAGGTTGATTTGCATTTTCCTCCCTGGCAACAGTGCCAATTTGTTAGCCCTCAAATTGCAACCAAGTGCCATTTTCCTCCCTTGCTGTCGTCTTTTCTGATATCTAAGGAACCAAGTGGTCTCTAACTGAGTCCACCAAAATTCTTCTTGCTTTGGCATCATTCTTCCTCTAGCGAGGTTTGTCTTCTTCGACTTCTGATTTCGGGATCTTTTCATTTACACACTGTAATAGGTCATTTTCTTCTAGTAGAAGAAGAAACCTAGACTTCCAAGGGATGAAGTTGGAAGCTCCTTCCATTAGATCTTCAACCTTTATGTTGATCATCTTGACTGTAGATCTGGATCTAAAACCCTAGCAGAGACTAGGTCAAAATTGACTCCATATATAAATGTGCCCTAGAGAGGAAAGTTGAGAAGTGGTAGAGTCGAGCCAAAACTATGGAGGGAGTAGGTAAAAAACTAAAACCCTAATTTCTATTGCACCTAAAGAATCAGGTCAAATTTTGAAAATTCTCAAAATTGAATTCTGTCTTCACCAAAAGAAGCGTCCTCCTTAGAGAAAAATTCCCAAGGCTCTTTTTCTACTAAAAGGTTGAGTGAAGACCTTGAAAGATGAAACCCTAGTTCCAACAGAGTTTCGGCAATGGATTCTTCTAGCACTGCTCTGATACCAAGTTAGATTTTCATAAGATTATAGTAGCATATCTTAATTGCATTTATCAATAGGATCACTTGAAGATTGATAAAGCACGCAACAATAACATGAGTATTTGTATCCTGGTGTTAGCACTCATAATTGCACCCTAGGTTTTGGAGGGTGAATCCCAAGGTAACATCAAAACCACTTTAAGAAAGGGAGTTGGCTTCTTCCTTTCTAGAGAAGGATCTCTCACAACTTTTTAACAGGGCCAGATATAAAATGAAAACAAAAATCAGATTGAATTGGTGGTTGAAATAAGGAAAGCATATATTGGGTTATGGAGTCACAAATATTCATGAATTACAGAACAGTTTACAGGTAAAATTCTACAAAGTCAAGGTAGCACTCGGTTACAGTCAAATACCATTTTTTCTGGTGATAAAGAAAGAACAAGAACAGTCCATCAACACAGAGCACTTAAAAGATGAATTATGCATCAATTTTGGAAAGAAAGATTGGTGGATACTTGAAACAATAGCCAGAGCATAACAATATGAATTCTGAAACTATTGCACACTTGTTTCATATATGAAGAACACATAATGGACAAATTAACAGGAAAGACAAGCATAGGGGAAAGGAAATAACTAACTGCAACTATGACATACACAAGAATATTTGCAGCAACATGCCCGCATTTGACTATGTCATCTTTATTAAGGGTGGATCTCAAAATACATAACCCAGAACCTTACAGGTTCCAATCCCATATTCCTCTATTGAGGGCATATTATAGAGTCATATGATCCCAAGACCAACCTCAAAACAGAGCCAAAAATAGTTGCAGTATGGGAATGAAAATCCTAACAAATGTTGATTTGGCAGATTCACCATGATCATAAACCAAACAGAAAATCATGCTAGAGCGTGCATGGTGGATCCATTTAAGAATTTTGATAGCAGGGACTCAGGCTCACTTGATGATAATGACATTTCAGATCACCTTCGAACACCCTACAATGGCTTCATTCATGCATGCATCTTCTTCCTATGAAATAAACCTCAGTCGTAGATCTTGATCTATGAGACATCCTAACTGTCCAATGATGCAGCCTTTGGCCAATTTCACAATCCTTCATCTTGTTAAAATTCTTGCTTGTTTCCATTGTGAAATAGTTTTCAGCCATAGATCTTTATCCACCATAAATCTTAACCATGGCGTGGCCCCTACCCGATTTTGCAATCCTTCATTTTGCTAATCTCCATGCATCTTCCCATTGTGAAATCAACCTGGACCATAGATCAAATTTCTGCCATGATATCCGTCGTTCAAATGTGTGGGTTCTACAAGATTTCACATATTTCAATAGTTCAATAATTTGTGCATGTTGAATTAGTGGAATCGCTTTCCATTGTAGATCCATCACTGGCTTGATCTCCATCGTTAAAACATGCATCCCATTTAAGCGATTCTGTAAATTTGAAAAGTGATTTTCCATGAGCATGTTAGATCAGCAGAATTCACCTCCACCGTTGATCTTACTCCACCATAAATCTTGATCGTTGAAACATGCCACCCTTTAAGAAATTCTGCATATCTGGAAAGCTATTTTCTTCATGCAAGTTAGACCAGCGGAATCAATCTCCACCGTTGATCTAAGATTAGGGATGGAGGAGGATTTCTAGACCATCGATCCTACGGATCGCGGAAGGTGGGAGTTCTATATTTTATGACCAAATTCTTAAGTTTTTCACTTTCCGATCTTAGCCCTTTGTTCTCTTCTGGATCGTTGATCTTTGGCTGAAGTGATCTGAGCCATCGGATCTCAGACGGAGGAAAGTGGAATTCCGGTTTTCCAATTTTGCAACCCGAAAATTTACCTTTTCCACTTCCGCCCTTTTCTTTTCGCACCGTTGATCTATGCAAAAGCTCTATAAACCGTCGGATCTCGGACTACGGAAAATGGAATGCAAAAGTTCTAACTCTTTACGACCAACTTTTTGTCCTTTTCCACTTCTGTCATTGGTGGAAAACTTAAGGCGAAAAACGAAGGGCAGAATATCCATCTTTTGCAACTGTGATTTTGCCTTTTTCACTTCTTCCTTTGGCGGAAAAAGGAAGGTGGAAAGCGAAAATAGGATTTACCAATTTTCACCTCCAAAACTTGTCTTTCGGCTTTTCCACTCCCGACTTTCCCTAGGCAGAAATGATTTGTAGCCTTTGATTTTTCTTGTTGTACATCCAAGCCGTTCATTTGCTGTCATCATTCAACTAGGGGCATATTTCTTCATTTACATACATTTTCAAGGTAAAAAATCATAATTTATTAAGTATTTGACAATATTAATCTAGAAATGTCCCTTCAAACATCTGTAGACCCTTATCAACATTATTTAGGGTCTTATGATATGAAAATTTACAAACCTTATTCCTCCTCTTCACTAGGCAAATCCCCTACCAATTGCTTAGCCCAAAAATGGTACTAACACCTGGGAAACCCAAATGGGAGAAAACCCAGTTACCTTCGTCTAAAGATAAAAATTATGGGTTTAGTGTACAATGAAGAAAGAGAAAATATGGAAACTCTTTCCAAAGATAGAAACCCTGAAAATAATATTCTCCTCAAGTAGATGCAAACTTCTATGTCCCATAAAACTGTGAACTTCTCTTGTGCTGCTGTGTGAAATAATGAGGAGGGGCGCCTCCTATTTATACATATTTTCCACTAGGAAAATCTATTGGGGTTGACTTCTCTTGGGAGAGAAACATAGTTTATATTTTATCTTTTACTTTGCTTTCTTTTCTCCCCAAGGTCTACGTTGTTCTTTATAAGGTTTGTATGATTGATTACAATAAGCTCATCTTCCGTAGGAGGTACAATACAAGAACAATAAGAATAGCTTTTGAAGTTGCACAAATTCCAACACTCTGTAGCCATGCAATCGATGCCCTACATGCAGGGAGCGTGGCAAGTGTCGCATGACCATCTAATGTAATTGTATGGCAATTATCTTAAATGGTGATTGTTAATTCTGAAATTATGTTTGATTTCTTCATAGGCCTGACCAGCCTTCAATTTAAAGCACTCATAATCAATTGGGTCTTAAGATTTCTAGCTCCGTCGAGGTTCTTTGGAGGATGAGTGCGGTTACTCAAGTATGGCTTCAATCATATACTTTCACATGACACATACGTAACCTCAAGAAGTTCTTGTCACTGGAAGAAATCAGGTCAGGGGATAATATGCTAACCGGGTTAGTTCTAAAATATTCAACTTCTCTTTCTTCTTTGCAGAGTGTTTCGTTAATCAACAATGCATTACAGAGGCCTTACTCTATTTTCCTGAAGAAAGTAGATTCAATTATTGGGGAATCCAGTGAAAACAATTTCTGTTTGCTCAGCCCAAGTCCCTGTGAAGGGAAGGTGGATGTATTGTTTTCATTTGCTTAGGGTGTTGTGTATCCCTATGTTTTGGCGTCTAAATGGAAAGGAAATAATCCCTGTGTTGACTGGCAATATGTTTCCTGTAATAGTAATGACGAAATTGTTGTTTTGAATCTTGTAGGATTGAATTTGAATTGAACTATATTGCCTCCAATAGCTAATCTTACGTTTTTTAGGACATTGATGTTGAGTAATCGTAGTGAAATTTGAATAGTATGGTAGACAATACAGAGAAGCGACCAAATCCTTTTACATAAATATTTCATTTCATGTACTATTGGTTCACTGCCCAAAACCCTCATGCAGCTATCTTATTGAACATAAGTTATGGCAACCTGTACAAACAAGCACTCGCATTCTTTTACAAAAATATCTCATTGCACTGGGGAAATTTAAATCTATAGGTTAACATGAAGAACTGTAGAAATCTTGCTAATTGAAATCCTTTAAGCATAATTTTGTGAACTTCAAATAAACTCATTCCTCTGTGTTTTATTTAGTAATTCTTTTTGCTAACCGGAATCGCAAAATCAAAACACATGGAAAATATTTGGTAGATGTGATATCTCATAATTACCTTTCATAAATGGAATTGCTCATATTTTTATAAACAATTATATCTCCCGCCGATACCACATACTGCGCCTGTCTTTCTTTCATGAAGGGAAAATAACCATTAATGAGATCACACATCTTTCTCACCTGTTGATGGGTCTTGCATTTAGCATATTTTTACCACCATTTCACCTTATCTATAATGCCTTTTTCCTATCCATATTCATGCATTAATCCCTTCTTACGCTCATATTCGAGTTTTTATGCTCAAGTAATTTTTCCATTACATGTCTTAGTATTTCATTTGATTTTTTACTAACATTGAGGGAATTAGTGTACTATGTATTTGTTTTGAATATTGAATCAATTATTGGAAGCAGCTACAAAATATTTGAGAGAGTTCTGTAGCAGCTGTAGAATCTTATTACGGAAACTCTACATGAAGCTGTGGAACCTCCTACAGAAGCTACAAAAGATACAGAAAGTCAATAATTCAAATCTACCTTCAACCACCAACTTTGGAGAAAGATATTCATTAGGAGTAATGGATTTTTATAAATCCATTATTTCTATTATTCTTATATGTCTCAATCACGATGTTAAATTATTTGAAGATTAAAAGTGACAAATGGAGGTGTATATGAGTGGATATTTAGCTTATCCACAAAGATTTGAAGAGCTCTATCAAATATATGATGGTCCTAAGTAGTCAAAAGTTGTTAGCAAACATTTGGGATGAGTTTTGACTATTTATTATATAGCCTGTATCCCTAAATTTGAATTTGACTTCAAAGGTACTCTAAATAGCATGTAGTTAGTAAGGATCTTGGATTAGTTTTGAAATAGTTATGAGATCCAAACTCTTAGGAATTTGTTGTGGATATTTTGGATCCTCATTTATTATTTGTTATGGAGAAATCATGTATAAATAAGAGTTCCTTCTCCATTCTAAAGGAGGACTCTTAGAGCAATAGTCCAAATGATGATGGAATAAAGCTATACTTTCATCTTGATTCAATTAGATCTTAGTTTTATAATTTCTTTTGCAATATGATTTTATTCATTTTATGTTGATGTAGTTGTACTTCATTGCTTAGTTGTGATTTCTTATGAAGTGTGAATTTTTTTTCTGCGATTTGATTTCAATGCATAGATAGAGATTTAATGTTTATTTTACCATCATTGAGCTTAATGCAATAATATTATTTACTCCCTTGGATCATAGACACTAACTTGTATTTGGAAAGGATAGCTTTTAGATTTTATTTTTGCAATTTATCTTTCTGTCAAGTGTGTGGTGAACTTATATTTAGAATTTACTTTTCCCGCAAAGTGTGATGTAGTTCTAGAATTTACTTTTCTTGCATAGTGTGAATTAGCTTTAACATTTGCTTTCCAGTAGATGTGAATTTAGTTTAGAATTTGCTTTCCAGTAGAGTGTGATTTAGTTTAGCATTCACTTTCAAGTAAAGTGTGAATCTAGTTTTAGCATTTACTTTCCTGCCGTGTGATTTACTTTCCCTACAATTTAGTTTCAATAGTTAATTAGATGGCTAGTTCCTTGCCAAGACAATGTAACTGCTCATACCATTGTTTGTAAGTAAGGTTATTGAACTACAACTTCACAGTAGATAAACCAATGTAAGAGGAGATTCTGGTTTGCATATACAGTGCACGGTAACTCGCAAGTTCTCAATGAACCCCGGGTTGACAATTGATGTACACTTCTTAGTTGTTTTCTAAGTAATTAGAAGACAATTAAAAATCCCGTCACCTGTGTCGTGAATGAGATTCAAGTTTGTGTGATTACACAATGTTCTAGATGTACTTGTGTGCATTGTTGCAAGAACGTGTTTAGATTTGAAATCTATCTTCGACCACGGTCTAACAGACTCAATATTCTTGTTAAAAAAAATTATTATCGATGGGAACCTGCAGATCCAGGTCTCAAAGCACATTGTTATCTACAGACAGCACTAGTGAGACCCAACACAAGGAAGGGCAACCTCGATTGGGAGTATTGACGACTAAAGAACTAAAAAATATTTGCAATCAGAAACAACCCAATTAACATCATAAGAAAAATAAGAGTAAATTTCTAAACTATCCTGATATTTATCTTTATCTCAATTGAGAATAATAATGTGTACACTAACTTTTGACAGGGAAAAAGAAGTTGAGTACAGTGGGTATGTAATGCAAAAAAAAAAGTTAATAGGAAACAATATAGTGTGTGTAACCATCATTAGCGCTTCCCTTAATCCTTCTTGGATGAGCTATGCACGTCTAGTCAAAGAGAATGGTTCCTCGCTCGGTCGGATCAACCCTTATCCCTGCTTTTGTTTAGACCATGTAGTAAAATGCTAAAATGAGCACTAAAAGCAACTAATTAACCCTTTTCTATATAATAATAACATGCTACTTCCACAAGAAGGGAGGTAGATATTGCAATTCCATTTATATTATTGCCAATGTTTTTGTTTTGTATAAAACAATACCTCAAGTCTGATTCTAGTCTTAACTGTTTGACTTTAAGTAAAGATGAATGTAGATGTAGGTATTGCTGTCAACAAACGCTATTAAGTCTTACATCTAGTGTGACAAACATATTATTTTTATGGTTTGAAATGCTTAAGGAAAGTAGGTATGCATTATTTTTTTTACCATGCATGAATACGATTAGTTTATGGCCTTAAATCAATGATTCATGATTATTCCTTTAGAGCAACATTTTAGCTATTTGTAGGTCATTTTCTAAATTCCATTGAGCAAGTTACATAAATCTGATCCATTGGTAGCGTAAACTCCATATAGTATGAACATTTGTTGCTATAAACTCAGAGTTTGCATAGTCAAAATAGAGCTTTGTGACACTCTTCTACGCCACTAAATCTTGATATCCAACCCTCTATATACAATTGAAATTTCTCTTGTCTTCAATATCCACATTTGAAATCATCTCCAAAACAAATAACAAGCCATTGAATCCTTAATTTTCCCTCGCAATGTCTCCTCTAGCTCCTCTAATTTGTCCTTTACCCAACATAGAATAAGAGAGTGCCCCTACAACTTAGGAGAAGGTTGTAGCCAAATGACAATGGCACCAATGTTCTTGTCAAAATTTTAGGTCTAAGCCACCAATGGGTCTTGCTCGCTGTAAATAACAGATGTATCGAGTTTCCTTATCGCCAGTTGCAGCTATAAACCAACGAGACAATTGTCACACGAAAGCGGCCATTTGTCAGATATTTGTGATAATGATTGAAACATTTGGTATAGTGTCGCCAACATTATACATAGTTCTTTTAAAATTTTATTAAACAATTCATTTTACAAAAAGTTATGAAATATGATAATTAATTACTTAAACAAAAAATGAAAATTACTTAGTTTTGACAATGTTAAACTAATTTTAAGGGGGAGAAATAGGTCATTTACTAAGTCTGGCGCTTGCTAGGTTCAATGAAAGGTGTAGCAATAAACATCTCTATACTTTTTAATTTTACCAGTAACAACCAATAGTTTTATTAGTTTGCATGTAACCTGCCATCACAATGACCAATTTTGGAGCCTTCTTTCAATTGCCATCATGGAGACCAATTCTGTACATTAACACATTATACACAAAATGCCAATGTATTCTTCAATGATACATTCGTTGTTAGTACATAAACATATATAGATTCCCACAGTCTAGGGGTGGTTCAATGTTGTTGTACATGCCTAGAATATTAGAAAAACAAGCTCACATGAGGCGATTATAGTTTATATGTTACCTACAGTCCCCACGTTCTTGATCACCAACACATGCATCAAGTAATAGATGGTGAATGAATCTCTGGACATCATATATCAATAATAGGTGAGTCTTCAACCATTCTTCATCCAAGATCTTATAAGATATCTGTTGAGGCCTGGAAATTCGCAAGTAACAACAACAAGGGATTCTCCCCAGTCAACGTTCCCAACTAGCCCGTGACTGTTTGATGTAGGGAATCCGTCCGGTTTGCGGTCCGGCTACCGTAGGTCAAGTAACAAAAGGGTTTACCGGTTGTGGCCCGGTCCACCGTGTATGTTTTTGTATTTTTGACTTAGGGTATGAAATGCACGTGCCTATTTAACAATGCAAGGTGATAAAGGATGCAAGGAGTAGTCACAACGTGATGCGCAGGTTCTTACCTCTCGTCTTATAACTCACAAGCATCTAAATCACATATATTGTGAGAAAATAAATACTAACTAAGCTATCTCTAGAGAGCTGGATATTAGTTCATGAGTAATGCACTACTGTCCATGTGTTATGGCTAATCGCAGATAGCTGTTCTTATAACCAAACATATAAACATTAATAAACGTATACATGATAAGATAGCTCATCAACAGTTAAAACTCCCATTACTCATAGTGGAAAACATCGTAAAGGATACTGAAGAACATTCAGACAAGAACATAGGTTCAGGAAGTTAGAACGCTCTCACAGTTACTGAGACACAGTTGAAAACGAAATATTTCCCATTCAACATCACTCATTTGACCACATTGATACATTCCACATAGCACTTTCTCCAACAGGCAAAATTTGCAATTTCTGGTTTGTAAAACGAAATAGTTCCTCTTACAAGCAATAGTTTACAAGTTTTTCGAGGGAAAAAGCCCCTATCAGTTCTAACTTTCAAATATTTAAACTAAAACAGTAGACCGCTTGGGCTGCCCCCCAACGTGTGACCTTTCGGTTCCTCAAACGTTTCATATCCCTCTTTATTTTATCTTTTCTGTGCGCACTCATAATCTGCTGAGTAACTGACAGACCTTTCAGGTCTGCGCCTTTGTTGCTATTGATTTTGCTTTCTACTTTGCTTGCCCTCCTTGCGATCCTGTCGTCTTTGGTTCGACCTTTGCCGAAACGGCCCAGCTCCCTTCTGCCACGTATCTCCCAGCTGTAACTTCGCGCCATGGTCGTCTGAACAGTCTCTTGAATCTTCCTGCAACTAAACGACGTCTATCATTTATTGGGGCTGTATTTTCAATAAAATCAAACTACTTTAAATTATATTAACCAAAACGGCTAAGCAGCAAGAAAGGCCATGTACTGCATTATTGTTATTAGAGATTAACAAGCGCCAACAGCACTATCTCGCTCACCTATGGGTTCGGAAAAATCACCAACGACGAAAACAAAAAACTCATCGGCGGCTTAGAACGCTAACATCGACGGGGTAGATTCATTCACAGCCGCATAAGCGGGTCTTAATAGGTGACGGGCACTGCGAAACCATCTAAGCCTATCGGAGTCGGAAAAGATATGACCTAAAATGTGGGCAGGAAAGCTCCCAGTCGAAAGTCGGAAAGACATCGACATCAGAAGACAAGTGCTTTACACAGCCGCAATGGCGGAAGAGAAAAGACTACGGACATGCGATTAAAAGACCAACATGCATCGGTGGGCGGAGTGCTTTACATTTCGGGTGCTTAGCTGCTTTGGGAGTCACAATGGCGGAAGATGAACAGACAACACCCTCCGATCAAATAAAAATGCTAAGTGTTTGAAAACTCAAAAATTAGCAACGGTTAAAACTGTTTCACCTCCGAGACAGCGGTTTTTACAAAGAACAAATGGTCCGATTCATCTTTGAGTAGCAAATAAAACTCAAAATCTGTGACCCACAACAATTTTCAAGCACAGACAACTTCTGAAAACAGGACGAGAGTCAATCTTCAAAATCATCCAAAATTAAAGCATGACCAAAAAAAGTTCACGGATCCAAACGATTCAAAACAACACTAAATCATGAGGAGGGGACCAAAATTTGAAAAATTTGGGGAAAACAGTTGCAGCTGCAACAATTGGCGATTACCTGGTGAACCTAGATCTCTGGACGATTATTCCTTGAGTGATAGACTGTTTAACAATACGTGAACCTATTGAATTCTTCAAGCTATCTGGATTTCTCAAATGGCAAATGTATGTACTTTTAATCATTGATGATAATCCGATTTGGGAGAGTGGAAACCAGAATTCCCAAGTCAAGCTAACTCTTTTGAGGCCGAAAGATGAATTTCATTGTTAATTTTGTCTTCAGGTAGCTGCCAGCTTGGACACCACAGGATTGTAGCACATGGTAAACATAAATATTCATTTGTTCCTCATTCCCATGCCATTTTAGCACTTTTCGTGCTTTTGGACTTTTGTCCTTTTCATACGAGTCCTCCTGCCTGCCTTTCTTTCTGAATTTTAATTCAGGCTCCTTTATCCCAAGTGTCCTTTTGTGTGAGAGGTGTATTCACGTTTCAGCTCACGGACGGAGAGGAACTTTCAGCGATTTAGTACTTATATGGTTTAGCATTTGTTTTGATATATAATGCTTTCATAGGAGTTTTAACTCTTATCTGTCTTTTGGCATTCATTTCTTGGCATGGGATCATTTGTATCTAATATATTGTTTACCGTACTTCTTTCCATGGGCCCTTGGCCATCACCCCCTAGGACATTTTAAATGTGACATGGATGGAGCCTCAAAATAGTATTCCAGACCCTTTGATTCTGGTTTATTTCACAGGGGTTAAGCAGGACTTCAATGCGTACATAGCTATTTGAGAAAACTGCTAAACTGGAAGAAGTTCTTTTAGACAAACAACAATACACAGTCTTATACCCAAGAACTTTAATCATTCCAAAATTCTGATGTTCTCCATGCAACCGCGGGTTTGCCTCCTTTATTGAAATCAGTAGAAATTTAAACTAAAACAAAACTAAACTTCATGACTCAAAAAGACGACCAAGCCAGATTATTTATATACAAGATAGAAGAACACAAACAAAGCTCAGGAAAAATAAGGCTTGAGAACTAAGCCATTTACTGGTAAGTTCTCTTCCCACCCTTGTAGATCTTGCAACTTATAAGTGGAAGGGCCAAGCTTTGCCGTAATCTAGAAAGGACCTACCCACAACTGCTGGAATTTGGTGTGTTTTCCTTTCTAATCATGGGGGTGGTCCCACTTGAGAACCAAATCTCCCACTTCAAAGTCTTTTGTTCCTGCCTTGTGTTTGTCGAACCATCTCTTTATTACCTCTTGTTGTTTCTTAAAGTGCTCTCTAGCCTTAGATCGAGCCTCTTCTGCTTTCAGAAGATTATATATCCTCATGTGCAAGACTTCATTCTCCGACCCTCTAGACTCTTGAGCTATTATGGAAGAGGGTAGCATGATATTGGGGGGAAGAATGGCTTCTTTACCATACACAAGGGTATACGGCGACACTCCTATCGAAGACTTGGGGGTGACTCTATCAGCCCAAAGGGCGTTTGGTAGCGCTGAGTGCCAACTCCTCTAGTTTTCTATCACAACCTTCTTTAAAATTCTAATCAGATTTTTGTTAGTAGATTCAGCCAGGCCATTTCCTTGTGGATAGTAATTAGCAGAATAATGCAACTTTATTCCTTTCTCATGAGCAAAAGCAGTTAATTTAATCGATGAAAAGTAAGTAGCATTATCAAAGACTAAAGAAACTGGAACTCCAAACCTGGTCATAATATGGTCCTGCAGGAAGCTGATGACCGCGTCCTCATTTATTTTGCGCAGCGGGATGGCTTCGACCCAGCGATTGAAATAATCGGTTGCGGTCAGAATGTACTTGTGTTGTAGGGAAGAGTTCGGCTTTATCTCCCCAATAATATCCAACCCCCATTGCTCGAACGGCTCCGTGATCATCACAGGCTTCAGTGGTGCGGCTGCTTTAGATTGTCTCCCACCACACCTTTGACAAATGTCGCATTTCCTGACATGGGCGTGTGCATCTTTGAAAAGCATGGCCCAATAGTAACCGGCTCTGAGAATTTTGTGTGTTGTAGTATCTCCTGAAAAATGTCCCCCAGCAGGCCCGTCATGCAAATCTGTCATTACTTTCGTCGCGTCTTCTTTCTCTAAGCATCTAAGAAGAACTCCGTCGTAATTTTTCCTAAATAATATTCCTTCATCAATTTGATAGGAGGCTGATTTGAGACGTAGCGCTCTTCTTTGCTTAGAATTCCAATGTTCTGGCAACAATCCTGCCTGAAGGTAATGCATGAGGTCTCTATACCAAGACTCGGGGGCTGTGAACAGAGGACATACATCCATCAAATGTAACTCAGCTTCATCTTCCCAGGCATGTCCTTCATTGTTTCCATTTTTAGTCATTAGTTTGCACAACCCTTGCCCTTTAACTATAGAAGCTGGCTTGAATTCAAGGTCATACTCTTGAAGAGATGTTACCCAATTGCCCCTTCTTTCTCCTAACTCCTTCTATACAAAAAGGGACCTCACCGCTGGGTATGGGACGATCACCTTGGTTCGATTTTTTAATATGTAGGGCTTGAATTGTTTCACTGCGTTGAATACTACATAAGCTTGTTTATCAATAGCCGGGTAATTTAATTCGGCCCCTTATAGACCAGTGCTCATGAAAGATATTGGGAATTCATCCCCCCCATCTTCCTTTTGAGTAAGCACAGCTGCTAGCGAATCATCGGATGCAAAAGTATACAGACTAAAATCTTTATCGAAATCTGGGCTTTTTAGGGAGGGTGCGTGTGCAACAATAGTTTTAATTTTGCTGAATGTGTTCTTCTCAATCTCAGTCCATTTGAATTGTGCACTTTGCTTCACCATTTGCTGCAGAGGTTTGACAGTCTGAGTGAAATCTGGCACAAATCTTCGTACGAAGTTTATTGTTCCCATAAATGATTGCATCCCCTTTTTATTATGGGGCAAGGGGATTTGTTCAATGGCCTTGATCCTTTCCGGATCTATAGAGATTCCCTTCTTTGAAACTACGTGACCCAGCAACTTACCCTCTGTAACAGCGAACACACACTTCTTGGGATTGAGTGAGATGCCATATTTCTTACAGCGTTCAAAAATCTGCCTTAGATGAAACGCGTGTTCTTCTCTCCTCTTTGAGAATATCGTAATATCATTGAGGTATATTACAACACTACGACCAATCAAACCGCGGAAAGCTATGTCCATAGCTCTCTGGAATGTAGCTCCAGCGTTTATAAGCCCAAAGGGCATTCTTCGGTAAGCGAAAGGACATAGCCTGATTTCTCCAGATTTTTTCCTCACTGGTACCAGATTTGAGACCCATTCAGAGTGTCTGACCTTAAAAATGATCCTAGCATCCAATAATTTCTTAACTTCACTTTGGATCAGAGGTTCCAATTTGGGGTGCATTTTCCTTAAAGGTTGCTGATAAGGTTTGATGCCAGATTTGATGGGGATAACATGCTGGATGATGCTGGCGTCATATGTCTTCAAATCTTCGTATGTCCAGGCGAAAACATCTTTATATTGATTAAAAAGGCTGATGAACTTATCTCTTTCTGCTGGTGAACAACATTTGCCAAGATTCACATATTTAGGATTTGTCTCAGTCCCTAAATTTATCAACTCGAACTGTAGAGATGAGCTGTGAGTCTTCACGTTTGTTGGTCTTCTAAATTTTTCATTTAGATCGAACATTCTTTCTAAGGTTCTGACTCCTTTAGGAATGAAATTATCATACTTCAGCTTGGCTTGATGTTCTTCATCATCTATAATCGCCCCTTTAAATACCTCGTCATTTGTTAGGCATTCTATAATCTGTTGATCGTCGTCGAACACTCGTAAGTTGGTAATCATATTAGGGACCGAGGGCCTGAAAAGCAATTCAACAGAGCATCGATTATTAGTAGGCACAAGCCTAGCAGCTGATGTGGCCAACAAGTCGGCTGCTGTATTTTTAAGTCTTGGAATTGATGTAATATTAAATGCGCTAAAACATTTGAGCAGATCCCATACCTCATTTTGATAAGCTTTTAAGTGAGGAGAAACACAATGTATTTGATTCCGAATCTGTTTTACAATTATTTCAGAATCTCCAAAAAATTTCAGATTACTTACCTTTAATTCGATTGCTTTCCTTAAGCCTTGCACCAACGCTTCATACTCAGCCGTGTTATTTGTACATTCAAACTCTAATCTACATGAAAGAAAATGTTTATTCTTCTTGGGTTCGATCAAGACACAGCCTGCCCCTAACCCTTCTAACGTCTTAGAGCCATCAAAAAACAATGTCCAGAAATCGCTAACTATTGCATGAGAATCTACTTCTACTGCTAAGTTTACTATTTTACAGTCGATTTCATCAGCCTGTGAAAATCGAAGGAGATCAGGCTGAGCGTCTGACGAGTTGCTGGCTTCTTCTGCTTGGTAATTTCCTAGTTCCAATTCAATAAAATAATTTCCCAACACAGAATCCACTGGTTCATTCTTTTCCTCAAGTTGAGTAACGTTGTATTTCATGTGAGGCTCCCTCAAAATTTTAATTTGGTTCGGGCTTCCTTTATATGGAAGCCACAGATGTGACCAATCCAAGGCAAAATATCCGTTTAGTTTTGCTGACTAGTCTCTGCTCATAACAAGACCATAAGCGTCTGGTATGTCGGCCACCACGATATCAATAACTTGGCATACTTTATCATTTGAAGATAGGCGGACTAGGACATCCTCCATTTCCCCAATTACTTTCACATTCGTCCTATCCAGCTGAACAACCCTCCAAGTGGATGGCTTAGGCTGCCCATTTATCCTTTTACAGACTGATATTGGCATGACGTTAACCGACGCCCCTGAGTCTACTAGGCAATTATGTACATTGTGATTAAAAATTTCAAAAGTGAGGAGGAAAGGTGGATGCTTGTTCTTAGACTTACCTCCAATGCTGGTTTCTCTGATTTCTTCTTCTTCCTTGGGTCGATTGTCAATGGGCAGCCTCTCATCCGATGCTTCAAGCACTTTCAATAGTCTTTCTTTTTGCTGCGGCACTTTACACATTTCAAATAGTGAAATGTTCGCCTTTACCTTCTTTATATCTTCTACGATGTCATAATCCATCTGCGGTTTAGTGGGATGTGGCTTATCAACATTCATTTTTTCTTCATTGGGCTTGGCAAACGTATCATTCCCCCTAGGATCTTGGCTAGTAATAGTGAATTCGGGAATTTTATTAGCTGAGGAATTATTTTGAAATTTCTTAACATTTTTCTGAAGCCTTTTAATCTTTGGGAGCATGAGACTGTTTTCTTTAGCCGACCCTTGTCTCCTTATTGTTACGTTTGTTTCCATGACGTCCTCGTATCCCCAATTTCTCTCTTCCTCAGCATCGAATAACGAAATAGAGTTCCACAGAACCATGGTCTCATCTTCTTGTTCTTTCGTTGACGTGTTACTGTCTTTTCTTTCTTCATCTCCATCTTCTGTCAATTTAGAATCCAACAGCTGATTCATGACTAACGTCATTGAGTCTATCCATTGAGGACAATTCTTTTCAGAGTGGGGTTGCTGGTGGAAAGTGCAAAAATTGTCCATTCCTACCTTGGTTAAATTCATGGATGTTGAATTTTGCGGAGGAGGTTGGGATTGATTGTTATCCTCCCTTTTCTTGTAATAGGGCTTGTAGAACTTTTGAGCTTCCTTTTCTTTTTCCAAGTCTATGATTCTGTTATAAAGCTTCTGCATCATTTTTGCCATACTTTCAAAATCTGGTGATTGCTCTTCCTTAGGCTTAGTAAACAACAAGGCTTTCCTTCCCGCCATTTTCTCTCCTGACCGTTCGGGATAATCTTCGATACTTTCTCTTTCAGCCTCTACCTTTTCTGCCTCCTCATAAGTCTCTGCCAACGTGGGCTTGGCCTTCATTTTGGCGAACATGGCCAGCTCGGGTCCTAAAGCTGAGGTATAATATTCAATTAGGACTTTATCTGAAGGTCTGTCAGCTTCAAAAAAATTCTTGAGGTACGCTACAAAGCTTTGAGTGAAGCTGCGCACCTTCTCCTTTCTCTCTTTCTTTAAGGCGCACAGTCCTTTCATGAGGGCTGCATCAGTCTTTTGGGTCGCATACTTACTTCTAAAGATCCTCTCGAAGGTATCCCAATCAGGGATAGAGTTTACAGGCAAACCAAAATACCATGATGTTGTAGCTCCTTTAAGGGTGTGCGGGAATAGTCTGTAAACTACATCCTCATACTCCCCAGCCCTTAACCCTTCTATTGCCAAATAAAAACTTTGCAGGTGGTCGTCTACTAGCATCTTCTCACTTGGGTCGAATTTGGGCAGCATCTTTTCAAAGGATCAAGGTAAATCATTCAACCAATGGGTCTTTCTCGTTGTAAATAACAGATGTATCGAGTTTCCTTATCGCCAGTTGCAGCTATAAACCAACGAGACAATTGTCACATGAAAGCAGCCATTTGTCAGATATTTGTGATAATGATTGAAACATTTGGTATAGTGTCGCCAACATTATATTTAGTTCTTTTAAAATTTTATTAAACAATTCATTTTACAAAAAGTTATGAAATATGATAATTAATTACTTTAAAAAAATGAAATTACTTAGTTTTGACAAAGTTATACTAATTTTAAGGGGGAGAAATAGGTCATTTACTAAGTCTGGTGCTTGCTAGGTTCAATGAAAGGTGTAGCAATAAACATCTCTATACTTTTTAATTTTACCAATAACAACCAATAGTTTTATTAGTTTGCATGTAACCTGCCATCACAATGACCAATTTTGGAGCCTTCTTTCAATTGCTATCATGGAGACAAGTTCTGTACATTAACACATTATACACAAAATGCCAATGTATTCTTCAATGACACATTCGGTGTTAGTACATAAACATATATAGATTCCCACAGTCTAGGGGTGGTTCAATGTTGTTGTACATGCCCAGAATATTAGAAAAACGTGCTCGCATGAGGCAATTATAGTTTATATGTTACCTACAGTCCCCACGCTCTTGATCACCAACACATGCATCAAGTAATAGATGGTGAATGAATCTCTGGACATCATATATCAATAATAGGTGAGTCTTCAACCATTCTTCATCCAAGATCTTATAAGATATCTGTTGAGGCCTGGAAATTCGCAGGCAACAACAGCAAGGGATTCTCCCCAGTCAACGTTCCCAAATAGCCCATGATTGTTTGATGTAGGGAATTCGTTCGGTTTGCGGTCTGTCTACCGTAGGTCAAGTAACAAAAGGGTTTACCGGTTGCGGCCCGGTCCATCGTGTATGTTTTTGTATTTTTGACTTAAGGTATGAAATGCATGTGCCTATTTAACAATGCAGGGTGATAAAGGATGCAAGGAGTAGTCACAACATGATGCACAGGTTCTTACCTCTCATCTTAGAACTCACAAGCATCTAAATCACATATATTGCAAGAAAATAAATACTAACTAAGCTATCTCTAGAGAGCTGGATATTAGTTCATGAGTAATGCACTACTGTCCATGTGTTATGGCTAATCGCAGATAGCTGTTCTTATAACCAAACATATAAACATGAATAAAAGTATACATGATAAGATAGCTCATCAACAGTTAAAACTCCCATTACTCATAGTGGAAAACATCGTAAAGGATACTGAAGAACATTCAGACAAGAACATAGGTTCAGGAAGTTAGAACACTCTCACAGTTACTGAGACACAGTTGAAAATGAAATAGTTCCCTTTCAACATTGCTCATTTGACCACATTGATACATTCCACATAGCACTTTCTCCAATAGGCAAATTTTGCAATTTCTGGTTTGTAAAACGAAATAGTTCCTCTTACAAGCAATAGTTTACAAGTTTTTCGAGGGAAAAAGCCCCTATCAGTTATAACTTTCAAATATTTAAACTAAAACAGTAGACCGCTTGGGCTGCCCCCCAACGTGTGACCTTTCGGTTCCTCAAACGTTTCATATCCCTCTTTTTTTTATCTTTTCTATGCGCACTCATGATCTGCTGAGTAACTAACAGACCTTTCAGGTCTGCGCCTTTGTTGCTATTGATTTTGCTTTCTACTTTGCTTGCCCTCCTTGCGATCCTGTCGTCTTTGGTTTGACCTTTGCCGAAACGGCCCAGCTCCCTTCTGCCACCTATCTCCCAGCTGTACCTTCGCGCCACGGTCGTCTGAACAGTCTCTTGAATCTTCCTGCAGCTAAACGACGTCTATCATTTATTGGGAATGTATTTTCAATAAAATCAAACTACGTTAAATTATATTAACCAAAATGGCTAAGCAGCAAGAAAGGCCATGTACTGAATTATTGTTATTAGATATTAACAAGCACCGACACCACTATCTCGCTCACCTATGGGTTCGAAAAAATCATCAACGACGAAAACGAAAAACTCATCGGCGGCTTAGAACGCTAACATCGGCGGGGTAGATTCATTCACAACCGCATAAGCGGGTCTTAACAGGTGACGGGCACTACGAAACCATCTAAGCCTATCGAAGTCGGAAAAGACATGACCTAAAATGTGGGCGGGAAAGCTCCCAGTCGGAAGTCAGAAAGACATCGACATCGGAAGACAAGTGCTTTGCACAACCGCAACGGCGAAAGAGAAAAGACTACAGACATGCGATTAAAAGACCGACACGCATCGGTGGGCGGAGCGCTTTACATTTCAGGTGCTTAGCTGCTTTGGGAGCCGCAATGGCAGAAGATGACAGACAACAGCCTCTGATCAAATAAAAATGCTAAGTGTTTGAAAACTCAAAAATTAGCAACGGTTAAAACTGTTTCACCTCCGAGACAACGGTTTTTACAAAGAACAAATGGTCTGATTCATCTTCGAGTAGCAAATAAAACTCAAAATCTGCGACCCACAACAATTTTCAAGCACAGGCAACTTCTGAAAACATGACGAGAGTCAATCTTCAAAATCATCCAAAATTAAAGCATGACCAAAAAAAGTTCACGAATCCAAACGATTCAAAACAACACTAAATCATGAGGAGGGGACCAAAATTTGAAAAATTTGAGGAAAACAGTTGCAGCTGCAACAATACCATAATACTAAGTGTTTATCTTATAAATACATAAAAAATCTACAAGCATTTGCAAATCACACATCTAAAAAATACATACAGAATTTGATATCTCTCACAATAATTGGAAAAAATCATATAATATGCAGCAAAGTTGGGTACTTTGTAAAAATATGAGTATTATTAGATATAAACATTTAAAATAAAAAGACATAATATTTTATTATTAATATATAGTTTTGTCATGGACTACAATGATTAAGGATTTAATCCCAATAGCTTCACATGAAGCCTCAAAGAAACAAGCTTCCTAGCCCAACCTGGTCCTACATAGAAGAGTTCAGCTAACCATGAACAACACCTTCCTTCACAATAAAATTTCATCCATAATTAGGTCAAATTTGCATAGTTATACTATGATCAAAGTTCTTGTAATGGAACTTTGTTGCAAGGGTTTTCTACAATTTTGAATCGATTGAAAAGACAATTTCTATAAAGGGTTGTTGGTGTTTATCCAGAATTTGTTTCCAAACTCTGGAACTAGTTAGAAAGAGCTCAGTTTCATTTGATGTCATCTTTCATTATTCTTGGTGATGATTCTAATCCAATTGCTTACATTCCCATTATTCCCTTTATTTTGCATTAGGAAGGAGAAAACGCATGTAAATGGCCAAGCGTGTGTGTGTGTATTTGTTCAATCATTCTGAACCTATTTTCTTTCAATATAATTTGTAGGTGAAAAAGTTCCATTTAAACTCACTCACATTTCATGTTTATTCAATGCCATTTATTTCTATTTTAAAAGTGATTTTCAAAATAAATAAAAAATTAAACAATAAACACCTAGCAACAAAGTATATATGGAAATATATGTTCACATATATACATCATATACTGGCAAAGAACTAACCGTGTATGCATTGCAGCTTGATGCTTATTGTAAATTAATGGTTGCTAATGCTATCTACTTGGTCCAAGGCATTTCTTTATACCATTTTTTGTTGCTTGTATTTAGCAAAGTCCATTGAACAACATTTTAAATACACTCTAATTTCTCAACTAATATATATTTTTCATTTATTTCCAAAATTTTTGCAGGATTACTAAAGCAGATAGGACTAAAAAATTTCAGCATTCAATACTAAGGCTATTTTACTAATTTACAAATCAATATGCAACTTTGTTGCTCATCCACCTTGTTTTAAAATATAATTTTAAAGTATCTAATCCTAAATTTAAAATAAAATATATAAATATAATAATAATAATAAAGCAAGGTAACCATTGCTTTTGCGAACTTTTGATACATTGCAAGGTAACCATGGATGCTAAAATGGAGTTTGCGAATATGAATGAAATTGTAACTAAGGGAGACTACACATGAGAGATGTAGAATTGGCTTGTACCTCTCTTTTCGTGGGTGCATTGATATCGTTAGTACATGCACCATTTCCTTTTAGTAAAGTGATGTGAATTTGTTACTACATTTTAAGAGTGATCTTGTACAAAAGAATAATGGTAAGAGGGATAATAAAGAACCAGTTAAACAAGTCAATTTTTCTATCTATTAAGTGCTTAAGGACTTTTAGCACTTTGAGAATTGTCGTCCCATGCATCGGATACTTGGTTAAGCATATGCAAATAATAGTTTTTCCCCTTATCTATATATTATTGACACGTGAGCAAGCCCACCCAGGCGGAGTAGTCACTTACATGCTTATTTTTATATCTACATGAAGTAAACTCACCACCCCAACAATACCAAGAGGAAAAAAACAAGATGTCACCAATCTATATACTTCTTCGGTTTGAGTCAATTGCAATTCCCATTAGATATATGCAACTCCATTCAATTGAATGAATTGATGGATATCATTGTCTCAACCCAACGTGTTCATTCATTATTCAAAACTCAAGCTGTTAGGCAATTGATTGGTGGTAGAAACCAGTTGAAAAAGTTTTTTTTACCGAACTTTTAATATGCGTGCAACATATCGGTTAATTATAATGTCCCCATCAGGGACATAATAATAAATAGAGCAATACTTCTCCTTGGCACATGCTTCATGAGAAATAATCAATAATAATCAAAGCAACACTATAAAATAAATTCATTCCATTAACGGATTTACACGGTAATAAATGTATTTGACATAAATAATAGTAAACAATACAAAACACATTAAATCCAATCCCTCCGTCAACTCACTTACATAGTAATAAATATCTCCGACAATAAGTAATAAACAAAACAACATTCTAGAATAACCCACCCATCCCCCACCAACGCAATTCAATCTAAAAATAACAGAATTTAAATAATAATAGAATTCTAGTCCCATTAGGAAAAATCTATTTTAAATTTAACATTGTATCCCCACTCGACAATTTTATCCCCTTGAATGGTTGGTATACTTATTATACTATACTAACTATAGGTTTATCTTCATATATACTTATATGATATTTATATGGAGATATCTAGCCACAAGTCTATCTTCATATATACTTATATGATATTTATATGGAGATATCTAGCCACGATATACCTATACATACCCACTATCAACAAATTATTAAAGATTAATTATTCCCACAATGAGTTTACATCACATAATGATATAGAATTACAATAAACCAAGCAAGTCTTAATTCTAAGCACTACTATAATACTTTTAACTAATCTCTAACTGAGTAGATATCAACCTATTTAGATAGTTACTTCATCATCCTTGCATACTCACCTAAGGCGTGTATAAGTGGGCAGTGTATACATACCATACGTGGGTACTAATAGTCAACAAAAATTCTTGATAATGCTTAATGTGTATACATATGTGTGTGTTCCTCAATCCAACATACTAAAGATTAATCACAATGCATCATTCATCTTTTCCTACTAATAAGATTTACAACAAATCATCACTCATAATATTTAACCAACAATCACAATTAATCAACATTAACTAGTCACCACATCAAGATTAATATACAAAAACAACCATGCATCCTTAACATAGTAAGAATTTAACCATAAATAGAAAGATGCCGCTACGTCCCATGTAGAAATCGCTACTAACATAGAATCACCCAGCCTCCCTAACCTACTTTCGCTCCAATACTAACCTTCCTCTACTAGAACATGTTGTGGAATCAACTATACCGACCTAACCACGCATAGAACCTCCTCACAGGGAAGCATCAATTATATCGACCTAACTTCCCTAGCAGGCAACTAACAATCATCATCACGCATCTAGGGGAGCGTGTCCATCACTGTCCGCCCACAATTCCAAGTTTTAAAGGATACACGGTGGGAAATGCCTCCACCCCTCATAGTAGTACTAGGGTAAACACCCTAATGTCAAGTCCCGACCACAATGAACAATTGTTGTTCAAAGAGCCATGCTAGAATAACCACTTTGGGCAAGTCATGCATCCTATCAAAACCACACTTTTACTCCAAAATAATATCAGTGTTTAAAATCACAACTTTCATCGTAATTACAACATATGGTGCACAACTATCTCATATTTGATCCATTTGTATGTTAGTTCAACAACCACATGTGTCTCATGTATAAATATATCTAACTATATCAAGTGACAAGATATTTCACAAACTGATATCTAAATAACCATGTAGGTTCTTTGGCACCATATTACATTTGTTATATATTCAGTGTATAAATTAAACTCGTGTTTAGGTACCACATTTCACATCCAATTATGCATAATCAAACGAATTACACGGTCATCATCATTAGCAACTCAAAACAATAAAAGATATTTTTTGAACATATGTAGGAACATTTAAATGTTCTATTTACAAAAATCTTAATTATTCTAGTTATTGTCACCCGATAAGAAATAAAGGAAATGCTTAGGTTAGTCACGTTAATGTTTTAATTGTTTATTGTTAAAATATGAGGCATTACAAGGGCTCTACCAAATTCTATGTTCTTGTGCAAAAACCTATATTGGACATAATCACAATTGCCTCAAAAAATAGGCCATACCAGAGCACTCCTCTAAGTATAAACACCTCATTTGCTTTGATCAAACCAAAAGTATAGCTTATACCCTTCACCATTCCTCCCGCCTTGCTCCAGAAATATAAAAGATTCCAAACAATTTTAAACGTGAAGATGATTATAATTTGACTCAATAATTGAAACCTTTAATCCATTGTCTAAACCATTATTTGTTTTTGTCTTTCCTCACTTTGTATTGACACCTACCCCTTTATTCTCCCTTCCCTCCCTTGCTCCCTTTTGTTCATTCCTCCCCGCTACCCCCCACTCTAAGTTGCATATTTATCTTAATTGTCAATCTCATCCCATTTTATTTTTTTATCATAATCCCTTCCTACAAGTCTCTGTCATTCTTCCCTTATCTCTCTATCATAGCTAGTCTTTTGTGTCTTCCTTTTCTCTGCTCATTATTATGTTGATTTATACTTTTTCATCTTCATTTTTAGTTAAATACTTTCATTTTTTTACATAGATATATATTTTCCTATTTTTTTAACTCCTCTTTCTAGTTGTAACCTTGTTACAAGTAGAGGTCTCCCCCAAGTTTCCTTTTAATCCTCCTATTTACCTTGGGAGGGTCTACGTCCGAGGATCTAAAGGACTCAAAACCTGATACTTCTACCCCTAGAGTTGTTTGTCTTGAAGCCCCTTTGTTTAAGAGATCGGATTTTCCTCCTCTCCTTCCCTCTCATTTGCCTGTCTTGGATGTTAATTTGACATCTTCTCCGATTTCAGACACTCCATTGTTTAAGGGCTTGGCATTTCCTCCTCTTATTCCCTCTCACTTGCATGTCTTGGATGATAATCTAACATCCTCTTCGAGCCCGAACATTCCTGGTGTTTTAGTTGGTGACCTTCATTTAGTTCCTTTTGGTACTGTTAAGCTTTTGCCTATATTTTCATCAAAAGAATCTGTTGGTTCGGACATTTTTCCCATCTCTTCGATTGGGAGTGCTAATGTTTCCATTAGAAAGTATCTTAAACCAAAGAAAGGCAAAGAGGTTCGTAAACCCAGTAAGGATATTATTTGTGATGTTCCTTTTGTGAATCTGGGCGTCTGCTCCCTATATGATAGGTGGTTAAATAATCCTTATGGGCATGGGTCTTTAATAACTACTCAAGCTCTTAGAGAAGATGCATCCCTTATAGATGTGATATAATGAATATTATCTCTTTCAACATCAGAGGGCTTGGCAGCGACCCGAAAATAACTGCTTTGAAATGGTTATTAGAACTTGTCAATCCTGGTATTGTGTTGATTTAGGAGACTATGACTTTGACTCATGTTGTCTGTGAATATTTATTGAAAGTGAAGCCTCGGTGGAGGGTTAGTGCTTGTGATGCGTTTGGGATTTCAGGGGGGGGCTCCGGTAGCCTGGAATCTAACGGAGGCTGATTTGAAATCCTTTTCTACCTGTGTAGGTATTCTTCTTGTTGGAAGGCTTAAAGGTTTTGACTCTCCTTTTTGTATCTTAAATATATATGCCCCCTATAACCACATAAATAAGTATTAGGACCAGATAAAGCTTTCGGTTTTATTCTTTGATCCTGCTCTTATAGTTGCTGGTGATTTTAATTTCACTTTATCTCCTAATGAGGTTTGGGGGGATGGACGAGTATATGGTCCACTTGCTAAGTTCTTAGGGGCTTTATTTGAGGAGGCAAACTTGATTGATGTCGCTCCTTCAATCTTGGCCCCAACTTGGACAAATGGGAGATGTGGGGGAGGAGGCATATCTAAGACGATGGACAGATTTTTCATGGCTGGAGATCTATGTGAAAGGTTGGGCAGATATCGTTCGTGGTCACATTCTATGAGTGTCTTTGACCATAAAGCAGTGGTTTTGCATTTGGATTTTGATAAAAGCTATTCACATTACCCCTTTAAGTTCAATCCTACTTAGCTCGTGGATGAATATTTCAATGCTTTGGTGAAGGCTAAATGGACTTGTCTCTCCTTGGATGTTCCTTCCCATTTGAATTCGATGCAAAGTTTGGTTTAGAAGTAGAAAAACTTAAAATTGGAAGTGATTCACTGGGAAAAAGAAAAGAAGAAAGAAATTGATAGGTCCATAATCGAGATTGAGGCTGTTATTCAGTCCTTAGACGGGGAAGTAGATGGGCTCTTTTTCTCAGAGGATAGGAAAAGGTATCTTGTTAATCTCGTTAATTTGAAACAACAGTTATTGGCTCATAAAGAAGAGACCCCCAGACAAAAAAGCCGGCCCATCTGGATTCAAGCTGGTGATAACAATTCTAAGTTTTTTCATAGTTTTTCGCCAATAAAAGAAAGCTCGATAATGTCATCTAGGAGGCCAAAGGGGTGGGGGATGTGGTGGTACATGACAATAAGTAAATTAAAATGACTACTAAATCATTTTTTTTAGGATATGTATTCTGATAAGCACTCTACAAATACTGTTGATCAATTGAAAACCATCAGAAACTTTCCTCGTTTCTTTGATAGGACTAACTGCCTGGCAATTGAGAAAGATATTACAATGCAAGAGGTATTGGAGGTATTGAAAGGATTCTCAAAGGATAAGAGTCTGGGCCTAGACGGGTGGAATGTGGAATACTTGACGCATTTTTTTTATTTAGTGGGGCAAGACATTGTCAAGGCCGCTGAATAGACCAAGAGATCTGGTAAGATTATGGAAATTGTAAATTCTACCTATATCACTCTTATTTCGAAAAAGGATGGGGCGACATCTTTTAATGGTTACTAGCCTATATCTCTTTGTAATATGCTTTACAAGATCACCATGAAAATAATTGCTTATAGGATGAAACCTCTCCTGGGTAAACATATATCAGTTGAACAGTTCGACCTTTTACCTAACCGACAAATTCTAGATACAGTGGGGGTTGTGCAGGAAGATCTACATTCTATGAAATTGAAGAAATTAAGTGCCTTTATCCTAAAAATGGATTTGGAGAAGGCCTATGATAGAATTGATGGTCTTTTCTTCGTCTCATCCTTTTACATGTTTGTCTGTCTTTGGAGATTATGAATTGAATCATGTCTTGCATCACTTCTGCAAGATTTGTTGTTTTAGTCAATGGTTCTCCTTCTTCCTATTTTAAGGGCTCTAGAGGGATTAGAAAATATTGTCCGCTATCTCTTTACCTATTTATTATGGCTATTAAAGGGTTGAGTATAATTTTCTTAGAAGACAAGGAGCATCAACTGATAAAAGGGATCAAAGTGGCTAGCTCTCTCTTCTTGACCCATATTTTATTTAACGATGATGTTTTGATTTTTGGGGACGGATCTCTTTCCAAATTGAAACACATGCTAGACATGGTCAATACATTTTGTGGTGCATCATGTATGAATATCAGTCCACATAAATCTTGTTTCGTTCATAGCTATCATGATTTGGTTCTAAAGGGACAAATATCTCTTCTTTTTCCTTTTAAGACAAACCATATTGATGAAGGTATAAACTATTTAGGTTTTTTATCTTAAGCCTAACGATTATAAAAGAACTTATTGGATCTGGCGTATTAGAAAAATACTGAGGAAAATGGGACTATGGACTTCTAGATGGCTTTCATTGGGGGGTTGATTACTTTTGATTACCTCTGTGCTACAATGTATATTTGTATATTGGTTTTCCTTATTTCACATTCCGGAGGGAGTGATTGTTGTGGTGAGAAGAATCATTTTTCATTTTCTATGGGTTGGTAAATAGAAGGAGGTGAAGTTCCATATGGTGGACTAGGGAATTCTCTCTAAATAGATATCTTAGGGGGATGGGGGATTAAACAACTTAGTCTTTTCAGTAAGGATTTATGTGCTAAAAGCTTGTGGCAATGTTTCTTTGATGATGGTTTGTGGGGGAAGTTGATTAGGATTAAATATCTGAAGAGAGTCATGTTGGAAACTTGGCTAAGAAATTGTAATATGAAGACTACTAATGCTTCAGTGATCTGGAGAAGCCTGGAAAAAACTTTACCTTTCATTATAAATGAAGTTGGATGGCATAATGGGAGGGGAACTCAAGTCTTTGTGGGTATTGATCCCATTGTTTGCCTCTCGGATAACTATTTTCTATCTCAAAACCTGATCAATCATCTTCATTAGAGAACTATTGCTGCCCTTAAGCAAGCTTATAAGGTAAATGAGGTCTTTGATCCGAGTTGGTACTCGTCAACAAACATAAAACTTCAGGGGGCTTTGGCTAAAGAATGGGATGATTACGTCCTTGGACTTAATCTGGTTGGTATATATTTGATAGATAACTGTGACAAGCTAGTATGGTGCTACAACAAACAGAGGGGTAACGTCACAACCAATTTAGCCTACGTTTCACTAGTTGAGCATCATTTTGAATGGGATTATTTTTGGTGGGCAAACTTGGTGTAGAAAGGGAAGTTACCTTTGAAAATTAAATGATTTGCATGGTTATGCTTAAAACATGGAATCTTAACTTGGGATGGTCTCCATAAAAGAGGTTATTCGGGACGTGGAAGATGTTCTCTCTGTACGTCATCCTTGGAATCAGTTGATCATCTCCTTGGTGAATGCTTTTTCTTTCAGGATGTCTGGAAAGAAGTTTATAAGAGTCTGAATGTGAGATTCAATTGGGATAAAAACAATATGGAAGAGAATGTTTCTTGCTAGCAGAAATCCAATATACTTTCAATTGACATTCCATTAGCTACATTCTTTGAGGCGTGGAGAGCAAGGAATTGTGTTGCATTTCAGCAGGGACATGCAATTGTTATTCATGTTAGTATCAAGGTTCTCTCTAGGCTCAAAGAATATGGATGTGTCCTTCTGAAGTCTCAGTCAACCTTTTATAAAATGTTATCAGGTCATGAGTTTTTTTGATGGAGCTGAACAAAAAAGATCTTGCAGAGTTGGTATGATCATTAAGTTATAGATGAATCATATGTATTTGTTAAGGATGGTTGCGGGGAAATGTACTAATACTAAAGTTGAACTACTAGCTCTTTGGGGATTGTTATGGTGTCGAGGGATTCAAAAGCTATTGTGGATTGGGCAAAAGATGTGCATTGAATACATTCTCTGGAGTTGTACCATTGGCTGGGAAGGGTCAGGGTTTTATTTGGATATTTTCAACATATTTCTTTTCACCATATCTATCGGGAATTCAATGGTGTAGGAGACAGTCTTTCCAAGCTGGCCAATTGGAATTCTGGGAGGCAAGATTTGTTGGGAGGAACATAGTGACGGAGTTCTGACAGACTCATGATCTTTGAGTCTCTAATAGAGTTATTTTAATGTCTTTAATTTTGTATCTAGATTGTAGAAAAAGTTATGATACTTGTTACTAGAGTATTCATGTAATGTTGGTGACTTAGTATAGAACTGAATGGTTACTATCTGAGAGACGATAGATTAAAAATCCTTTTGTGCAGTTTAGGCTGTGAATTGGTTGGTTGACCTTGACTATATATTTTGAGAAGTTTGAGCAACACCCGATATATGTAACTATGACACCACTTTTATAAATACTAAATTGTTTATTTTGTGTGAAAAAAAGAAGTTGTGATAGGGATGTGTGCTCTAGTTTAATGATGAAAAGTTTTCAGCTTTGATACCTCTTGACGGAATTAGTGAATCTATTAGGGTAAACCTTCACCTCTATTTCTCTAGATACTTGATAAATACAGATTTAAAATAAATCTATACCAATATAAAATACATTAATCAATTAAAAATATATTATATTTACTTCATAAAAAACAAAAAAAATACTTAGTTTCCACTAAAGGGTGTTCTTCTAAACGGAAATAGGAGTGCTATTAAATCCAAACCAAATATTCTGTAAACCCCAATTTATTTTTGACAGTCCGTCATAAATACCCATTTTCAACCTCCCTCGTTCTTTTGCGGGCGGAGAAGGATTCAATTTTCACCCCCTACTCGTTCGTAATTCTAATAGGTTTTATGAATGAGGTCAGCACCCAATGCTGATAATCCTCCCATCTCAAGGGATCTGTAGAAGGGGGCTAAGAAATGCTAGATACTTTCTTTTGAAATCTTTCCTAGGTTCGGGGAATTTACGCATCTTTCGGTCCGCACTTTCTGATCTTTATCCTCCCGCTTTTAATAGATATGGTTTTGAAACTTGTTATTAAACAAACTGACTTTTCTAGTATGTTATTGTTGGAGTGGGTAACGGATACTTGAGGGGTTGGAGTCCTTATTTGCCCAATTTAGCGCCGCCGCTTTAGCTGAGCCAGCCCTCCTATTTCTACTCCTCCACATTGGGGTTAAACTCGCTGTCTATACATATTCCATATGCATACATGTAGGGTGGTTGTAATTCAATAAGCCGCGGCCCATTCGTCGTTGTCCAGATGGCTGGCTTACAAGGGATATATTACTAATTACCAGTATAGATCTGTGTTTTCTTTGTTTTTATATGGCAAAATCTTCATAGCCGAGGCACTGAGGGTTAGCAGGTACGGTCCATTATTCTGAGTTTGGTTTTTAAGAAAACGTGGATTCTGCATTTAGCTATATAAAAGTCAGTACACAGTTGGATATGGCAATTTTTCATTTATCGATTTTTTTAGAGCTACATAGATGGGAATCCGATTGTGGGTATGACTAAATTGGAGCCGAAATTATAGGTACGATGGCAAACGAGGAATTTAGTAATGTAAAGACATCAGTATGGTGGGATTTGGAGAACTGCCCGGTTCCCAATGGGGTGAATCCTCATGCAATTGCGCAGAATATAAGCGCGGCTCTTTCCAAGCATGATTACAGAGGTCCTGTCTCTATCAGTGCTTTTGGTGACACCCACAACTTACCAGCAAATATCCAGCACGCTCTCTCCAGTACTGGGATAGCCCTCAATCACGTGCCAGCAGGTCAGTCATTATTTTGTTATTTTTTAAACCCCTAGGTAGCCAGGCCCTACTGTATTCTGCCATGTCTATCCGGTGATTGTGGGTAATTATCTGCTGAGGTTTGGCCAGTTAGCAATGGAATGTTGGAACCAAATCCACTCCGTTTTACATTCCTTTTACTAATTATTTTAATTTTTAGTACTGTATTCTTTGACCAAATTGCCTTTTGTTTGTTTTTCCTTGTTCGAATTGCTATTTGTCTTAAGGTATTTTGTGTGGGGGTCTTGGAATGTAACCTTGACTTACGCTATTTTGTTTGGGGGTCTTGGATTGTAACCTTGACTTATGCTATTAGTACTGTATTCCTTGACTAAATTGCCCTTTGTTTGTTCTTCCTTGTTCGAATTGCCATTTGTCTTAAGGTGTTTTGTTTGGGGTCTTGGATTGTAACCTTGACTTACGATATTCTTTTATGTGATAAATTTACTTGTCATCTGGGTTTTGAGCGTAGTCACAACATACCCTCAATTTTTAGGAAGCCAGTACTTTTCCATGTTTTGGTATATATGTCTTCTGATTGATAATGCCGATAATGATCACAAGCAGGTAAGTAATCCCTAGGATATTTGAACTCTATTAAGGATTTTCATGATCATGCTAGTTCCTAGCCCCAGTCTTTCCTTTTCCTTGTTGATTGTCTCGAGGAGATTACTTCAGTTTTTGCAATTTTTTTCTTATGTATAGTACCCTACTTTCGTGTACTTTCATAGCCGCTTTAGAGTTTCGTATTTTGGACGTAGTTTGGTGGGCTTTTACATTTTTCTTCAACATAATTTGTGACTATGCTTTTAACCTACCTAATATAGTGCTCCCTAAAGAGATATCCGTGTCATTATGGGGAATGAAGCTTGGTTGGGTCCCATAGATTGCCCTAACTATTTTTTGAGAAATCTGATTTGCAGCCATTCGTTCATTCATTAACATTCCTATCCTTTTACTGTATTAAAATTTAACTGTTAATAAATATATCTAATGGTATTAAATGGATGTGCTGGTATCTCTTGGTTGTAATTGTTATGAGGTTAAGTTGGTGGTGATTATGGGAATTTTTTAAATCTGCACCTTAAAACAGTTTCATTTCATTTTCTTGAGGTTCCTCGGATCTATTTCAGAGAAATTTTAGTCATATGGCTGAACCTACAGCAACAATATACCTCAGTTTTGTCCAACCAAATCATCATGGAAGCTCAAGAAAAATATACACCAAAATTGTGTCCTTGAAGGAGAGAAGATTCACAGCCCCTAGGGAACAATCACCATCATTAATCAGATCTGAAAATTGCTAACAACAGTTTTATTACAGCAGTAAATGTAAATCTGATCTCTAATATCTTCTGAGCACGCTAAATCACAACGTAAGCCCAAGCTGTCCCAATAAATCAGCATATGGAAACAACCAAGAAACCAGTTATCAACAATCATACCTGCAACATACAAATTTCAACAGCAATGCTTATTCTTCATATTACAACATAAAAAAGATACAATGCAATACCTCAGCTTATTCCAAGGTCTTACAACATGTTCTATTAGCTCATCCAAGAAAGGACATTCCAATTGATATGAAACCCTAGCCAGGCCATTCACTACCAACAACAAGACCTAACTAGTGATACCGTGGTTTAGCAGAACATCCCCTAACTGCACCAGGTGCTCCACAACAAGCTAGCATCACACCAACAAGTCTTCCCTAGGATTTCTTGCTTGCATCACACGTATTCAAGGAGATTCACAAGCTTGCATCACACAAGCACCACTAGCATCAAGCGCTCTAAATCTTCTTTACGGTTTCATGCCACAAACTCTAAGTCTTGCTCACACCAAGACTTTAACCTTAGTGCTACAAGTCTTCTCTAGAGTTTCTCTCACAGAAACCCTAGTATACCAAGTCATCACCTAAGACTTTCAACCCTTGAATGAGTTGAATCACACACAAGCTTGAGGTTTGCAAGACAAGTACATCACGAAAATACAAATTATCTAGTGACTAAGTTGTGAATACAAAGACACTTTCCTCCCTTTATAAGATAGGTGAGGGAGGTCAATAATGGAAAGTGGACTAAGTCCACAAGCAGTTTATTCTAAGTCCTTAGTGCTCTAATCAAGGTGTACACATTTCATGTGTGGTGTGCTTTGTAGGTAGACTTCGTCACATTGTAATAAACCTTGATAGATAAAATATTAAAACCCTTTAACTCTAGAAATGCCTAAATTCATCAGCACAAGAATAAACACAAGAATGTAGAGAAGATCCCTTAAGGTAGGGTAACACCATTAATTACTTTATATGGAAGGAATCACTCTACAAGCCATGCTTGCTACAAAACATTATATCCCACATCCAACATCCAACATGTCTTAATATAGTGACATTTAGGTGTATTTATATTTTCTCATGAGTATTCAGGTGTATTTATATTTGACATTCATGAGTATCTATGCCAACTGCCCTTTATTATTATATTATTTCGTCACTGGTGGGCGAGTAGGCCTATTAATTACCCACCACTACGAAGTGGGCCTATTCCATGATTATGGTCACATTACAATCATTACCACTTGGGTACCTACTTAGGAACCCCAATATTATCCTCCCTAGGTACATTATATTCCACCCGTTTTGCATGTTTCATCCTCAAAACAGGGAGGAAGCCATATAATATGACCTATTAAGCAATGTAGTCAATTGGTACAAAGTACAAACATCCATTAATTTTAGTGAAATGTGGACATGGGTCCAACTGCTTCCTTGTCACCTTGATCTTGATTTTGGTTGCTCCTTTGGTTCTATGTTGTCTCTCTGCTTCTCTAATGTCTCCATCCATTTTTTCTAGTCCTCCATGTGCCTCCATATTGGTTGCCTTTTTTGTTCCATTTTTGTTGGTGCTCACTACCTTGCCTTGATGACTATTGTTTCTCATGGTGGTGTGGGTGGTGATATACAAAAACCTTAGTTATTGGTTCTTCTTTCTTCGACTCTTCAACCAATTGTTCCTTAGTGTTGAAATTTTAGGGTTACATGAGTTTTAACACAAGTAGTAAACTTTAATGCATGAACATATAAACTTAGATTCACAAAAGTACTGACTGCTTAATAAAATTTAAACAGAAAAACATAATTTTCATCTCTTTCAACTTAACGCTCCATTTGGTCACTGCGTTAAAGTTGGCCCTTGAGAATCATCAAATGCTATGTACAGTAAACTAATAAATCTCAAATGACATGTGTAGTAAAATAAATCTCAAATGCCATGTACAGTAAAAAAACATAAAATAATGTACAGGAGATATTAGCATAATCATAATCATTATTTGAGTTAGCCTTATACTCAGATACTTTAGGTTGATCTTGTCACCGAAGGGACAAGTCAACTAGGCAAACAATTTACGTACCTGAGAGAGAGGGTTAAGGTTGAAGTTAAACAGACCTTAGATTCTTTATTCAAATTAGCACAGTCATATCCAGTGCAATCACGCTAAGCAGAGATCCACAATCATACCAAGCAGTGACACACACAGTCAGAGGTCAACTTCACACTGGGTAGTGACCCATAGTTATAACTTATACTGAGTAAAGTCAAACAATTCACGCCGTAGGGGAGAGAAGAACACACTGCTGAAGTGCCACAGGATAGTTTAGTTTGTGAAGCAGAGAAGAATAAAAAATATAGTCACACAGAAGGATCACATAAATATTATCACGCAGGAGTAATACAGAAGAATCACGTAGATACAGGGGGGATAAACCCAGTCCTGTGGAGCAGTGAAAGGTCATGTGGGGTAGTTACACAGGAGCAGAAGTAATCCATGCGAGAGGTAAACCATGCAAGAGGTTAAACCATGCGGGAGGATAAAGCACGCGATCTCAGTCACGTGGATGCAAAGGTCAATCTCGTGGGAGGAGCCATGCGGGAGTTAAACCAAACGCTTTCACTAGATCTTAGTCACGTGGACATAGGAGATAGCCCAAACAGAGATATAGCCACGGTCATGCTGTGGAGCAGCGACCATGAAGGGTCACGCGTGGAGGGACACGCTCGAAGGGAGAAGCAAATCATGTGTAGAGGTGGCTCATGCTGAGCAAGCGGAGGAGTTAGACCACGAATTGGATATGAATATCAAGTTTAGACCTTTAATTTATAATTGATAGGGTATCAAAGGTTCAACATAAAATGGTCTAAAGTAAAATCATAGACAATGGTCCAAAAGTCTAATAAAGGGTGGTCCAAAGATTTATTAATAAAACCATATTAATAAAACTATAAAGAAAATATATCTTAGGATAGAATAAAAAAGATCCATGAAAGGTCCAAAGACCAAAACCAATAAAGTGAATAAAAAAGTCCAAAGGTTATATAACCATAAAGTAAATGGTAACCATAAAGTTAAATGGTCAAAGGTTTTATAAATGAAACCACAAAGTAAAGTGTACCAAAAATAAAATCCATAAGGCAGGGGTACACATACAATAAGAGTGCTAGGACCGAGTATGATAAAGGACCATGAGTCAACGAAGGGGGACACAATAAAACAACCCACAAGATCAGGGTGAACCATAAAAGATGGACAAACAAGACCAATAGCTTTTTCTCTCTCTCAATGTTCATTGTTTTATATATTTTTATCACCATTGTATAAGGGGAAGATTCAAACCGGATGGTACGATCCTTTGGTCCTCAATACTGCTCCTAAGGGTTAGGTGCTAGTGACCATAGAAGAAAACATCAGCATCGGCAAAAAATCGGCAAGGGTCCAGAAAACATCTTCTTGGCAACATTGGCGAAAAAATCGGCAAACTGCGATAAATATTGAAAAACACAAAATATATTCATTTTTTTCATAATTTTAAGCATATAAAGCAACAATGACATCAAATAAATACATTGGCACATAAATATAGAAAAAGCACTGATATATATCATGTAGTCATGCCAAATATAATATGAGACATAAAAGTCGATACTGAAAGTCTGAATATAGTTGTAACTTGTCAAATAGTACTCAAAAGTGGGAAACCAATGGTCCAATACAAAATGACATCACAAAACTAATAGCTAACTATTTGTCTATGAAATCAATGCCCTCTTCTCCTTTTACGGGAAAAGATCACGGGTTGTTTTCTAGGCCTGCCTCTGATAGTAGAAGGTCCTGGCCCTGCACTCGACCCTCCTTGAAGTCCTTTGGGTCAAAGTGCCCTGCCTCCTCCTCCTCCTGTTCCTCCTCTTGCTCCTCATTCTCCTGCCCCTGCTACTGCTGCTACTCCTATTCTAACCATGCAGGTGCCTCCTCCATGATAGGTAACTCAACCTCCACCCTCCACTTGGACAATACATCAATATTGTCCAAGGAAATGGCATCCACATCAGGTGCTTTCCCCACTTGCTTCATCCACAGTTGAAGATTGTAGTGGACATACACCAAGTCATTCAGGCGTGGGAAATCCAACCTGTAAGAGGGTGATAAAAAGATTTAATGAGTCTTGACTCTTGAGGCCAGAGGAAAACAATATGAAAGAGGATCTTAAATTACAATGAATTTAATTTCTTTGATAAAGTTCTTACCTGGTGCGTTTCTTTGAGTGTATTTTATCAAAGACACTCCAATTATGCTCACATCCAGAAGAGCTACAGGTTTGCTTGAGGACTCAGATGGCATTTTTTTTAAAATTTGGTGCCCTTACACTATATGTCCTCCAGCAAACACCTAGAATAAAAAAGAAAGAAAGAGAATTAGATTATATAATTCAAATTTTAATTTTCAAATAAAATGATAAATCATAAAACACAATTAAAATTTAAGAATTTGAAGTTCAAAATTCAAATAAATTCTAATTTGTAATCACTTACTTGGAGTCAAACTGGTCCTTGCATGGATGAGCATCGGCATAACCAAATAGTCCATGAGCCTCTCGATACATCTCCATCTCACGAGTAATACTCGTGCGAGTCTCAAAATTAGGTACCATCCTATTAATACATTCGATAAGCCCTTTTGAAACCTCTTCATCAAAATCAAATTTACACTTGTAGGAAAAGGCAGGGTTGAGGAAAAGTGCAGCTGCATGAATAGGTCGATGGAACATCTTGGTCCATCGTGTATCAATCAAATCCCATAGCATCACGTGTCTATTGTGTCCAGGGGTACCCTTCCCCACATAATAAGACTGAATAGACTCTTTGGCCCTATCCATGGCCTCGTACAAATAGCCCATAGTGGGCTTATCACTATCAACTAATCTCAGAACCTTTACCAAAGGTTCACTGATTGAGCACACTTCCTCCACTCCTTCCCAAAAGGAGTCGGTGTAAACCAATCTAGCGATGGCTTTCCCATCCTCTCTCCTGCTATATGTGCAATCGCGCCACTCATCACAAACAAACATTTGCTTTAACTCAAACTGAACTTGAAGCAAAGACTGACGAGAAATGAAGTTGGTGGCAAATCGTGTGATTCCAGGGCGCAACAATTCCCTTTTTCTTGTGCATCTCCTCATGAGGCTAAGAACCCAAGCATGGTTATATATGAATTTGGTGATACTCCTAGCTTGATCAACAACCTCCTTGATGAAGGGAATTTTTGTCACATCCTCCAGCATCAAATCAATACAATGTGCAACGAATGGACTCCAAAATATTGAGGGGTGCCTCTCCATAAGAAATCTACCAACAACCACATAATTGGCCGCATTATTTGTTATGATCTGCACCACATTGTCCAAACCAATCTCCTGAAGGACCCCATCCAACAACTCACATAACAATGTTGCTTCTTTTACCTGTGTCGATGCATCAACAGATTTGATAAACATGGTACCTTTAGGGCACTATACCAAGAAATTGAGAAGGGTCCTACCCTTCGCATTTGTCCAACCATTAGACTACAATGTGCATCCAAAAATCTCACATTATTGTTTGAAATCCTCCAATCTAGTGTTGATGTCTTTCTTCTCTGCTTGAAGAATTGGACCCTGAATCTCCTCATATGTAGGGCACTTGTACCCTGGGCCAACAATAGCAATGGCATCACACATAGGTTGAAAAAAATGATTGTTTCTTATTATTGTAAGAGGCAAGTCACTCCAGAAAAGCATCCTCCCCATAAGCCTATTTGCTTCTTCCTTATCCTTTTTTTAACCATGGACTTGATGGAAGGTTGAGCACCACTTCCAGTCCGTGGAACAAAGAAAGATGAGGCGACCCTCATGGAAGCTGAACCCATGGCCGTGGAGCCCCCAACACTACCCTCAGTAGGATGATCATAATCATATGTCCTTGAAGTCCTAGCCACTCCACCTGCAACAGGTTCAACTCTATTTGCAGTTGACTCTTCCATTTTTCTATCCTTCGAGTGAATTGCATCATTGGCCATTCTCATAATCTCAGAGGTAACTGTACTACAAAGCCCCACATCATGTCTAGGGAGTTTTTCCAAATGGTACATCAACCTGCTAATGCCTCCTGTCATATGTTGTCCACACAATTTGCAATTCAATCATTGTCGGTTTGTTCCATCTTCAGGGTCAACATATTGCCAAAATGGGTGCAATGCCTTAGGCATTTTTGCAATGGAAATGTATAGCTGCAAAAGTCAAACCTGTGGCTGCAAAAAAACAAAAAAAGACATTAAACCCAAATAGAAAAAGAACCAAAGCACAAGGCTAGTAGGCCTTCCATAAAATCATCAACACTAAAATTGATTGTTACTAATAACTATAGATTTGCAATTGAGTTAATAGGTTTAGTTTTAACTTTTATTTCTTTTAATTTTTAAACGCTGCAATGACAAATACAATCACGATTCACAATGTGGCTGTTGGCGTGTGCAATTGCATAATACATATGATATTATTAATAATTATTGCATATTAAATTTTAAATTTAAAAATTAATATTACGAAATACTATTTGCCAATTTGGTGTTGGGGTTTTTCCAAATGAACAAAGTTTACTGATTTACAGTTTACTTGAGAATCAAAATTGTTAAAATTTAAAAACTTAAAACTTAATACTATTTTATTAAATACTAAATACCTAGATTTAAAAAAATATAAAACAGTAAACTCACCTCTAGTCTCTGCGTTTTCCCTTGAGCAATGGCTCTTGAATCTTTTTGAGTTCAAACTTCCAACACTGAGCAGTCCAATAGTCAACTTCAAACACCCTTCAAAATTAATAGAGTAAATGAAGGTGATGGCCGAGTACAGATGTTTGACCCACACCGCGAGAAAACTTCAGAACAAACTCTTACTTAACTAAGAAAATGACCCTCCTGTGGCTGAATGTGACTTCATTCTACTATTCAACTCGCTCTGTCAGGCACAAAGAATATTTGAACTCTTCCTTCAAAGGCTGCGACCCCCTGAGTTATCCCTTGCAAGCAATAACCACATAAATACCAAAAGATTCCTTATTCACTTCAGAATTCAAATCCACGAATTGTGAGAAAGGATGCTAATTGTGCGCTTTGGTGTTTGCTTTTGACGCATGGATGCAATGGTAAAAAGTTAAAACGACCACAAGATTAGCATAAATTGGTAAAACCCCTCCTAGTGCTTAGCAATCGCCCTCCTCCCTCGTTATCTAAATCGAAACCATAAAAAAAGAACCCTAAATTGTTTTTATTCATCTCGGAATCCGCTTGTAGTCGACGCGGCGATGTTTCCTATCGTGGCACGATTTTTTCATAAAAATTGCCAATTTTTTCTTGACCTCACGTGGCGCAATTTTTTGAAAAACTCAGCGATTTTTTTTGCGTGGAAAAATTGCCGACCCTGAAAACTCGTGATTTTTCGGGAAATCAGCAAAAAATCGGCGATGTTTTCCACTATGCTAGTGACATCATCAAGGGGTGGCCAGTCCCTTGAGAAGCAACCTAGCAATAATCGATTAGGAGAGGGGACATCACACATCATTATCTTCCATTCTTAAAGAGTGGCTTTCAACCCTAGGCTAAGATTCAGTCTCACACTGAATCATGTTGATCAACCCCTGGACCGTGACTGGGTCCTCCATTCTCCTGGAAAATGGTCCTCAGTACTAAGCTGAGCTTTAGTCCCAGATTGAAATTTGATCAACTACTTGCAGGACCTACTTGGACATCGTGTCCCTGGTCCTAGACCAGAATATGTCTGTGCCACTACCTGTAGGTTCTACTTGTACATCACGTCTTTGGTTCCAGACCAGAATACCCTAGAGGCATATAGGGGCCCTAACCACATGCTAGGGGCTTTGCCATGGCATCAACTTGCTTGGTCCCAGACCAAAAACCCTAGGAGACTACTGGGGGCCCTAGGGTACCTTCTAGGGTCTTACTCTGCCCTAGTTAACTGACTATGGTACCATCCTCTCTTAGAATGGGTCTCGCAGCTGCACTAACTTTAACACGTGGATACTTCTTCATTTTTATGCCCTTCTTGGTGCCTTTCTTCATGTGCTTATGTAACTTTTGTTTCTTTTGATTCAATCCCAAATTCTTCATTTTATGTGTTAGTAGATGTGATGCAAAAATCTCTTCATGTGCCACCTTGGGCCCTTTAGGAACACAATATCTTGCAATGTGATTTTTTTTTAAACACATTAATATCAATTGTACCAACTGAGTCCATTCTAGAATATCCCAAAGCAATATCCACATTATCCCCATATTTATAGCATGTAAATTTGAACACAACTTGGTTGGTGGGGACATAGGGGGTCAATGGGCCCTTGAATTTTTTTGGCCTAGTAGGTATAATTTTGGCCGAGGGTTTCTACCCATTGTATTATAAACCCAGTTAAGGGATAATGGTTGTAATGTAATCTAGGTTTAATAGATTAGAGTTAATGGAAGCTACTAAATACCAAAATATTTGTATGGTGATCAATTGAGTTAAAAAACTGAGATAAGAGAGGTGTGGCTCTCAATTGGGAAGGTTTTCTTGGTTAAGGGCATTCAAGGTAAATCTTGGTTTTCTCGATTAAAGGCATTTAGGGTAAATCTTGTGTACATTTTGTGAATGTTCCATTATTATTCATATGGAATCTACTAAATACCTAAATATTTAGTAGCATTCAGGGTAAATCTTTTATACATTGTTTGAATATGCCATTGATATTCTTATGTTTTATATTTTGATATTATTTGTTTTTGTTGCCCAAGTTTATCAATACCTAAATATTTAGTAGCATTCAGGGTAAAGCTTTTATACATTGTTTGAATGTGCCATTGATATTCTTATGTTTTATATTTTGATATTATTTGTTTTTGTTGCCCAAGTTTATCAAACTCTTCAATGTGGTGGTTGGACACCACCTCTTAACTAGTGTGCTCTCCAAGCTAAGCCCTCCTCATCACAAGGTTGCACAATCTCCAAGCAAGGCTCCAAGCTTTGACACTCTTCCACATGTCTATCTTATGTCCACAATAAACTTAAAGTATTGTGCCCTCAACCTCCTAGGGCCAAGTTCCCTTCCTCCTAGTGCCCAATGCTCCTTCACAAGATAACTCCACATCTTATGCTAAGGCCATGTCCTCCTCAACATGTGAGCCATGTAGAAGATGTCAATGCCACATAAGATGACTATCTCCATAAGAAGTATGCTTGCTCTAGCACATATCTTGAGGTCAAGCAATCATCTTTATTAAGCTATCCAAATGTCAATGAACCAACAATCTAATATACAAGTGGCTAGGGTTTCACCATGCACCTACATCACGAGAAGTGTATACCTTGCATTGCGTAAGCACTTTTGGATCAAGTCAAAAGTTAATAATGATTTGTTTCCTATGTGGCAAATACATTGCGCACACTTTGACTTGCAAACATTCTCATGTAATGATGATGTGCTACATCTATCCTTAATCACATATGTGCTTGATGGAACATTCATTAAATGACCTATGCAATTATGTTGTAGATATAAATTAAATGTAGGTTAGTTCCCAAGAACAAAAAGGTTTGAAAGCTTTGCATTTGTATAGAGAGATATAAGAGTGTGATGACTTGTAGATCTAGGTTTAGAAGTAGGTCAATACCTAGGAGGCTTGACAGAGTGCTCTCGGTATAAATATGGCCACGAGAATTCCCATGTATTGAAAAGCTAATTTATCCTAGCAATACATTGAGTCTAGCTTCACAACAGTCTTAAGCTTTGATTTTTGGCTTGTTAACTCCCTTTGTTCTAGGTGCCCTTCCAGAGGTTAGGCATGCAAGGTGTGTCTCAATCTTGCCACTTAAAGAACTACTCTCATAGTATATCATTTTAGTCAGAATTCAGGAGGATGCACATTTACTTAACATTAAGATAGTCATATATTGTTCTCTTCACTATCGTGTTTTTGTTGAATGTTTGTTCTCTCATAAAGCCTATAGTGGTATTAGAGCATGCACAAAAATTGCTTCCAATGATGATGGGATTTTAACTTACAAGCAATTATATTAGACTTTCATTCATTTAGCATATCACATTCATAATAATTGCATGCATAAGGATCATTGAAAGAAGGACATTCAACAGTAAACACAAAGACACAAAACTTCTCCTCTCGGAAACCCTTCAAGGGAAGAAAACCCAACAAACTTCTTCAGTATAGGTTCGTCGGCAAGTACAATGTTAATTCAATACAACAAAGAGCTAAGGCTCTTTCACACAAAGATCATGAGAAATAACTAAGATAAGAAAACCCAAGGATAAGATATCTCCACAAAGTAGCTACTCTTTCTTCTCTAGCGAACTTGTTCTTCTCTCTCGCTAGCAAACTTGGGTGAGAGAGTGTGTCTCAAATGAGGAGTGGGCCCTCCTATTTATGCTCCTTACGGGTTGACTTTTCCAGTAACCGGGTTGACTTCATTGGGTCAGATTTACTCAATGCTTGGGCGGTTTTACGCGGTGGCTAGGGCAATTTTGCCCATTGATTTTTGTGGGGTCGACTTGACTATTTTCACTTGAATTTTATGGGGCCGACTTGACTATTTTCACTTGAATTTTGTGGGGCCGACTTGACTATTACAATATGAATATTTCCCGAAGGAAGTACAACAAGAATATCTTGCAAAGTTACATAATTTTCAACAAATGAGTCTCTTGAATTTTTGTATTTGAGTTAAAATAATAATGAATTTGTGTACAATCTAATTATAGCTTCTCTCATAAAAAAATGTCAATTTGAGGGGTCCTAAATCACTTAAAATAGGGGATATTCTAGTCTCCTAGATAAGATAAGATAAGATAATTGCGCCGATAGGCGCTCTACAGCCCAGTATGGGGGAGATCTTGTAACGTTACGTAACGTTATTTTTATTAATAAAAAATAAATTTTCTAATTATAGGCCAAAATAAATGTCGGCCACAAAAACAATCTAATATGGGGGAGATGTTGTAATCTTCCTACCTGACAAAAGAATAAAAAAGTAAAAATTTAATTATCCGTAAAAAAAATATGTGGGTCAAGAAAAAAACACAATATGGGGGAGATGTTGTAATGTTTCAACCTAACAAAATAATAAAAAATAACAAATTGAATTATTCGCAAAAAAATGTTGGCCTTGCACATGGTTTTAAAACCATGTGCAAGGCCTTATAAACAATACATGGTTTTATTGTACATGGCTTAGGAGGGCCTTGCACATGGTTTTTAAACCATGTGCAAGGCCTCCTAAATAACCCATGGTTTTATTGTACATGGTTTAGGAGGGCCTTGCACATGGTTTTTAAACCATGTGCAAGGCCTCCTAAATAACCCATGGTTTTATTGTACATGG